>CAEMYA010000335.1:14689-28123 GCA_903131615.1 Diplodus sargus | reverse complement strand
CAACAATGTACTGATGTCTAATGTCTTTCCTTCCAGTGAGAATTCTGGAGGCCATGACCACGAACACATGGAAGTCGAGCAGGTGAGAAACATTTTGAGATACCTTGTTCATTTTGGTATTGCTTTTGTGTTGCATGTTGTTTGCTATGTTGATTACATTGATATCACATTACAAATACATACTGTCCAATAAATCGATTAATTTCAAGCTAAAAGCACTCATTCTTTTACAGCCAACACCCGTCCAAAACGAAACAGATGACGACAATAAGAGAACTTTGTTCCGCCAATACTCTGATAAGGTAAATTACGTTACTAAAGTTGGTTCAAATCGCAATATGTCAGCCTGATGACATCACAATCCGACAAATCTAAGGTGTCAGAAATGTACAAGCACCTCAACGTAACCTGACATTAATATAACCTGACAATAAAGCAATAGCTGAACATTTTGAAAAACATGCTTATTCACTTTGCTGCAGTCTTCAGCAGCATAGACTTCAGGAACAAGTATTGTTGTATTTACACTTAGTTTTTTTGATTAAGAAGACGTTACTGGTTAGTGAGCCTTAGAGGCGCTGGTAGAACGATTTTCTTTGGTTTTGTTCTCCCTGCTTCCTTACTTTGTGCTACGTTAGCTGCCTGCTGGCTGTAGCTTCATATTTAGCAGCACTCAGATAATGAGAGTTTTATTGATCCCCTCATCTAACTCTCTTTAAGAAGGTAAATAAGCATATATGAAGTAATTTCTTTTTCATCAATATATTACTGGACTTGGATGTATCTTTAAAGCTGCTGTAAAGGCTGTAGTCATTTTAGTCAACTTCCTCTCTGTTTAGCAGTTGGCAATCCCCTCCCTCCTCTCCACCTCACCACACTTGATACTGAAACATTCATGTTCGTGGTGTATTTTCTGTTTGAGCTGTGTCATTGTCATTTCTGTTTGCTGCCGTTGACTTTTCTTTACTGCTTACTACTACCTTTGGATCAGGAATTTTAAACATTGGCACAGAAACATATTTTAGAGTCTTTTAACTACACCTGTGGCTCCAATCAACCCCATATGGTATAATAGGCTATTACCAATTTTTTACTATAAAGGTAACCATTATTATGACTACCACCATGTGAGCCAAACATAAGTCTTGTTTTCATTTCATTTCCAGTACGAAGAAGTGGATGCTGAGCAGCTCCAGAAGCTTCTAAATGAGCGAATCCTGAAAGGTTTGACAGCATATGAGATAAAACAAAAAAATATTCAGAACTAATGACATAGCACTCGTATGTTGCTGGCTTTAGGGCAAATAACATGTCCTGCATTTTTTCTTCTCTGTATATTCAGGAGACCTGAAATCTGGAGGCTTCAGCACTGACGCCTGTCGCAGCATGGTTGCTCTGATGGATGTATCCTCCTGTGCTATGCATTGTTAAATAGTGTCTTAGAAACTTGGTCCAACTCAACTGCTCAACAGCTTTCATGGGAAATTTCTCACAGTGTGTAATTACATAAAACTGATAAGTAGTGTACATGCCAACACCTGCCTGCCCTTTTAATGTTTTCTGGAATAGCAGGATTAGATTTAAAGGTCAGACCAAGACATGAAACAACATGCACTGCTTAAATACCTTAATGTTAGTTAAGACATCAATTACTGGCAAACTGAATGATGGGGAATTTGTTCGTCTGTGGAAGAAAATCGTCATGTACAAGGTAAAAGGAACCAAGTGAAAATTAAAACAAAGAAGACTGATGGTTTCTTAATAATTCCAGACTGTAATGCAGGGGTAGAGTATAACCTATGCTGTGTTGAGCTCAGAGTTTGACTCAAGCTGTCTTCTCTTTAACAGGACATTTTCTTCCGCACTGATGTTTCCCAAACAGGAACACTGTCACTGAATGAGCTCAGGAACGCAATCATGGCTTCAGGTATACCATTAACCACTTCTTAGTGAACCCTCTGGGGAAATATAGTAAATGAGACATATCAGTCCTTTCTTTACATTAATCTTTTTTTTTTTGTTATCTTCTAAAATAAACCAAAAAGTTTTGCTGCAGTACTGTATTCCCTTCTACCTGAAACACTCTGTTTTAGCTCCTGTCTCTTTAAGGCCTCCTTCTGAATACCCAGTCTGCTCTGATTGGACAGTTCATACAAGCCTGAGACAAAAACAACCAAGCTGCTGTTTGACAGGGTGACAGAGTGTGATGTCACAAAGTCACAGTTAAAGGGAGGACGATTAATGACGTGTTTCAAGCACTTCAGGAGCAGTTAGTTCTGTGGGAAAGAGGAGAATCCATTAGTGCATACATCGTCATTTTTTAACTTTGAGACCTTTAATATGCACAAGAACCTTTATAACACACTGAAGGAAAGAAATAAAAAATGAAAAAGCATAATATGTCTCAGTACATTTTTAATGACTGGTTGACAACAATGGCAAATACTGTTTTATAATTGAATAAAGAAGTGAATAAAGAAAACAAGTTATTTGCAGTCTTAATATAAATCACACTTAAACTTTTGAACAATGTATGTTTGTCAGGAAAAAGGGTCAGCGATGATATGCTGAATCTGATGGCTCTGCGCTATGGCTCCTCTTCTGGACAAATAACGCTGGAGAGCTTCATCAGTCTCGTCCTTCGCTTCGACTGCATCAACAGTAAGTAAATTTGAACAGCTGGTAATATACTGTAACTTGTTGGTTTCTGTGTTTGTCCTAGAGTGCAATACAAATCAAATATTTTTTAACATGAAAGAAAGTGCTGGAGTAATAAGAATATACTGCATGTCTTTCTCAATAGAAATCTTCAGCCAGTTGTCTGATGGAATGACCATGACTCTTCGCGAATCAGAGGTAATTATTTTTTTCAAGTGTTACTTTTCTTGAAATTTCCAGGTAGTTTAAGGTTTTAACTTTTGACAACCTGCACAGCTGCTGATTCACTGCAGAGGGAAATGTCTCATTTGCAATCGTACTTTGAAGCGAAAACCTTTTTTTTTAAAAATACCACCATTTTTTTTTTCAGAAAATATAACAAACTTGTACCACACTTAGTTTTCTGTGTTGCTTTTAACCAGTGCTACATGAAAATTGATATAATCTATCCACCTCTAATTTGCAGTGGGTGTACCTTTCAATGTACACCTAACATGACAGAGAAGATCAACTGCAGGCTTTGTCTGGAATGACAGCAACAAATGATGTGAAAGATAATAAACAAAAATCTTTTTTTTCTGCAAATGAGCTTAATCATGGTATGAAACAACAAGGCACTTACTTTTAAGTTTTCTAATGTAAGGGGTGTAACAAAAACTGTGTCCTCCCTCTTCCTACGTCTGTCCTCTGTCACACTCTTTCCCACTTTTTGTTCTCACCACAGTAGAGTTGGACAACAAACATTATTATAAACATTATACAAACATTATACAAGCTAAATATTACCTGATCTAAGTAAAACCCTACACTGCTGCTAGCATAGCTATAGAGTTTTGCTAAGATTTTAAACTAGTGTCTTGGATGGAATACTTTTTTTATTTCTTGTGGGATATTCCATGTTCTTTCTTTTTTATCATTTTAATCATGTTGTACTTTGCAATAATAAAGACATTATCCAAACAGTATTTGTGTTATATTCAGTGTTTTTGAATATTTTGTCATCCCCTTTATACCTTGCAGATATCTTGAAATGTGGCATGACATTTTCTTTGTGACATGGGTTTACAAATTCAACATGAATTGCACACAAATCATGGTTTTAGAAGTGTGTCTATGTCCTAGGTCATCATTAAAAACAAACTTAAAAAAGAAGGACTTACCATATGTTTTTATACTCAGAAACGTGTAAAGGCATATCCAGATCCTCCAGTCCAAATTTAGCAAGCAAGGCAACATTTCTGTTCATCTTTTTTAATACAGAGTGTGTCACTTTGGAGACTACAAAAGGGTGTGGTGTTGGATTTGATTACAGGAGGTAAAATCCCTAAAAATCATATCTTAATATGCCAATATGCTGAAATTCTTTAAAATTCACTCTAAGAGACAGACACAAGCATAGGAAATGTATTAGTATGCATTGTTAATTTAAGGAATAGCAATACAGTGTAAAGTATAATAATAAACAATACAATAAATTCAAGGGATTATATTTTGTACTGTCTTGATCTTCGTAATGATTTAGCACGTTTTTTTTTTTTCTCTAACTGGGCCTTATCTAATGCTCGTGTTTTTCACGCCTCTCCACTCTGCTTCCTGCTCCACTGGCTTACCTGAGATCCCTCCACGTCACCACCAGACAACCCTGCCTGCCCTCTTCGTCAGCTGCCTCAAAGAAGTATGTTAAAATAAAAATACATACCTTTAACCTGATTTTCAGCCTCCGGCCTCTGCATTTTGGGTCCAAACCAATCCCCACCGTAATGGAATCTTACTCTCAAGATATGAACAAATACTGATTATTGATTATATTGCTAAAGTCACAAACGTATTTAGGATGGTTGTTGTAGTAGAATGGACAGGAACATGGAAGTTGTGCTCCCCATCACACTATATTGTATGATTCTGTCATGATTAACATGATTGAAAAATAGACTTAAAAATCTGTAATTATTTTGTACCCCCTTCTGTATCATCTAAGAATAGCACATAAACTGATGCTGTAAATTAGTTGTAATTACTCACCTTGTGTTGTTGCTGCTGAAGATGTCAGGGTGGCATTTGAGCATCTTGTGTTTTCTGCAGATGAGATTTAATCTAGTGAGAGAATGCATTGTAAAATATATAAACTCGCAGCAGTGTTACTTTATCTGCTGTATGACCATCTGCTGTTTCTGTTTAGAGTAAAAACTAGTGGGTATATGCAAGCAGCAGTTCATTTAGCTATTACTTTAGTCCTGTTGACTTGGTCACTACTTTTCATATTGTAAGCCAGTGCACAGTACTGATAAACAACTGAAGCAAACATTTTAACTCAACTTTGGGTGAAACTAATTTGGCAATTTTTTTTCCTGTTCTGAAATTGTTTCATCCTTAACACAAAAAAATGCAATCAAACACTGAAGCAGAATTGTATGATTTTTTTTCAAAAGATTTTACCATTATTCACATGGTTGAAAATCAATTTAATGTATATTTTATTTTGTACCCCCATAAGGAATTAATCATCACTACATCATGTAAGTATGTAAGTCAGTGAGTAGACTGGTACTGTAAATTAGTTGTAGTGTGTCACTCTGTCACCTTGTTGTGTTGCTCCTGCAGTGTCCAGGAGTGTGAACATTTGTGAAAATGCATGTTTTCATTTGGTTCCACACATGGAAGAAACTGGCTCACCAGAAAAAAAAAAAGAAAATACAATTCTCAATTGCCCTCACTTGTTCTGAACTGACTGCCATGCTTGATGATGTTTGAACAGTCCCTTACAGTGTTGATGTGTGACAGTTTCATTTTAATTATTAAATAAGTTCAGATTTTTTTCATGTCTACCTAAATGATATACTCACATAAACACACAATGTCATGTTTTACTTTCACATGCTGTCATCCATGATGCCTGCTGCAGATGATAAGCCAAGGGAAACTTGTAAAGCTGGTGCATTTGTGGAACCCTTGGGGAAAAGAAGGGTGGAGATGAGACTGGAGTGATTGGTGAGAAAAACTCCCACGTAGTCAAGGCTTTCAAGTTCTCTATTTAAGCCCATGAGACGCCCTAGGACAGATTTGTGCAACACGCTTGATCAATTGTCATATAAACTTACTTGGCACTTATTGTTGTTGGCGGAGGGTCTGGGTTGGAATAAGGGATTGATGAATGGTGATGAATGTAGATGAACGGCGATGAATTGTGAATAATGGCGTACGGTGCATTACGCTAAACAGAAATATAAATCAAAACATTTCGATGCATGCACCAAAACAAAACGAATCAAAGGTGTTTTCTAGAACAAAATACCTTTGTTTTCATACAACAAACAACCAAAGTTTCTTTTTATTATTTTGATGCAGTAATGCAGCTAGCATTCAGCGGTGAAAAAACAATAACTACTTGGAGTCCCCTCATCACACACACCAGTGTGTCTTTTGTCTTAAATGACACACAGTTATGCGTCCTGCACAACATAAATGCAACGTCTTGTAGTTCTTAATGAAAAAATAAATGGCTCCTACACACAACGTGACTGTTTCACAAATATACAGCTTTTATGTTTTGTTGTAGAAATTCTAGATTATTTTCCATTGACAAAGTAATTGAAGATGTAGATATTGTCATACACAAAACACATTTCTTAAGGATGCATTTTTCCACTTTTCAAATCTACTTTTTGTGAAAGCCAACAGGTTTCTAACAGCCAAATGTCTTGCTTTTCTGAAATATGATCTTTTGAGTGGCATTTACTATACATTGGAATGTACATGAATGTACATATGGTACATGGGAATGTACAGTAAATCAAACTCAATGGTGATTATGCAAAAGGTTATGTGGAGAAAGGGATAATGGGAGCCTGCTTAAGCTGTCTTCTGAAAATCGCCCCCTGGTCTTTTAAAACTGGTTTTGTATTGCCAGTGAAGCAAGCCACTGTAATGTCATGCCTTAAAGGCAGCTTAAAACATCAAACTACCTGTACTGTATTTGCATATGTGAGCATGAAGACAAGCCCTGTCAGCACGTCACATGTTGTAACTCGTCTCCTCTCTTACTTGAATGTCAAACCATTTTCTAGGTCATCTCTGTGGAAAACTGTGAGTGCTGAAGTTCAGGACGTGTGCCTGTCAGTGGCTGATGATAGAGAGTTCTGGTCAGCTGATTATCAAATATAAGAAACTTTTCTAATCATCTGAATATCTTCCATCCACACTTTTCTGGCATTATTCAACACTATAACTCAGGAACATAAGGGACGATTGTGACCCTATTTCACATTTGATACTGAGTTGATGTCACTAATCTTGGACTCGAATCTTGAAATTGCTGTGATGATTGAGATATTCTGTGCTTCTGGGTTGTGTGCATGTGTCTGAAGCAACCCATGAACTCAAACACTAATAGACATACAGCAGTAGTCCACCACAAGCCCATTGGTATTGCTGATATTGAGCTTCAGGTGACTGTCGTTCCATAATGTGATCATTTCTCTGTACTCATCTGCAAACATAGTTTCTAAATGAACATAGCATGTTTCACTGGAATCAAACATATTAATAAGGTGATAATGATTGACTGAGTGATTATTAAATTATCCTAAATTCTGAGTCTGAACATAGATGTCAAGTTTAGGGTTTTATTTTTTCAGCACAGATATAGAAGAAAACCAACAGGATAACCCTGGAAGACTCAGATATGGACATCTGCTGCTTGTGTCCCGACTTCCTCGATTGAAACTCCTCCTGTCAGTGAAAGATCACCTTGTATGAGGGCAGATGGGTTGCAGGAACCACTCCTTGGTGATGCATGAATAACAGAGGTATTTGAAGGATGAATTCTTAAATCCAGTTCACTGACTTAAAGGTTCTATAGTATGTTCCAAACAACACTTGTTTCATACTGTATATTGCTGGAGCAGCGCTACTCACCCTCTGACTGAACACTTTGTTTAGGCCTGCCTTGTGATTGATTGACGTGAAGTATGTTTGCAATTAAAAACTGCACAGTGTTTACTCATGGTTTCACATGGGTCAATAACAGTTGTCTCCTGAGTGTAAATCTGGTTATGTATTACCCATCCATCTCCCAGAACTCCTGTATAGGTGGACTGCTTTTAATAATATGTCACATGTCGTACTTCCTTTGGCCACTAGAGGTCCCTGACTAACAAAAGTAAATATAGGTATAAAAAGCTGCTTTGCTAGCACAGACAAAAAAAAGGAAACAGTCCCTTGGTAATAAATATGATTAAATTGAGGCACAAGGTGGTAACAAGCAACAGAAGACAAACAAAATGATGTGTAAAATTTCCACTTACAGTGCAGGAGGTGGGAATACATAGCCCCAAGGGAAGATCAAAACAACAAAGCCACGGTCTGTGGATACAAAACAACAAACCATTCCAAAAATATAAAAATATATAATAATGATTTATTAATATCCAGATGTATTCAGAAGTACAAAATGTTTGACCTGGATTGTGCAAGGTCACAGTAGAGATGGATATTGCAATGTGTAAAACAAAAGTGTCTGCTGACTAAAACTTACATTAGTTTAATGTATGTGAATGGGGTAGGGAGGGGGTCAGTGTCAGTGGGAGTTACGAGCCTTGTTAATGAGGCTAGTTGCAGATCGTAGGAAACTGTTTTTTTGGCGAGATGTTTTGGTCCTGATGGACCGCAGCTACCTGAGGAGAGAGTTTCAAAAAGTTTCTGTCTAGGATGGGAGGGTTCAACAACGATCTTCCCTGCACATCTCAGAGTCCCTTGAGGGGTACCGGCCCTGGAGGGGTGGCACGGATGACACGCTGCAGTCTGCCTTTGTCCCTGGCAGTGGCATCAGCGTACCAGATGGTGATGGAGGAAGTGACGATGGACTTATGATTACAGTGTAGACTGCACCATCATCATCTTTGGCAGGCAAAGTTTCTTTAACTTCTGCAAGAAGTACATCCTCTGCTGGGCTTTCTGATAAGAGAGCTGTTGTTCAGCTCCCACTTCAGATCCTAGGAAATCACGGTGCCCAGGAAGTAGTAGGACTTCAGATGGAATCAAACAGGGAGATGGGTGTGGGTGTGGCTGGGCACTTTCTAAGTCCACAATCATCTCCACTGTTTGTAGAGCGTTGGTCACAGACGTGGTTCCCAAGGTTCCTGTGCTGCCTCCTGTCAGATAGGAAGTCTGTCCTGAGCCTGTCCTGTTGCAGAGATGTGCTGTAGTATGGATGATGGTGTCCAAAGCAGAGCTGAAGTCCACAAACAGGATCCTGGCATAGGTTCCTGGGGAGTCCAGATGCTGGATGTTGAAGTGGGGGGCTATGTTCATAGCATTGTCTACAGACCTGTTGGATCTCTAAGCTAACTTTCAACTGTCGACACTAGAAGGGGGCCGTAGGTTTATAGTTTGTAATCTTCCTGAGCCGACTTCAGACAGCGGAGTCATTGGCTGAGAACTGATGTTGGAGTTTTCTTAAGTATTTTTGATTAACTTATCTCACACCTTTACTAAACTTAAGACTCTTTAAAACTGTCCCTGTCCCCACAGTATGAAGTGCTTAAGATTAGAAAGATAAGCTAGCACTAGAAACCTTGTTTTACTTATCTCGCATTGAGTGGCTACACCAGAAATTAAAGTCAGTCAGCAAATTATTAATTCATCTTTCTTTCGTAGAGGGACCATGTACAGTATTTAACATAAATGTTGTCATTTGATGTATTGTACCAGAGTTAGCTTAGAGCCAATTTACATCGACAGTCCCTTGGCAAGTCATAATTAAAACTTCATTTAGTTAAAGAAAACCCCTAAAAAAAATAGCACAGTAACAAAGGTCAGTACATCACGAGCTCAAAATACACACACAAGTGTGACAAGGCATCATTAACTTTAACCTACTGCGACCTATCAGATAGGTATGAAAAAATCAAATCTAGAAAGTTTTAATAAGAACATTTTGATTTACTTTATCAAAAGCTTTGTGCAAATCGTAGAATACAGTACCAACCAGCCCTCTTTTTTCTAGCTGAGATTTTATTTACTCTAGTAGATGTAATGTAGCTGTTTCGATGGAGTGATTGGGTTGAAAGCCAAACTGCACTGGATGTAAGCCAAAATTACTCGTATTGAGATACGTTGTCAGTTGACAACCTTCTCAGCAACTATGGATAATACTATATGCTTGAAGTATATAATTCCGGGATTCATGATGGTCTCCAGACTTATAGATAGGAGTCACAATGACTTGTTTCCAGGCACTAGCGAAAGTATTATGCTGAAGAGACATATTAACAAAATGAACAATGGGTGGAACACAAGTATGTTTCTGTTTTTTCAATAAACATCGTGTCAAACTAGAATACCAGATCAAGAACCTGATCTGCCTTTCTGTAAGGTTTCTACCTAGGTCATACAGACTCAATAAGTTAATTGTTAAAAGTATCAGCAATAGATGGCTTGTGTTACAACCCGTAGTATATGGTAGGACTCAAAAGCAGACAATGAGGGCAGGGAGTAGAGTGCAAGGAGGTTCATTTAACTTCACATGCAGGTGAGGGCGGAGAGATACTCAGGTGGGAGACTCCATCAGAAAGGTGGAAGGAAGAGGAGAGGGTGTTCATGGTGGTGCTGGTGGATAGCGTGGTGTGTTGAGGCTAAGTTGAGAGCAGGGCAAGGCTTTTGGCTGCAGAGGTGCGGAGAGCTTAGTTTATAAAAGCGACGCTTTTCTAGTAGCTGGGAACACAGGAGATCACTGGAGGCAGAACAAATAAATATTATGAATTCATATTAATTCACATTATTATGAATTAGCTAGCTGGAGCTAAGTACCACACCAAACTGACAGAATCGTCTGGCAGCAGACAGCATGACTCATCAGCATGCACTGATTGCCAACCTTCTGCAGGCAAACATGGAAACAGGCTTGAGCTTTTGGTTTCCTTTCTCATAATTTCTCTCCGCAGAAGAGAGACATCAGGAGAAAAAGGCACAGGGATGAAGCTTGTGTGTAGTGGCATTACGCTGGGAATCCACCCCATGCCAGAATCCGAGGAATCTACCTCCATCACAAACTGTCAGCCAGTGCGAGATGCTAAGGGACATAGGTGTGAGTGAATAACCCCTTAGAAGTTGTTGAATCTCAGGAATCATTGTAACTTCTCTGGTTTGATAAACAGTTTATTTTCAAGAAATCTCTGGAGCACCAAACTAACCTGCTCGATGTGCTCGTCTAGGTTCTTCGAGAATATCAAGTAGTTGAAAACTAAATGGTTCAGCATGTTGCGGAGAATGCAACTGATTAGGGGTTGAAAAACAGCTGGGCCATTAGTAAGGCCGAAAGGCATTAACTGGTTTTCAAAATGACCAAGAGGGGTTGACAATGGGAGTGGCAAAAGATGCTCCAACTGGAAAAGAAGGCTGCAGTCCAGTTAATGTGGGGGTCATGAAGCCTTAGACAGGGGAGACTCAGTATGACTGCGAAGAGGGTGGGGGGATGTCGAACAGCTGGAGACACAATCATTTCCTGGGTACTGTGCAATGAGGAATGTTGACCAAACGCCATCCATCTAGGGTGTTCTAGGTGGTGGCAAGGGTTTCAATGGGGATGAGTGTCTGTTCAACCAGGAAGGAGTCAATGAAGCTGTCATCAGCACTGGAATCAACAAAAATATGACAAAAGATTGATACGGACTAGAGGGCAGGAACTGGAGGACATCTTGGTCGCCAATGTGCCCTCTTTCACTGGAACCTTTTGGAGGAGCTGGGCAGAAAGAGAGGTTGTTCCAACCAATTTCAGCTGCTAAGATGCGGAAATCAATGGAGTAGGTTGCTGCTGACTGAGAACCATGGTGTGGTAAGGAGAATAACCTACCTGCTGCCTCATGTTTTCCCACATGGATGCCTTGAGCGTTTAGAGCCTGGTTCAGGGATTCTGGATCTACTGGGTCCATTGTTGGCCAGATGATTCTGTTACAGTGTGTAGTGTATGGTAGGACCCAAAGGCAGACACCGAGGCGGGGTGTAGAGTGCAAGGAGGTTTATTACTTCACAAGGTATGTAGGTGAGGGTGGAAGGAGGAGTTGGCTCAGGTGCATTCAGCAAGCGCTAACATTTCAAATGCTCCCAAATGGCAACATGAATAATGCTAGCTATCGCTAACATTGTTCATGCGAGTTAAGATAAAATTAGAGCACTATGCTGGTCACATATTGTAGAATTCAGTCATTCTTATGTTTTCTTTCTATAAATTGGCAACTACCAAATATGAGATAAAAATAGTGCTTCACTATTGGCTGAGAAACCTTGTCAACCCATCAGAATTCTTACACAGACCCAAACAAAACAATAATTTTTGACCTGACAAACATTTTTTAAATTATTAAATCAAAATCATAATAAATAAATGTTTTCGTCTTAGCAGCAGTTCATCTGTCGACCCTTTCACAAACCATGGCTGATAAATAGGCACATGAACATAAACAGGATGTATTCCTTTTCATTAGCAGTCACATTATCTGCCCACAGATAACTATGCTATATGCAGAGCTACAGCAACATTGAAGGTTTAATAAGAATTTTGGTTGAAAACATTACCAAATTAAATAAGATTAATTAATTATCGACAGGATGTGAAGAAATAACACCTGAGGCATGATGACAATGTATTGTGTTGCACAGTGATATACTGAAGTTTGTATGCTAACCAACTAGCCCCAGCTGGTCATCTGCCAAAGCTCCTGCACTATACACCAACGTAAGTGGGTGCTTCAATCTCCCAGTCTGGACTGCTACCTGCACCACTATTTGAGCCAGCAGAGCTAACTTACCTACATTTAGCAGCAGTTAGCAGATATTCTGGTGATATGCTGCCCCCTATTTGTTTTGAGTATTAAAGGTCCCATATTATGAGAAACACGTTTTCTCTTGTCTCTACATGTATAAACTGGTCCTCCCTGAGCCCACCAACTCCCAGAATGATGAAAGCAAACAAGTCCTGCCCACTGGTGCTCCTACAGGCTGTTCAGATTCAGCTCCTGTTGCTATGTAATGAAAGGAGAGATTTTCATAGGCCGGCCTCCTCTGCGGGAAAACACTCCCCCCTCTCCCTAGAGATATCCGAGAGTGGGGCGTTCATCCCCGAGGTGAAGTTTGTTGTGTCCAGCGGTAAAATGGCAGTGTTTCGCAATGCCATTGCTCAGAGCTAGACATGCAAATTGTTCGGTTGTTGGTTGTATAAATCAGTATAAGTTCCTATATTCTGTCCCAGCTACGGAACAACAGAAGAGACGGTGATTGCGTTTCATTTTTAACGAGAATGTGCCGGCTATGGTTCATTTAAGTTTGTATTTGTGTGCTAACTACTTCACATCGGACTGCTTCAGTAATGAGGGTCAGTACAAAGCTGGCTTTTCCTCGACACTGACCCTCATAAAAGGATTAGTCCCACCCGTGCTGGTTGCTGAGCTGAAACATGGTCAAAAAGGACATAAATGTGCATCAGTATCAAAGCTCGACCAGACTCCCTGTTTTTTCCAGTGGAGACATAAAGAGTCTGAAAGTGGCTACTCATGGCTGTTACACACTGTGTGTGTCTGCGTGTGAGTGTGTGTGTGTGTGTATGTATGTGTGTGTGTGTGTGTGTGCAACATTGTGCCAATCTTTTCCAATTTCCCCTCATCTCCCACGCCAAACATGCTGGGAGGATTTCTAGCGGAAATTCAGGGTGTAGTTACTTGACTTAAAGGGATAGTTCAACATTTTTGAAAATTTGCCCATTGCCATGATCCCTCTAGTCATAGC
>CAEMYA010000335.1:0-13131 GCA_903131615.1 Diplodus sargus | reverse complement strand
AGAGGACCCACTTTCTCTGTGTTTAAGGAAATAAAAAAACACCAAACTTTTTTTTCATCAATCAATCATTCAGTTTGTGGTATGTACAAGATTTGTGCAATACAATCTAACTGGAGTGTGTTCTATCCTTAGATAATCTCTCTCTTTGTCTCTTTCTCTATAGGTCTAACTATAATCTACATTTTTCTGCACATTCTTCAAATCACAGGTTAGCTCAAGTAGACTCTCAGAAGGGACCATCCCATGTTCATAGTAGTAGCCTCAGGCTTTGCGGCTGTTATAAAAGAGCTGGAGCTTTTTCCATATACTTGCTGACCCGATCAGGCTCAACACCTTCTGTCACTGACTGGTTAGGTAAGATTCATCTCTTTATGATAAAATGTAAAAGAAAGTTGATTCACACTTTCACTTAGTTAAACAACTTGTTGTATTTTCACATCTGTAGGTCCAACTTCTATTGTGTTGCTATTTTTACATTTGACACTTTGAAAAGGACTCACAGATCGTCTAAAAAGTGGGGCAGTCACAGGTGTTGGGGACCTGAATTTGGAAGATAAAAGCCTCAGTGTTGCATGTGTTTTTACCATTCCTGGGGGGTCTAGACACTCAGTGGATGGATCTTGGCCTAGGTGCATGTCATAACTTAGAAATACAGTCTGTCATGTAAGGCTAACGTCTCTGATAGCCAGGTAAGACACTCTGCCACTGTGTCATTATCAGGGAAACCAACAGATGGTTGTACTGTCAACATTGGCAATAGCAAATATGTTGTATGTGCTTTCTCTATTTCTTACATTACAATTTATCTGGAGGTTCATTTGCATGTCGCGGATATCTGCCTGCTATAATATCTCAGTTCTGTCAACAGTTTTGTAGTTTTAAGAGACATGGTTTTTGCAGGGCACTTTCAGTCTTTTTAGTGAGATGGGGAGCAATTCTTCCCAAATAAAGTGCTCAGCTGCACTTGAAACTATTGAAACTGTTCACAGTAACTAAAGTTATGCATGTTGACTTATGTAGACAATGTTTTCAAAAAGGCAGAATTGAACTGGGGAGAGAATAAAAGCTAGTAGGTCTTTTGAAAAAAAACATCATACCTTCAATCAAACAGTAGGTTATTGTATAGCATTGGCTCACTATTGAGGTAATGAAGAACAGGCATGCACACTGACTTAATTAGACAGCTTAGTTCCCTTTTTAGTGCCTTTCAAACTGTAGGTCAGAGAATGAAAACAACAGGCATGATGAGGAAAGTACTACCTTATCCTTAACAATAGTTAAGAACGTCCATACACCTCATTAATGTCTTTTTACTGCATTTTTACCAGCCGCAACAGCATCAGCTGTTCACGTTTTTCACTTTGACTTTCACTGCTCCTTACCCACATTTCTTATAATGCAGTCATGAAACCTTTTGGGTGTAGTTGAGATCAACATTAATGCTGAGTTTGAAGATGTAAGGATCACTACTGAGTAGTCATTGGCGGGAACGTGAACACGTTGATGGGTATGATGATCCCAACAAGATGGTCTCTAGCTTTATACTTTTTTTTTCTGCTTACTACTTACTACCAAAGTCATGTAATATGTACACATATAAGTATATATATAAGTATGAACAGTTTAGTATATAACTGAATATACCTATTCTGATGTTCAAATTCAAGAGTGCAGTCAGCCCTGCAATTCTGTTTCTGGAATTAAAATGCATCTTTGAGTGCGTGTTCATACAACGGCTATTTTTTGTTGCCTTGTAACTGTAGTTATATTATTATATAAAGCCCATATAATGGAAACAGGGAATGAAGCTGAAGGAACTTAAATGGCGGTACCAGTCGGCCAGTTGATATGTAGCTATTATGCTACTATGTAGCATTTCACTCACTACATCAGCTGGCCGGCTGGTTACGTATCACTGAGAGCAAACAAAGGTCGCTCAGCGAAGTCGCTACTCTTCTCTGTTCTGGCACCTCAGTGGTGGAACGAACTCCAACCAATGTCAGGACAGTGGAATCATTCGCCATCATCCGCAAAAGACTCAAGACTAATTTGCTCAGACTTCATCCCAGCACAGCATAGCGTTACTCCCTCCCGCCCCATTGCTCAAAATTGGCCCCTTTTCTAAGCAAATGAGCTCATCGACTCAAGACACTTTTCACATTTGTCATCCTTATTGGTCAGTAATATAATTGTTCATTCTTGCAGTATGTTAAGCTATACACTATATAAGCTACTCACTATAATGCTAGTTAGTTGTAATGTTGCTTAAATGTTTTACTTTACACACATTTAGTTAACCAATAATACTAACCTTATCTGGCATTTTACTAGATGGAGTTAGGGAAAAGTCTTCTGTGAATCCTGTGCTGTTCCTCTAAACGCTCTTTCCAGAACATGAGAGGTTTAGAGTGCTGCAGGGAGGACTTTATAGGCTAATCCAGACGTTAGCATCTCCCTGATTCCCTCAGCCAAAAGCCTTTGGGATTTTGCTGAAAATAATATCTGTGTAAAATGTGATAGTTCATGAAACTTTTTGTTCAGCATTGGTCAGCATGAAATGAAGTTAGTATGGGATCAATCAGGAATAATTGAATTGGGTTTATGTGAGTCATTCTTATTCCATTCTTTTTGAATTTGCCCCTTCCACTGCAGTCCGTAGTATTTGTTCCTTTTTTTTCTCTCCTGCACAGAATTCAAACACAGCAGAAATGACTACACCAGGTGTGTGCATGAACATCATTAATGCACGACATAAGAAAGATGGTTTGGGAACTATCTCCAACCCTGAGAAGTTCCTCAACCAAGACTACCAGCTACTGAAACAATACTGTAACATCAATCGCGTGAGGTACGTGGACGATATGTTCCCCCCTGACAGGAGGTCCATCGGCAAAGACATACTGAGTCCTTCTGATCTAGCCGCAGTGAAGTGGCAGAGACCAACGGTGAGTATTTTAGTGGCTGATTCCATCACACTAAATGTGATGGTTAAACAAGCATGTAAGACAGCAACACTGATTCAGTTATAGAACCCAGTAAGCTTGCATATACCACTGTCCTCTGTCATAAGTGACAGAAGCTCACAAAATCTATTTTTGAAACAACTTATACCATCCCGCAGAGGCAGACTCAGGATGTTTGAGGGGCTGGTGCCCCACAGTCACAAAGCATTGTGCTGAGATCCTGTTATATTGGCAGTACTACAAATCCTTTCACATAACCAATACCTCTAAAGGTATTGATATATGTCTCTTACTGTCAAGGATAAACATCAAAGGCCAAACACAAACCTGACAAAGTTACGTATTAGGCATAATTCCTACTTATATTGTAAACGGACATTTGTGCTAATAATAAACCTATAACCTGTTTTGTGTTGTCAACAATTCCTCTGTTTCAGAAAATTGTTTCCAATCCATCTTTTGTTGTCGATGGGGTCTCCAGGTTTGACTTTGGTCAAGGCATGGTTGGTAAGGAAAATGCTTAATTTATTGTAATCCATAGAGTACACAGGTTCCCAGCTATGTCATTTTGAGCTGCAAGTGCTGTCAATGGGCAGAGAGTTTAGACAAAAGTGTAGTTAAAGCTACATATCAAGAGATATTGTACCAATTGTACAGATGCCTATTCCCTCTGGACTGTGTTAGCATAATTTGTAATCTTTAAACTTTCAGTGCACACTTTACTTGTAAAGCCCCTTCTTGCCCCTCAGGAAACTGCTGGTTTCTTGCATCAATCGGAGCTCTGACATTCCAGGATGTCATCCTTGACCAAGTTGTGTCTCCTGAGCAAAATTATGATGAGGAATACTGCGGGCTGTTCCACTTCAGGGTAAACCACCAATCCTTGCCAAAATTGTTTGTTTATAAGTTAGTCCTGCTGAATGCTTCATTGCTATAGATCTCTTCCTACTGTTCTGACAGTTCTGGAGATTTGGTCGCTGGGTGGATGTCGTCATTGATGATAAGCTACCGACAATCAATGGGAGACTGATCTTCGTTCACTCCAAAGACCCAACTGAGTTCTGGCCTGCTTTGCTGGAGAAAGCCTATGCCAAGTATGGAAAAACAGTGTATAGTTTCTCAATCATTAAATGTATTTTCTCATAGTGACATTTGTCTTATATCTGTGTTAGTAATTTCACATCCATTTGTGTCAGGGTGTGTGGTTCCTACTCAGACATGAATTCTGGAACTCCTTCTGAGGCCTTAGTGGACTTCACAGGTGGTGTTCACATCTGTATCGACCTGTCAGACCCTCCTCTAAACCTCTGGGAACTGATGTGCAGAGCTGGCAAATCTAAATCACTGATGGGCTGTGGTACACCTCAAGGGGTAAGCAGTAACTGATGGTTGCGAACAAACTGGCCCTTAGAGCAAGCTCTTTGAAATACATCCAAATTTTACTACATTCCCAGGCAGGAGCCAGGTCTGATCATTCACTTCAGTTACATTAATAATACAAAGGCAGAGTGTGGAGCATGCAAATTTAGAAGGTCATAGTGAGCAGGCTCTACAAATAACCTTCACAGTCACTTTAGAACAGTAGATCAATCAGTGCAGGTGGAAGAAAAAGGATGCTGCTTTTTTCTTTTATTTTTACACATTTACATTTACGTATGGTCCGTTTACATTAGGTGTGTGAATAAGCCATTGTTCTTATGAGGAATGGAGAGGTGCCAGGATGTCAGGCTGCCAAGGCTCAATTACTCAGGGCATGACATAGTTTCTCTATGTGCTGCTAAAATTACACACCACAGAACTCTGCTACTCACTGGCTGATAACAGCTAACTAGCTTACCTCTTGCCAATATCAGTATGGATTTTCAGTGCCATCTTGGTTCAACCAGCACAACATATTAGCTAGGTCCTGCCAGCAAACTGTTTGTGACTGAGGGGGTAGAGGAACCTGTAATCTACAGCAAAACAATTTTCATAATGGTAGGGTTCTCACGATAGATAGCAGGAGAAGACTTTGCAGTCAGAAGTAGTCCCTTCAATTTGTAATTTAGGACTGTCTGTTTGTGCATAGTTTAGTATATTTGTGTATAATTAGGTATATTTTCTGTCGTCCCGTGTGGCAGGACCAAGTGACTCTGTTTGTTTTCAAGCCTTAAAGCATGAGAGCTAACAGCAACCAGGGCTAACAGCAACCAGAGCTAACTAAGCTAACCGCTTACAGCGGAGGTACACAGTGGGACTGAGAGTTTATGTTCAGAGGAACATGAAGTGTTGAACAGTGAACTGCAGTTTAATGTGACAACACAACAACTTTACACTAAATAAATAGTAGTCCCAGAAGGGCAGACTGTCTCTTCTGACATCTTCCCATGTGAACTTGATGTTATTGTCCACAGCATTTATATGTTCTTTAAAGGCTTCCACCTCCCTTGATTTGACCAAGTTGTTGTCCGCATACCTGAACCAGTGGCTAGGAGCAGTTCCTGTGAAGGTTATCAAGGCTCTGCTCCTAACTTCTCCATGTAGTGGTTGGCCACTACTGGGGACACTGGTGAGCCCATGGCACAGTCAAGGACAAAGCCATTGAAAGGTCATTATATTAACGACTATACCCCGGGAAGCCACCCCATGTATATATGGACTCCAACAAATACACAAGGAAGGAACACCACTCAGACCCACCATCATCAGCATCAACTCAGTTACTTATTAAATATCCAAGCACTTAACCAGTATCCCAGCTCCTTTGGTCAGTAACATTCAACACCAAATCAAAAACTCACAGGATTTTTGCCAACAAGGTGAGAGAAATAACGCTGGACTCAGACTAAACAAGGGTTTCTTATGATGTCACATCATTTCTTACATGAATTTCCACTCAAGAAGCAGTAAAAACAGTGAAGAAACACCTTCTACAGTACAGCACTCTGTCTAGCATGGCTGTGCCATGGGCTCAGTAGTGTCCCCAATAAGCCAATGTCTACATGGAAGAAGTTGAGAGCAGAGCACTGATTACCTTCACAGGAACTCCTTGCCACTGGTACAGGCATGGGGACAATGCCTGGGTCAAAATCAGAGCAAAGGAAATGGAAGCCTTTACATATAAATACTGTGGACAATTACATCAAGTTCACGCTGGAAGATGTCAGAGGAGACTAGAAGATTCAAATAAGACAGAGAGGAGGAGATGTAACAACATCATCATTCCAGCACAGGAATATCTGAGAAACTCAGGAGGGTCTTCAATAAACACCATATTCTGGTTCTTCAATGAAGCCAGGAATGCACACATTTGTACAATGGGGAGACAAAACAACCTCTCCATAAACTAATGGCACAACACAGGAGGGCCAACTCCTCAGGTCAAGACTCTGCTGTCCACTTACATCTGAAGGAGAAAAATCATTCCTTTGAGGACAACAATGTGAACTTCTTGGCCAGAGAAGACAGATGATTTGAAAGTGGAGTAAAAGAATCCATCTATGTCAAAGTGGAACGACCATCTTTGAACAGAGGAGGTGGGCTAAGTTACTTATCACCCACCTTCAATGCAGTACTGAGTTATCTCTGCAGACAGCTTAACAACCAATCACACCTGGGCTCTCCTAGCCCTTGCAACTCACATGAAGGCCGGTTGGGTCGACAACCCACAAGTGGCCCTTATGACTCTTAAACTCAGAGCTCACATGTGTCCTTAACAACTCTATAGGCATTCTCACACAGAGTTTAAAAGCCTGGAATTCCCCTGCAGTTAGTTAGAACTGAATAAGCATCTTAGATGAGAGGTGAAACATCTTCAAGAAACTGAAACATGTCCAGTTGCCTACAATACAGCACTCAGAATTACCATGACCTGGATGAGTGAGAACCAACATACATGTTTATGTAATATGGTTAGCTATCCGTAAACATCAACGCTAGCACGCAAGCCTGGATGACTCTTTTACTGCTACTTGTTTACATATTTCAGGCTAGCTTGGTTATCTAGCTTAATAATACCAAACCTGTTAATGGTTATTTATCATGTTAGAAAAGCATGTTGTACATGACTATCTGCAGTGATAACATATGTGGTATTTATATCTTCTAGGACACATCTGCGAACACTGTACTACCAAATGGATTGGTCCAAGGCCATGCCTATGCTGTCACTGGTGTGAAAGAGGTGAAGGATTGCATTTGTTTAAAAGTAAGTATATAGCCGAGTGTAGTTATTTTTATGGCAAATTTCAATTGTGTTTTCTCTGGCAACTGTTAAACAGGTGATAAGCCAAGGGCAAACAGTGAACCTGGTGCGTCTTTGGAACCCCTGGGGCCAAGGAGAGTGGAACGGAGACTGGAGTGATGGGTAAGAATGTTACTGTGACCATTCAAAGATAATTTGTTTTGATGTGCTTTGTGAGGAGAAAAACAGATGATTATTTTATTACTATTTATTTAAAGACTGATTTGATTACAATTTGTGTCTGCTTTTGTGCTGGATAATTATATTCTTGTAAATCAAGTCTAGAGGAATTGAAGATATTTGGAAGAGATTCACAAGACTTCCATTTATAACCTTTACATGAACCAGTGAAACAAAACAAAATCGAAGCCAAGTGTTTGGGCTGTGAAGTCTCCAAGTGACGTCTTAACTTGTTCGGCTTCATACTGTCAGAAGCTAATGTTCTTAGACACAGAACACGCTGTCTCCTCATTACCCACCATTGTACTGGTGAAGCCGAGGGCAAGATATGTCATATCTATGTTATCATATTTTCGTGTCTTTTTTTTGGTAGTTGTGACATTTGGTGTAGATTCTTCATCTTGTGCTTCACGTTTACCTGGCAGTGCTTTCACAAACTTGTCCATGATTTGCTCGCAAGCAGTGCAGAATAATGATGCATCATTTATATTTAGCCTTGCCATGGACTTGGGGCTTTTAACTTTCAATATCTAAAACATTCACAAGAACATATATTACACACTGAAGGAAAGGAAAAGGAAAAAATAACTAAAAAGCTGATGATGATGTACAAAAAATTTTAATCCAATAATATTATATACAGTACCTTTGGTATTTTAAGTGCATTTTGATGCTAATACTGATGCTAGTATACTTTTACTTGAAAAATAATAGTTTAATGTAACAGAACCACCTAAGCACTGCTGCATCTCACAGGGCCAAAAAGGACAAACAATACCCGCAGGACAGAAATAGGGTCTGCTCGGCGAAATAATCAGATTCATAATAAAAGAATCACCTTTGAATTGGTATTGAATGATTGATTAATGGATGTAAACACTGACATCAAATGGACTGTAAAAAACACTCCAGTGTAAATCTCTGTCTGTAGCAGCCCTGATACAGACAGAGATTCTGTGGCCATATTTATTCATTTCTCGTCATGCTCATCACATTCAGTCACCAAAGTTCATGGTGGATGATATATATGCGTTTTCAGATGTTTCGTTTTTGTTTTGAGTCTTACTCTCGTTTGTTCTTATATACTAAATTTTGTTTTTGCGTTTCAATCTTAATTTGACAGCTAAGTTACAACGCCAGCTAGGTCGTTTTTTTGTGTTTAGTTGTTTCTCTCAGCTGTGACGGCCCTGGTGGGTTGGTCTGGAACGCTGCCCTTCTGTTGTTCATTTTGGCCGGTCCATCAGTTTTGTTTGTTTGTTTGATTGTTAAGGGGTGTGGTTGGTGTTAATTTAATGAACTAGTGCAGTGCCCGTAGGAAATATGTGTTCCTATAGAAAAGTGGGAGGTTAAGAAGCATTTTCACTGATGGCCAAATGAGGCTGTTTGAAGGAGGAACGTCAGGGATATTTAGGTTTGTTATGAAATTCGATATTCCAGGGTATAATTGTTCGTTTTTGACTTTTTTTGATTTTGCCATTATATTTCACCTTAAAAACTATTTACTTGGTGTGATTATTTTTTAGCACAACCTCACATGTGTGACTGTACAGTTATTTTTTCATTTTGACATATTATATTAACACAATAGACCTAAAATCACCAAAAAACATAAAATCTGAGTAGAAAAAGTTATTTTTTACTGTGAAAACCACAAATATGTTTAACAAACCATTTTTTATTACTTATAATGCAAATATAAATTGTTGTTTGCTGAATATGTGCAAAGTTCTGTTTAACTATTTACATTTAAATGCAGGCAATGCTCAGGTCTGCCTGAGCTCCTTCCAGCTGAATGAAGAGCTGCACTGCCTGCTCCAAATTCAGCTTCTTCTGTTTTAACTCATTAAACAAAAAAACGACTCCACTACACACTAAACACACGACACCAAACACTACATAACACACTTACTATACACTCCAAGCACGCTAAATGTCAATATTGCTGTCTGTACACCGGCCGTCGTTGCCTGTCAATCATCCGCCGAAGTCCCTCCCACAACTTCCTGTTGCTCTACAACCAAACTTGCTGCTTGAACACTTTCGTGACAAAAGCCCATTTTTACCGTTTCTTCTGCACCACACACAAAGCAAACGTGACGGAAAGCGTGACAGACATTATTTACCCCAAGTCCGGTTTTGGACAGGTCGGTGCGTCCGGTCCATCGACTCGGGAGTTGGGCCGTGTATGTTGGTTAGCGGCTAGCAGCTAGCAGCTAGCTACACACGAACATTCACAGATTCTGATTCCACTTTGTTTTTCCACGCGTCTCAGCATCTCCTCAGACCCGAACAGACCTGCCCGGTCTTGTTTAGTCACATTAATCCACAACAGTCAGTTTAGATCATGCACAGAACAGAACGGACCGAACCACCGGCTAACTCCCGGTCCAGCTCGCGCCGCTGCAGGTATAAATCCGCTCTCCTCACACCCGAACAGACACGGTCCGGTCTCGTTTGGTCTCATTAATCCACAACAGTCAGTTTAGATGCACAGAACAGAACGGGACCGAACCGCCGGCTAACTCCCGGTCAAGCTCGCGCTGCCGCAGGTATACATACGCTTGTTTCTTAATGTGTGTCATGGCTCGAGCTCTGCAGTGACTGGCTCTAATGCGCATGTCACTGTGGGGGCTCCGATAGACTATGCTCCAGAGTGTATAAAGCATTTATGAAATAATTCATTAACGGTATCATTGTAATCCAAACAAAACCGCATGGCACACCCTTAAACCAAGCAGCAGCCATGTTGAAACTCTCAGGTCAGTCTGATCCTGATCTGCAGAGATATTTCACACACACACATACATACATACACACACACACAGACAGACAGAGATTCCTTGCTTTTATAGAGAGATGTATCTTACTTGCTTGGTAGTTTTGTGTTAGACCTCTTTTGGTGTTCCTCCTGTAGGGGAAAAAGCACTGTACAGTAAATGATCTGACAACTTCTTCCACCCCTTTCCCAATTCTAAGCCAACAGACATGATACATTTATGTGTCCAGTTCATTTGGGTGTCTCATACAGTCATCCAATTTGTGACTGATGGGTCAAAAAGTAGTATAAGTAAGTATATTCTCCTCAGTTATATTTGTTTTGATTTCTGCATGACAACGTCAAACACACTAAGGATGATTTGAACATAACCACTGAGATGTCTCTAGCTGTCTCAGGGCCTTGATGTTTTCCACCAATTTGTGTGTGTTGTTTCTCTTCTGGGCCAGTAAAGTTTTGGTGAACAGCACATGCATCATGTTGACATTTTGTTTTAACTTCTGTTAGAGCTAGCATTGCTTGTGATAAGTCAGTCCTTGATGGGGAAAAACTACTGGTGTCCATTGATTTGCTAATTCAGCAGATGGGATTGATGGTTTGTGGCTTGGAAGTGTGCCCCATTACCTCTTGACTATTTTGGCGGGGCCAAGAGCACAAAGGTGTGACATGTGAACCTGTGCAAATCCTGGCACAGTGTAGTCTCTTCACTGGAAAATTCTACATGTGTGATTTTCTGTCAACAAAGCTTAATTTGCAGAGACTGAAACCTGTCACAACCAGTTTGTGAAAAAAAGTCTTGACACTGAGAGACTTCTGAAGTTTCTGTTCAAAACATCCTGTGTGATCTACTGTCAAGCAAAAATACACCAAATATTATTGAGGAGATTATACTTCAAAAAGACACAGACATACGTTATGTGAATACTGGCAGTATGTGTTATAACTTGTCTCTTATTGTTAAGAACAGTATGTAACAGTATTACCTCTCCTCTCCCTTCACTGGTTAAAGGTCTCCTTTGTGGCAAACTGTTAGTCCTGAAGATCGTGAGATGTGCCTTTCTGTTTGTGATGATGGCGAGTACTGGTAAGCACACTGAATAATAATTTGGCAAATGTGAGTTATTTCTAAAAATATTTTGACATTTTTTGTATTTGAACACCTCAGCTTTACATACTTAAAATGTAGTGCATAAAAAAGAACATGTATCACTATGTTATCACTGAACAGTCTAATTTTATAGTAAAATTGTACATTTTAATTTATTTCAATTTCTAAGTTATATAATGTCCATAATGCATAATGTAACTAAATAATTATGCATTAAATTGGTGAACCTGACTGAACTAAACTGGTTGATTACTAGTGGATCACAGACTTATAAGCAATGTGTCTGAATTAATTTCTGATGCAAACAGGATGCCCCTGAAAGCCTTCTGTGAGTTCTATTCAGATCTCGACATATGCTGCCTGTGTCCTGATTTCCTGGATGGAAGCTCTTCTTGCCATTGGAAGACCTCCTTCTATGAGGGCAGATGGGTGGCTGGAACCACTGCTGGAGGATGCATGAATAATAGAGGTACTTTCAGGATATCTTGGCTCTCACAGGCAGTATATGGAGACTTGAGGGTGACAAATTGAGACAGTGTATATTATCTTTCATTTTTTATGAAATTTAATTTTTTAATTTTTTTTAATTAAAAATACCACCAACAACCTCTCTATAATTAATAATAATAGCCAGATACTTTAAAAAACGATATACACTTTGTTTTTATTATTGATGATGGAATAAGGAATGCAATATATTATATATTGGTATTTAATGGAATTTGCAAAGATGGATGAACCACTTGCAGGATCGTTTTTATATCCTTCAGATTAAGCCTTCTTTTGGTAAAATCATTAAATGCAAAATTGTTTTTTTTCCTTCCAGACAGCTTCTGGACTAATCCACAGTTTCGGGTCAAGATTGACAAATTACTCAGTGACTGTTCTGCGGGACCAGATGAAAAAAACATGCTGGTGTCACTCATGCAAAAGCCAGACAAGAGGAACAGACGCCTGGTCCAAAATCTCCACATTGGATTCTCTGTATTTGAGGTAGGTATTACGTTTTACTGTTTCTGTGACAGTGTTTAGAGCATTATTGGCATGTCATGCAAAGATATGGGAAAGAAGCTGTTTTGTAGTTTTTGTATGTTCATATTACTTAACATATTGCATCAGAACAACATAAAAATATATAAAAAAGTACTGTAAGTATGTAATCTTGAATGCAGTTTATCCCTAGTGTCAAGTATTGTCTTACTTTTACATGAGGACTTGAGCACTCAAGTTTTAGTAAATGATACATAAATAATAAATATAAACCTGAAAGTGGTTAATAAATTCCATTATTTTTATTTGCTTGTTTTCATGTTGTTGTGATTTCACTAATTCTGTTTTCTCCCACCACAAACTCTTTTCTTTCAAGGTGACTGGAGATGTAAGTAACATTAATCCCAAACCTCACACAGTCATTGCTTCCTCTGCACTGCATGAAGAATTATATAAACTGCACAGAAATTAAATATCTATTTATTATCGGTGTTACAGTACCAGGCACAGAGGGGGAAGTTCCCAGCCTCTTTCTTCAACACCCACGCACCTATTGGCCAAACTAAAACCTACATGAACGCACGTGAGGTGATGGAGTTCCTCATGCTGAAGTCTGGTGAATACCTGATTGTGCCGTCCACCTTCAACGCCAATGAGACAGCCTCCTTCATCCTGACCATTCTCTCCAAGGCAGAGACCCACGTCCAGTATGTCACATGCAGCATACTAAACTGTAATGTCACTACCTTACCTCAAATTGGAATCCCTTATACTGCTCATTACTTACATAAGTAATCACATTACTGTACTGTGTCCAGTTATTACTGGCCAACACTGGCTCCAACAATGTACTGATGTCTAATGTCTTTCCTTCCAGTGAGAATTCTGGAGG
>CAEMYA010000334.1:180513-203685 GCA_903131615.1 Diplodus sargus | reverse complement strand
CAGTTCTAGAATGTTGAAATGTTTTAAGTAGAGTAACCATGAAAGCACATCGGTAACCATGGTAGCCACTTCTAGAATGTTGAAATGTTTTGAGAAACCATGAAAGCACATCGGTAACCATGGTAACCAGTTCTAGAACGTTGAAATGTTTTAAGTAGAGTAACCGTTGAACACATCGGTAACCATGGTAACCAGTTCTAGAATGTTGAAATGTTTTAAGTAGAGTAACCGTGAAAGCACATCGGTTACAATGGTAATCAGCTCTAGAATGTTGAAATGTTTTAAGTAGAGTAACCGTGAAAGCACATCGGTAACCATGGTAACCAGTTCTACGATGTTGAAATGTTTTAAGTAGAGTAACCATGAAAGCACATCCGTAACCATGGTAACCAGTTCTAGAATGTTGAAATGTTTTAAGTAGAGTAACCATTAAAGCACATCGGTAACCATGGTAACCAGTTCTAGAATTTTGAAATGTTTTAAGTAGAGTAACCATGGAAGCACATCGGTAACCATGGTAACCAGTTCTAGAATGTTGAAAGGTTTTAAGTAGAGTAACCATGAAAGCACATTGGTAACCATGGTAACCAGTTCTAGAATGTTGAAAGGTTTTAAGTAGACTAACCATGAAAGCACATCGGTAACCATGGTAGCCAGTTCTACGATGTTGAAATGTTTTAAGTAGAATAACCATGAAAGCACATCCGTAACCATGGTAACCAGTTCTAGAATGTTGAAATGTTCAAACTTGAGTAACCATGGAAACCATGAAAACCGGTTGGTGAGAATGGAATTGTTAACCATAGTTAACCAACCATCATGGTTGACATATTTTAAGTCGAGTAACCATGAAAGCACATCGGTAACCATGGTAACCAGTTCTACGATGTTGAAATGTTTTGAGTTATCATGAAAGCACTTCGGTCACCATGGTCACCAGTTCTAGAATGTTGAAATGTTAAAACCTGAGTAACCATGGAAACCATGAAAACCGGTTGGTGAGAATGGAATTCTTAACCATAGTTAACCAACCATCATGGTTGACATGTTTTAAGTACAGTAACGATGAAAGCACATCGGTAACCATGGTAACCAGTTCTACGATGTTGAAATGTTTTGAGTTACCATGAAAGTAACCTTGAGTAACCATGGAAAGCATGAAAACCGGTTGGTGAGAATGCAATTCTTAACCATAGTTAACCAACCATTATGTTTGACATGTTTTAAGTAGAGTAACCATGAAAGCACATTGGTAACCATGGCAACCAGTTCTAGAATCTTGAAATGTTTTAAGTAGAGTAACCATGAAAGCACAACGGTAACCATGGTAACCAGTTCTAGAATGTTGAAATGTTTTAAGTAGAGTAACCATGAAAGCACATCGGTAACCATGGTAACCAGTTCTACGATGTTGAAATGTTTTAAGTAGAGCAACCATGGAAGCACATCGGTATCCATGGTAACTAGTACTAGAGTGTTTAAATGTTTTAAGTAGAGTAACCACGAAAGCACATCGGTAACGATGGTAACCAGTTCCAGAATGGTGAAATGTTTTAAGTAGAGTAACCGTTAAAGCACATCGGTAAGCATGGTAACCAGTTGAGAATGTTGAAACGTTTTAAGTAGAGTAATCGTGAAAGCACATCGGTAAGCATGGTAACCAGTTCAAGAATGTTGAAACGTTTTAAGTAGAGTAACCGTTAAAGCACATCGGTAACCATGGTAACCAGTTCTAGAATGTTGAACAGTTTTAACTAGAGTAACCATGAAAGCACATCGGTAATCATGGTAGCCATTTCTAGAATGTTGAAATGTTTTGAGTAACCAAGAAAGCACATCGGTAACCATGGTTACCAGTTCTAGAATGTTGAAATGTTTTAAGTAGAGTAACCATTAAAGCACATCGGTAACCATGGTAACCAGTTCTAGAATGTTGAAATGTTTTAAGTAGAGCAACCATGAAAGCACATCGGTAACCATGGTAGCCAGTTCTAGAATGTTGAAATGTTTTGAGTTACCATGAAAGTAACCTTGAGTAACCATGGAAACCATGAAAACCGGTTGGTGAGAATGGAATTCTTATCCATAGTTAACCAACCATTATGTTTGACATGTTTTAAGTAGAGTAACCATGAAAGCACATCGGTAACCATGGCAACCAGTTCTAGAATGTTGAAATGTTTTAAGTAGAGTAACGATGACAGCACATCGGTCACCATGGTAACCAGTTTTAGAATGTTGAAATGTTTTAAGTAATCATGAAAGCACATCGGTAACCATGGTCACCAGTTCTACGATGTTGAAATGTTTTAAGTAGAGTAACCATGAAAGCACATCGGTAAGCATGGTACCAAGTGCTAGAATGTTGAAATGTTTTGAGTAACCATGAAAGCACATCGGTAATCATGGTAACTAGTTCTAGAATGTTGAAATGTTTTAAGCAGAGTAACCATGAAAGCACATCTGTAACCATCGTAACCAGTTCTAGAATGTTAAACAGTTTTAAGTAGAGTAACCATGGAAACGCTTCGGTAACCATCGTAACTAGTTCTAGAATGTTATGTTTTAACTAGAGTAACCAAGAAAACACCTATGTAACCATGGTTATCAGTTCTAGAATGTTGAAATTGAAATGCATCAGTAACCATGGTAACCAGTTCTGGAATGTTGACATGTTTTAAGTAGAGTCACCATGAAAGCACATCGGTAACCATGGTAGCCAGTTCTAGAATGTTGAAATGTTTGAAGTAGAGCAACCATGAAAGCACATCGGTAACCATGGTAACCAGTTCTAGAATGTTGAAATGTTAAAACTTGAGTAACCATGGAAACCATGAAAAACCATTTGATAAGAATGGAATTCTTGGTTTAAGATGTTGAGATGTTATCACTAGGGTAACCATGGAAACACTTTGGTAACCATCGTAACTAGTTCTAGAATGTTGATATGTTTTAACTAGAGTAACCATGGAAACACATCGGTCACCATGGTAATCAGTTCTAGAATGTTGAAATGGAAATGCATCAGTAACCATGGTAGCCAGTTCTGGAATGTTGACATGTTTTAAGTAGAGTAACCATGGAAGCAAAAAGGTAACCATGGTAACCAGTTCTAGAATGTTAAAATGTTTTAAGTAGAGTAACCATGAAAGCACACCGGTAACCATGGTAACCAGTTCTAGAATGTCGATATGTTATAACACGATTAACCATGGAAACCTGTTGGCAAGCATGGAATTCTTAACCATAGTAATAATTTCTAGAGTTTTGACATGTTATAGCTCGAGTAATCATGGAAATGCTCCAGTAACCATGGTAACCAGTTCTAGAATGTTGAAATGCTTTAACTAGAGTAAGCATGAAAACACATTGTCAAGCACGGTAACCAGTTTATAGAATGTTGAAATGTTATAACTTGAGTAACCATGGAAACCCGTTGGTAAGCATTGAATTCCTAACCAAGGTAAACAGTTCTAGAATGCTGAAATGTTATAACAAGAGTAGCCATGGAAATGTCTGAGTAACCATGTCAGAATGTTGTTAGAATATCCATGAACCAGGATGTGATGTTTATTGACCATCCTCCTGAGCTTTCCATGTAATCTTGTGCTGTCTCTCTTCTATAAGAGTTTGATTTACCAACTGGCACAGAGTCACTTGCTGTTGGCGCTCTCTTACTGTTGATGTGATTGGTCGGAATTAGCTTGTAGTCGATGGATGGTAAGTATTTCTTCAACTCTAATCCGATTTTACAATTCAAAATTTCTCTATGAACCAGGATGTGAGATTCATTGACCGTCCTCCTGAGCTTTTCATGTAATCTTGTGCTGTCTCTTGAATGGCTTCTGTAAGAGTTTGATTTACCAACTGGCACAGAGTCACTTGCTGTTGGCGCTCTTTTATGGGGCGTTCAGACCGAACGCGATAGACGCAAATACAATCTCTTCAGATGCTTCATTCGCGCTGCTTGATCATTTTGGACAATTTTGGACAATTCCCGTCATTCGCTTCATTCGCGTCATTCGCGTCATTCGCTTCATTCGCGCTTGAGAAAAAAAAGAGACGCGCTTGCCCGCTCATTTTGCTAAATTAGCTTCTAACTAAATTAAATACTACAACAAACATTCACACGAACTGGAAGTGGTATCCTGCAAAGGCTGATAATGCTATACAAGTGCTAACTGATGCTAACATTTCATAGAGAAACATGGTCAGTAACGTAGTAAAACAAGCCACAGATAGCTTCAAAACTTACCACAGAGTCCCACCTCCTCAGCGACTTACACCCATGCCTCCTCTTTTTTAAATTGTCCCGGTAGAACACCGCAGTGGTGTCATACAGCACCAGGTGCCCACAGACAGCTACTATCAGCTTCTCCTCCATGTTGCTATGAGCGACCGTAAACAACTGTACGTGAAGGAAATGACGTCATCGCTTGAACTCGTCGCTGAATGGATGCCGCGGCGCCGCGCCAGACGCTCCAGGCGCTTTAGACGCTTCATTCGCGCCGTGCCAGATGCTCCATTCGTGCCGCCGGTGCCTGAATCGCGTGTCATCGCGCCATTTACATAGATTTTCAATGTAGAGTTGACGCTCCATTCGCGTCTATCGCGTTCGGTCTGAACGCCCCATTACTGTTGATGTGATTGGTCGAAATAAGCTTGTAATAGATGGATGGTAAGTATTTCTTCAGAGTGCCTGCCCTTTTCCAAGTAGTTTCAAGTGGTGCTAATGGTTGAATTTGACCAACCAGAAGTAAACATTGACAGTTCAGCTGAATGTAAACAGTGTAACAGTCATTATTACATCCATGTTTCGACAGAAACAGTTGAACATCATCCAGTTGGCAATTACGTCAAATGAACCTAAACAGATTTTATCAATGAAGGTTTATCAGACTGAAGATGAGGAAGTTGTGTGCGTGTGTACTTTTAACAGGAATTGTTTATCAACTGAATTTTATGCTGATTTAGGCCTCTCCATTTACAGTTGAAACGGTGAAACAGGCCGAATAAAACTCTGACCTCTATCCTATCTTTTTTGTTACTTTTGCTTTTATGTGGTTAACCTGCTTTAGATTTTGGAACTACAGTTCCCATAATATTTTGAGAGCAGTGTCAAATTAACCATTAGTCATTCCTGTTTGCACATACAACTGTCACCTGATTGCTGTGATACTGAAGAAACCTTGAAACATGATGATTCTTAAGGAAGTTCTAAAGATAGAAGGAGCTCATTTTCTTCTATGTGTCATGATTTCATCATGGCAGTCCTGCCTTTTCCCAAGTGTGTGTTTTGGGGTTCCCTGTCTGTATCATTCCTCTTGTGTCTCTCCCCCTGTCTGTTCTGTGTGTGCATGTGAGTGTGGCTTCTTTCCCACAGGCAGCGCCAGGTGAAACTACTCCACTAATCAAGCCTTCCATAAAACCACAGGATCCCCTCCTGCTCATCGCTAGATCGTTTCGTCAGTCAACGTGGTTGTTTGAATCTTTGCTCCTTTATATTTTACCTGTGTACCTTGTGCTTTAGCTTGTGAAGCTAATTCCCCTGTGTTTTTCCACCTCGCTTCAGATTGCTGTGACTGCTCTGCAGTCTCGAGCTTTGCCTGTCCCCTGCCTGCCTGTGGAGCTGCCTGCGTGTTACCAGCTCTCCTGTGTTTCCACTCTGTGTGAGTACGCCGAAGAGACGGACCACCACCATTGTCCTCCAACGGACCTCTCGTCACGACACCTTCACCTACGCACTCATCAGTGACTATCCTTACCACGTCTGGATCCTGGGACTCTGCACCACCCCTCCACCTCGCACTTGTTTTTGCACCGGTTGAACATTAAAGACTTTTGTTGTTGCACTGTTAACCTGAGTTTGAGTCGTGCATTTGGGTCCAGATCCAACACAAAACCATAACACTATGATTACTAAGCAAAATTATGAAGTTTGTGTACTTAACTGAAACTACTAAAGGTTACTACTGTAGTTTAAAATTAGAATTCTTCTTCTTCTGTATCTTAATAAATTGTACACAGAAACTGAGACAGAAGCATCCAGATAAAACCAGTTCAAAGTCAGTCATGCTCTGATGATGTCAGTGAACTCAGCACATTCAACTCTAATCAGATTTTGCAATTCAAAATTTGAAGTGGAGTTAAAAAAAGACATAAATAAAAATGGACTTTGATTTCATTTCATTCTGAAGTCACTTTAACACAGCTGAGACACAGTTTAAATGCAGACACTTTCATGTTTCTAATACTGGAAATTAACAGCGGAAATAACATTTGATACACTTAAAATATTCCTCGTGATCAGAATTATTGCGTTATTAGATTTACAAAAGAATCTCTCAGACCAGGGATTGTTTAAAGTATCTCAGTGCTAATAGCCAGTGGGAGGGCTGAAAGTGATGTTTAAATATAGAAATGTGTCTCCTCAGTTTCAGAAGAACCTGTTCAGAGGAGGCAGCAGAGGTTTTGGTTTTTAAAATTAAAACAATAAATTAAAATTTATCACCAAACAGATAAAAAATAAACACTTATTCAATTATGCTAAATATCGTTCATCCCAAAGTATTTCTATCAATGACATGGGCAATTCATATTTATACTGATGTGTACTCTGCAAATCGGTTTGGGCATATTTAATCTGATTTAGGTGTTCATATGTAGCATATTCATTCTGTTTGGACTCTGAATTTCATTAGATTGTCAGTGCATCTTTTTTTTAAATCATAGATTTATAAGAACACTTAGATACCAAATGCAAAGATGGAGCCTATTCAGTCCAATGAAAACTACTCAGCCTTTGCATAAACCAAAAATGTTTTCTTACTCCCAGATTTACTTCAAGGAACGTTTGTGAAATGTTACACCCATTGCAAGAGCATAAGAAATGAGAAATCACAGAGGTGGATGTTAAAGTGTTTTTATTACAGAAGTTCAGCTTTTGAAGTCATGCCGCCCACATTAACCTCCTTACAGTTGGCATCTCAGCTATCACTAAGAGAGAAGAGGCTAAATTCCAAGAGCAAACCAGAGCACACTGTAATCAATAAATATTACACACTTAGCGAGTCAACACTTTTACAATGATCACACACGTGATTGTTTTCACAGCAAACCATTTAAAATCTCAACACACCTTTTTGTATTGTAGGATTTAACCTGGCTAACGTTAACAAGTTATGGGGGAAGCAAACTCATGGATAACAACACAGAAATAAAGGGAAAAAATAAAGCTAGTCAGCCTAAGAGCACTGTCGCTTCCAGATTATTTGCCAAAGCCGACTGGACACAGAAAACTACTCTAGCTCAGCTTCACCCCTGCAGATGTATCTGACTTTGGTTGTCTTCCCTGCATGCCAGCATGCAGCGAGCTGTGCACCTGCCTCGCTCGACCAGTCTGAACTAAACATCCCAAACATTTGTTCCTAGGCCTCAATCCTGCAAACTCCACTAGATGGTGCATCGTTCCTTTTTTCTTAAACCACCATAGATCAAAAATCGACTATAGGAAGAGTCAGAGGTGGAAGCCAGGCTGAGCGGCACCATCGTATCCAGGCTTAATCCATGATTTCAATGATATCTTGTGATACAACTCTTCATCCTTTGGCTTTGCTGACTGTCTCTGCAGTAGTGTTGTGTCGGTCGCGAACGTGTCGTTCGAAAGAACGAATCTTTTGAGTGAACGGAATCACTTAAGGAACTGATTCGTTCCTTTCTCAGTTCAGTTGAGCTCAGCAGCGAGCATGCCGGCCGGGAGTGGAACTGCCGAATGTGATTCTCAGCAGGACGTGAATCACGTTCGTGAACGTGATTCACGTTCGCGAACGTGATTCACGTCCTCAGCAGGTCGTTCGCGAACGTGATTCACGTTCTCAGCAGGTCGTTCGCGAACGACTGATTCACTCATGATTCGCGTCGCTGAGGACATGAATCTCGTTCACCTACTGTGCTGAAAGAGGCGCTGTGTCACTCACTCACTTACTCAGGGCAGAGGAGTGGGAGAGGAGAGAATTATCTTCAGTAATCATACTGCTAAAACCAGCGCTGTGTTGCTAACATCTGTGTAGCATCATGTTAAGTGCTTTTACACAGTAAAACAGTAAAAGTCACTCACGTTCGCGAACGTGATTATCAGCAGGACGGGAATCACGTTCGCGAACGACTGATTCACGTTCTCAGCAGGTCGTTCGCGAACGACTGATTCACTCAAGATTTGCGTCGCTGAGGACGTGAATCTCGTTCACCTACTGTGCTGGAAGTGGCGCTGTGTCACTCACTCACTCACTCAGGGCAGAGGAGTGGGAGAGGAGAGATTCACCTTCAGTAACCGTACTGCTAAAATTAGCGCTGTGTTGCTAACATCAGTGTAGCATCATGTTAAGTGATTTTACTGTGCACAGAGGACACTTTCACCGTGTAATAATGTTAGTGCATGTATACCACTCAAAGCAGCGCTGCGTCTCCCGCGAATGATTGTGTACTGTAGTCCGTGAACGCACCGTCCCTCAGTAAGTGAACGTGAACCTCCGGGCTGAATCAAGAACTGAATGACGGATCGTTTGGCTGTTTATCAGTTCAGGCAGTTGGAGAGCACTGAATGATTCTGTGAACGAATCTTTTGATCGAATCATTTTAATGAACTGATTCTAGAGATTCAGTACAGTAAAAAGAACTGCCGTTCCCATCACTACTCTGCAGTGTGTTTTACTCAGGTGCAGTGCAGTGTGAATATTTCTGCCCTCTCATGGCCTCAATCACACAATAAAGGTATAAGAAATGACATTATAAACCAAGTGTTTTATGAAAGTGCATGTGTGTATGTATGTCTGGTGTCCACATGCTGTGGTTTCACATTAACTTCTCTCTGGTTAAAATGCTGCAGCTGCTCGAGCAGTGCACTTCCTGTCTGAGATTAAGAGAAGTGCCCTGCAGCTGTGCCACTGTAATCAAACTGCATACATATCTATCTGTTAATCACTTGTTTGAGTTCTCCTTTGAGAAATACCTGAAACACTAAAGGAGAACTTTTAATTTGGATTAATAACACATGGTGTGTACATAAGATATATCAGGATGTGTCCTCCAAAATAAAAGCCACATGCTGTGCAGCTGCTGGTTCAAAGCAGCCGACTGTATGTTTTTTGGTTTTACTTCAAGTATTGATGCTAACAGGAAGATCACAGCATTACTGTTAAAACTCTCCTTAACAAATACTCAAATGAGCAGGGGTCAGAGGTGAAAGCGTCCTCATAAAGAAAAAAGCTGCTGTGGTTTGTTTCTTCCCCGGAGGTTCAGTCAGTCTTTCATCTCTGATGGAACCACAATAGAAACAGTTAATGAACGTTAGCAGACGGCAGCTGATTTTCATCAGCAGGTTCAAAGGATCCGCACGAGGCTGTAAACACGTGATCCTGATTCTCCAATTCATTTTCTATATTCCTGCAGACTGTTAAACCTCTTCAGTGAGTATTAAGGAGAACTGCCTGTTGAAGAAACTAGTACACACAGCTCTTCATTCACATCCAACTGCTTGACTTCACGTCCTGGCCGTGTGGCTGTGTTTGCTCCTCCATGTGTAATTCCTCACTTTCCTCCTTTTGTTTTCTGTTTTCTTGGCTGCTTCCTGTTAACATTCACTGCTGCAGTGACCTGAGAACTGATTTTACACTAAAATGTCTTTGTCTTAATAAAGAAACCAGGACATTGTGTATTATTAAGATTTATTTAAGTTGTGTATTTTACATTTATTTTGCGTTTGCTGCAGACTGAATCTTGATCAATAACAATGGATTGGAAGTGTTATGTTGCTTCTAAAGTTGTTTTACTCTGGTCTAGTGCTGTTTTCATAGTTGCATATAGTTTAGTAGTGATACATCCAGTGGCAGAAGGTGCAGTAACGGCAGAAATAATAGTATTTGTACTGTTAAGAGTCTCTGAGTATAATTTAGTGTGTAGTCACCGGATTATTTTCAGAGGAAATGCTGCCACCCTGTGGTGAAATGTGGAGCTGCTGATTGTCCACTGCTTGTCCTTTATACTCATCACAGATACATGTGATGATTTATTTCATATGATCAGTAAGATGTATTACATATTGATCATAAAATAAATTAACAGAACACTGATTACTGTATTATGGTAAAAGTACGATGAGTACTGAGAGTACCTATGAAGAAGAGTATTAGGAGGAGTAAGAATAGTAGCAGTAAAGTATTTCATGTTTTGTTTGTTTTAAAGGATTTGAGAGTTCAGTCTCGTTTTCTGCAGCGAAACTCAAACAGGTGACTTACTGAGGTAAATAAACTCATGGCAGCTGACTTAGGGTCATCGTCCTGCTGTTTCATTGTAAAATGTGACCCTGTGTATAAAAAGTTAATAATCAAACACAAAAAGGATAAAACACACTGACAATCTGATCCTATTTCCACTTCTCGTGTTCCATATTACACTGCAATTATCACTGGTTAAACTTAAACCTGAAAAGGAAACTTAACGTGGAAGACATTTCTCTCAGTTCATGTCAGAACAATTAGCATTTATATTATGAACATTAAAGTAACTTTACACATGAAAAAAAAACACATTTTATCGCAGAATGTTTATTAATACAAACTGTACACTGTGTGGAAACTGATCCCGTCATGTCATTAACACTGTAGAAAAAACAAACATCTGGCAATTTTTTGGCAAATTAAAATCCGAATGATCTAATATTATTACTGACCAGATAACTTTGTTTGTTTAATAATTTCTTTTCAACTCCTATTCATTTTATTGTACTCTGCAGATAAAAGTTCTTCATCCTGAAGATCAAATCAGGCACTTAAAACATAAAACAACCAATAATCTTTTAAAAAAAAACATGAAAGAAATATGGAATAACATCTCTTATACATCGGCAACCATCAGTTACACTATGAGATGAGCTTAATTCCCAGCAAAACCTTTTTATATTTTTAAGTTTTTTAAAGATAAAGATCAAACAATGATCCAGACAGGGAACCAAAATCTCTTTTTAAAACCAAATCTCAGCGTCACAGAAAAGCATGTAAGAATGCACAATGAGCATTATTACTGTAAAAACATGTTAAAAACAGCATGTCATCAGAGAAGTGTCAGCAGATTGTTCTTGTAACCATATCATCACTTTCACTTCCCACAAAAACAAATGTTCCTGTGATCTGAAACATCAGCAGGATGGACCCGAATGTGATTCAGCAGCGAGACATGTGGAGGTTTGTGTGATGAGATGAAGACAATTCAATAAAATCTCTCCTTGTCTTGGCTGTTCTGCAACTTTGATCATTCCCCTTAAGAGTGGAACAAATGTCAAATTTGACCTGAATTTTCCTTTAATTTCAACCACTGAAGACATGATTTATTTGAAGGCAGAATCTGTAAAGACTTTCATTCACAAAACAATAAAGCTTTCCAACCCATGAGAAGGCAAAAAATGTATATCTTGGCATATAGAGTCCTTGGATTTTATCTTAAGCTTTTTTCAAAAGGCATATAGTGTTTTTGTTTCGTCTTGGATAGACTTTTTTGTCAATGTTTTGTTCACTAATCTTAGAGCCCTGGAAACATAACACAGCTTATATTCTAATGTAAGTGGAATTAAACATCTATTTATATGTTAAAAGAAATTCAAAACTGTTTCACCTTCTGTTTTCCATAATTGTGAATTCACCCCAAACTTAAAATAATTGTTTGAAATATGTCAATTTCGTACATTAATTCCTTTATCATATTGTTACTCTGATAAGTCCTCAGTCATTTGCTCCTTTTGGCTCATAGGACTTGCAGTTGTGCATATATTGAAAAAAAATAATAAATACTGTTCGGTGAAATATCTATTCTTTTAATCATTTACATTTTTTTGTGTATTCTGAGCTACAGACCTTTTTGAGTCTAGGTTTTATATTAAAGTAAATTATATTTCAGTAACTTGTAGTTGTTCAGTTCTAGTTTTAGCTCAGTAAAAATTTGAACAAAACGTATGTCAAGATTAAGTCTAGTTGGGCTCCTGATCTTGTGATTTGACTGCCCTGACTGTCAGCAGTTCAGCGTCTTTCTTCTCGTTGAAAACAGAAAGATGTTGGTTAAAATCTAATTCCAAAAATGTTGCTCTCTGTGCCAAGGTGCCACTGGGCAAGAAAAGCATAAAATGCAGCTGAAAAAAAAAAAATGTTTTCTGTAGTGAGAACAGCTCGGAGGTTTTTGATTATCAGTTTCAAAATATGTAGGACTTCCTGCAAAACACTTTTTTTGAGATCAGATATTGAAAAAAGGACATAGTAATAGCTTTTCTCAGAAATATGCGACTGTGAAATCCTTTTCCGCTCGTCAAGAAGCACTTTTTTCTTCAGTTTCGATAAAATATCAGCTTATGAAACATGTCTGTCACTCAGATGGCACCATGTTTGGCTGCAGCAGGTAAAGTGAAGCATAAAAATAGATAAAGAACAAAAAGGATGCTGCCTGGTGGCTCAGGTGGATCTGGAGGAAACAGGAAACGCTTCACTTTCATGCAAACTGGTTGTAATATTCTGCAAAGAGTCAGCAGCCGAAATAAGCGGGAAAATGATGGCGTCATTAGAACCAGATAAATGCCATCTTGTTTTTGTCATTGTCATCACAACCTTTTGTGAACCTTCTGTGAGGTTTATTAGACTCTGAACTTTGTGCAACTTCTGCTTTCATTTCCCAATTATCAGTGATTTTTCAGTGCAAGTGAATAAAACTTGAACCTGACAGTTTCAGTTGTTGGGGTTCAGTCAGAGTGAAGAGACAGAGCCACTTTGAGGCAGCCCAGCTCTTTGTCTTGGCTTCCCAGGACACCCTGCACACGGTAGTTCCCGTTAGTCAGCCAGTAGGGCAGATCCATGTCGGGCAGGTAGAAGTCGGACTTAGGCAGAGAGTACAAGCCCTGCAGAGACAGACAGGAAATCTCAAAGATCACAGGCACTCTAATGATACAGTTCCTGTAATCACTGGTAAGAAGCATGAAAACAGACGTTCATGTATCAGGAAAAGTAAAAAAAAGACTCACAGCTTTGAAGGGGCAGCGACAGGGCAAGCCGTAAGTGTGCAGCGGCTCAGGACAGTCCTGACCCGGAGGGATCAGCTGGCTCAGGACATCACAGGCGTCTTTATAGTGACAGCTGCCCAGCTCGTCCAGACAGGGAACCTTCACCCAGAAACCTGCCACCTCCTTCTCCAGGGTCACGTTCAGCTGAGGAGCAGTGAAAGAGGAAGAGGGGGCATCAGTGTTTGAAGGTCTGTGATAGCTCCTCTGAGATCCTTTTCCAAATTATTTCAACCCTGGTTCAAACCATTTCAAAAAAGAGAGATTGCAGAAAGAGAAAATTGTAGAAGGAAACAACTGGCTAAGACGCTGGACAATACTCCATTATTTTGTCCTTTAGTTTCCACTGAGGAGGAGCATCCAAATACTCTAAAGACATGAATGTTGTTTCTGGACCCGGCTCATCACTCAGACACACAGCTGATTGTTTACAGCTGCAATCTTCAGTCCAGTTCATTATATAAGAAGACTTTTCCAAATGTTGACTCACTTAGTTCGACTTTGAAGCAAACAAACATGTTTACTGCTCGTTCTGTGCTGAATAGTACCATAAAACTTGGACTTCTGCATTATATTATTTCTCTCTTCTCTTCTCCAATAGCTGCGCGATCACTACGACAAATGCAATGTATTGTATTCTGAAATTAGCTGCCGTCAAATTCACAGACTGCAGCTGATACAACGCCGGCTGTCAGGAGATTTTACTGCTTGTCTTTAAAGCCTGTATCTGTGATTTGTTAACTTCCTACAGTATGATCCTGATTGCTGTTGGAGATCCTGTGGCAGGGACCTGCTAAAAGGTGACCAGACCTTAATAATTGTGGTCTAGTCCAATGTAACAAAACTGCTAAGTACAAGTAACTCGAAATTCTTCCTCATTCACTAGTAGAACCTGTGCTGGTTAATAAGTGTCAAACTACAACTGAATTATTGATGTGCAAGACCTCAAAACCCGGCTCATAAACCTACTCCTGCTCAGTACTGAGATAGACAACCAGGATCCGAGGTCATCACTAAGGGAAAGAAGTGGGAACTCTCAGATCTGAAAACAAGAAGGGGCATTCTGCAAACATTTCATTGTCAGATTTAAGTGGAGTATTAAATTAATGGAATGGGTCTTAACTAATAGGAGAAGGACATAAATACCATGACTAATTAGAGAATTGTTTTCAAGCTCATATAAGTCAAAAAGGGCACCAAAAAATAACATGAGTTCTAAAATCAAATGAAAGACATAAAGCCCTTCATTAACTGTTATCAGTTTTCCAGTCAGTTTTTTTTTGGGGGGGGGAATTAAAAATTACAATAACAAAACATCAACAGTTAAAATCCTCTTCATCTTGAACTGATCTCAGCTCTGTTTGTGGTACAAAGTCTGATCTGCACACATGAAGCTCACAGGATCAGCAGCAGATCCAGACATGTCTCTTTCTGCTTCTCACAACAACAAGCTGCTCACTCCACACAGGAAAGACATAATCAACACACTGCTGATTGTGGCTCTGGCTCAGACACACTTATCTGCAATGGAGGAATACCAGTGACTTAATGATTACCACAGCAGCTGCAGACATTTCTGCCTTTTCCCAGTATCACTTTGTCCAGAGCCTGAGGCATCTGACTTAACAACAGTATGTCATAATGTAATACAGTCAAGTGACTTGGTGGAGATGTTAGTACTTTATGTACTTACAGACAGGGGAGCGCTGAGCTCGACAGATGTGGATCCAGAGGCCGAGGCCGTCAGGTCTCCTGGGATGGCGATGGGATCTGGAGACACGGTCAGAGTCTTCAGCACAGCTGGAGCATCTGGCTGCCCGCAGTTCTTCCAGTCAAAACCGAAAAACTGTCCATGACATAAACAACAGGGTCAACACTTAGTCTTATTTTATAGTATAGCATAGAATAGAATTACTTTATTTATTCCAGACTGGGAAATTATTTTGTCACAGCAGCAGTGGTTCCGCAAAAAAACACTCTGTGCATAAATGACTAATTTTGCACTAGTTTAAAATAGAATAAAATGATAAGGTTCTAGCAAATTATTCAAATAAGGCATTCCACGTTTGAAAAGGAGTAAAAATAAGTTAAAAAACCTAGTCCTACCTCCTTTGTCGATGTTTATACTTTATCAACAGGCTTTATTATTGAAAAAACAAAACTATTCAGTTTCCATGACAACCATCTCATAAAACAACAACACATTAAACAGAAACAAGAGCAAAACAAACAAAAGAACAAAAACATTCAAACAATCCCAGAGCAAATCAGCGAGATTTAAACTAACAAGTCACACAAGTCCATCTCATTTTCGAAGAGCCTTTTAAGTTTGGTGAATCTTGTGAAATCTTGTTGCTACGTTGACATATAGTGAACACGTTTTGTCCCTGGGTTTTTTCTGCCAGTGTATCTTGTCTAACAGAGATGTTTTCTCTGTCTCCTGCACGGAGCCTAAGGATGTAAATTAGCTTGAAGTCAACTCTGGCACAGCTCAGAAGCCCAAACACACAAACAAAAAAGAAATGCAAATGAAAAAACATGCAGAATCTGACAACACAAACCAGCATTTACACACTCTTTGGCTTTTACTGCAAATACTAGATGTTTTACATTAGCATACCAACTCCTATCCAAGTCCTGTCAGTGTATTTCACACATTTGAATATGCTCCTTCAGACAACCTTCTTGTCTGTGTTTGGTTCATTTCCAGACCATATGAAAATCAGCCCGCACAGACTTGAAACATGAGTGAACAAAGTCAGCATGGGCCTTTTGCAAATCACTTCTCTTCAGTGTCTCAATGTTTCAATGACAATTTTCAATGTGATAAATGACAAAAACAACAACAACAACAAAAGGGAATTTTCAGCACCAGGAAATGCTCATCATGAGATCTCAACTTCTCTCTTTTTTTTCTTTTCAAACTTTTCAATTCAAGACAAAACTGCAACAGCTCAACTTAAATAACTCCACTCAAGTTCATTCAACGTTTGATTTAGATGTCTTTGTTTAATCTAAGTTTATCTAATCTTAGAGTCACTGGAAGACTTGGAGATGAGATTAACTCTAATTGAAGATAACTGTTAAATGATGTTATTATTTGGAAACAGTCACTTCAGGTTCAAGTTACAGTTTAAAAGACATATGAACAGATCAGTGCAAGAACAGATCAGTGTTATTATATTAGTAAGTAACATCAGCAGGACCGGACTCACCTGAGCCTTGGTGACTCTCTTCAGTCCGGACGAACTGCTGCAGTTCACCTGAGTTAAAACTGCCACCAGGCACACAGTCACCGTCAGAGCTGTTAGTTTATTCATCGTTTTGTCTCTGAGTGGAGATTAAAACGCAACCTGGAGGAGAGTCGAACCTCCGTGAAGACTCTGAGCCGTAAAACTGAGAGAAAGCTGACCCCGCAGAAGTCTGTTGGTCCGCTGCTGGAGTCACTTCCGTGTTTACTTCCGCAATGACCCACATTGTCACGTGACGTCGCGACCACATCACGTGACTTGGGTCTCAGCGTTTCCACAGTTTCTGTCTGGAAATAAATGTTTAGTTGGGGTTTTTTTTGTTTGTTTTTTACCATTAGCCTTCGTGCAGAATGAATTGACGAAGGCCTTTATTTTTTAGCCAAAAAGTTAAACCTATATATCCCTGCCCCTTTCTCACTCCTCAATGTTTAACCCTAAACTGATTTTACAATCTCAGTTTATTTACAATCCAAATATCCTCCCAACACCCCTACACAAGCTGTCCTCCTCCATATACCTGCCAAAAATATCTGTTTATCTTTATATTCTAATCACTGTGGACAGATGTTTTCCCCTCTTCTGCAAAACTTTTATTTAAGATAGATTTATGATCCCAAGATGGGAAATTACAGTGTAGCAGCAGCCTTACACAGAGACAATACCAACACAACGAAATAAGAGGAACAACCTAGACATATTAAATAGCAATAGAAAAAAGTAATATATATGTATATATTTATTTTTTTTACAAAATGTAAAAAATTTACAGAATGTAAGAAAATGTTCAAAGTGTATTTACAAATGTATAAATAAGCAGAGTGACTGTAGTGCAAGATACAAGATAAGGTGCGGTGAACAGAATGTATAAAACCAAAGTGTGTTCTGACCAGAGTGTTAGCTGTTATTGTACAGTGTGATGGCATGTGGCAGGAAAGATTTCCTGTGTCTGTCCCTTCGACAGCGGAGCTGCAGCAGTCTGTGAGAGATGGTGCTCTGCTGCCTGTCTACTGTGTGACAGAGAGGGTGCTGATGATTGTCCATGACGGATAGCAGTTTATTTAGGGTTCTCCTCTCCACCACAGTCTCAAAAGAGTCCAACCTGAGACCAAGTACAGAGCCAGCCTTCTTGATGATTTTATCAAGACTGTTAGTGTCGCTGGCTCTGATGCTGCTGCCCCAACACACAGCAGCAAAGAAAATGATGCTGGCTACAACAGACTGGTGAAAGATCTCCAACATCTTGCTGCACACATTGAAGGATCTTAGCTTCCTCAGGAAATAGAGTCTGCTCATCCCCTTATTGTACACAGCCTCGGTATTAGCTTTCCAGTCCAGTCTGTTGTCAATCACCACTCCCAGGTACTTTTAGTCCTCCACCTCTTCCATCACCTCCCCTCTGATCCGTAGTGGCTGTGAAGGCATCTTCTTCCTCCTGAAGTCGATCACCATCTCTCTGGTCTTGTTGACATTCAGCCTCAGATGAATCCAGTCGGAACACTCTACAAAGCCATCTACCAGTGTCCTGTACTCACCCTCCTCTCCTTCCCTTATACACCCGACAATAGCTGAGTCGTCAGAAAACTTCTGCAGGTGACATGACTCCGAGTTGTGCTGAAAATCAGTGGTAACTGTACAGAACAGAGGAACCTTGGACTGAAGTATTCATTTAGGCTTTTATCACTCAGCCCTGACTGGAATAATCTCTATCTTATCTCTAATATCTTATTTTGCACTGACTCCTCTAACGAGTAAAGGTTAAACATCAAATCCTCTTTGATGAGCATTTAAATCACCTTTAATTTCGATACATTTTTAATTATCTAATTTGTTTTATTGATTGCATCTCATTCATTTGTGAATTCATGGAGAGGATGTCCTGTGACTCCGTCACTGCTTGGCGATTCCTCAATCTGCTCAGTCGTCCTCCAGGATCCACACAATTTATATGTATATATATATATATATATATATATATACATATATATGTATATTTATATATGTATATATATATTTATATATATATATATATATATATTTATATATGTATATTATGTAATTCTATCAGATATTCTGTCAGTGTGTTTTGTAAATTGTGATTTTGTTGTTCTGTTCTGTACACGTGACATCTACTGCAGTCTGTCAATCCTGGGAGAGGGACCACCCTCTGTGTTTCTTCAGTCTTATTTTATTTTCTCTATAAACCAAGTTTTCCTCACTTGAATCTAAGGTCTAAGGACAAGGATGTCATTTACTATACAGATTGTAAAGCCCACTGAGGCAATATGATTGGGATTTTGGGCTATATAGATAAAAGTCATGTATTATTATCTATGTCTTGTCGATGATAATTTTAAAAATAGCCAAATCATTTTGAAATGGTTGAGAATCGTCAGAATTTACAAGTTAATGCCACTAGATGTCGGTGTAATACAGCTATTTTGGAACACACCACACATACACACACACACACACACACACACACACACACACACACACACACACACACACACACTCACATAATGTCCACAGAGCTCAGTGTCAAACACTGACCTTTGCAGCTGATCTGAGATCTCTGCAGGGAGAAATCGAACAAAAATGTTTTATTTAACTGAATCTGCATTTAAATACACTTCAAACAATCATATTATAGGCAAATATATATATACGCAAATAACAACAACAACAACAATAATAATAATAATAATAATAATAATAATAATAATAATAATAATAATAATAATAATGATAATTATAGTAGTAGTAGTACTATTACAGTCCGGTTGTTATTTTAAGACTGTTTGTTCTTATGTAGGATAACAAAACGGCAAAAAAAAAGAGAGCTTTAAAAAGAACATTCAGTCTGCACAATCAATAAGATACAAGGACAATAAAAAGATAATTGAACTGTTTTAATTTAAAGATATATTCATGACTGTGATCATGTTATTCCCTGTTTTCAATTGGTGACATTGAATGCAACGTCGGTATCCAAATGTCGGACTCTCCCGGCAACACTCGAACGCACCCCGACTCCTGTGTTGGGGGTCTGAAAAGTGACAACAAATCTCTCCGGTGTGATTTTATATAATGTTGTTTTTGCTCAGGTGGAGATTTGGAGCCAAATTCGATTAAAACATACATTAATTATTTTAATTCTGAGAGAACATTTGCAGAAATGATTCAGTCGCACTGCCCGCAGCACTGAGGCAGGAGGAAGAGGAGGCAGGAGGAAGAGGAGAGAGGAGGGGTTCAGGGGGAGCCAGATGATGCTGTCAGTGAAAGGAGGAGCAGCAGCAGCAGCAGCAGCGCACCGAGCTCCTCTCCATCATCCCATGTGCCTGCAAGAAGAAGAGAAAATGGGATCGGAACCACACATGTGCTGCTAGAACGCAACAACCGTGTAGTTTATATTAATTAACCGTGGAAGAAGATAGAAGTGGGACTATTTTATCACTCTTCTCCTGGAAAAATGCTCCCCTGCTCGGCATCCGCGCAGATGGAGGGATGTGAGGGGGAGAGGGACGCGCACATGCAAACAGAGGTAAACCGATAAAAAGCGTAAAACAGTTCAAATGTTTCTCCTAACCTGCTTTATTCTGCATGTAAATAACTCTAAAGGTGTCCTAAAGCATGCGTTTACTCCCTCCGGCTCAATGGGTGTTTTTGCAGGCTGATTTTGAGCCGGTAAGATTCGCCGGCCGGCTTCTCCAGGAGGTTATTGTAGACATGAAAGAGCCGGACCCCTCCCTAAATCTGTCGCTCCTCTCGCCATTTAAGGAGAGGAGAGCAGAAATTACACTTTATATTTATATCAGTGGTAGATTGTGTTGGTTTGATGATGAAGTTTAATGAATTTTTAAAAGAAAATGAATTTGATCCTTCTGTAGAGAGAAATGTGCTGACGGTGTTAATTCATCCCCCTCACATGGAGGAGAAAAAGCCTGGCCTCAGGTTTCATCTGATATTTAACAGAAATGTGTCCATCTTAATAAACCTTCATTAGTCCAACTGCCTCCAATCTGCTGTTGGATGGATGGTTTTACCCCAAACATCCCAATATAAGTAAGGGAATTCAACTCACAACTCCTCTTAGTGCTAGTGCCTTGCTTTGTCCACATAATTACCAAAGGAATTGAATGCACCACCGTTGTTAGTGGCTTTGTCTCCACCGTTTGAGCTAAAATCAAAATCAGAAGTCTTAAACCTGCAGTCTATAATGCTTTGCTTCAAACCTTTAGTTAAACAGGGAGTTGAACCCTCCACCCTCACGTGTTTCATAATGCCTTGCCCCTGCATTACTCTACTTGTTTAGTTGGCAACAAATCTAAACCAATGTCAGTATCTTGTTCTTGCTATGTAGTCACTGGGAATGGATCCGCCAACCATCAAAGTACGTTAATGCCTTGCTCTCTAAAGCATTGACCTCTAAACAGAAACTGACACCACACGCTTATGTTTGCATTACATTGGGAATGGAAACTTTCACCTATAGGTGACCTAAGGTCTACTGGCTGGTAGAAGGCAATCCTATAGGATTGTTCAAAGCAGCCCTGCCTTGCTCTAGCTTGTGCCTGTATCTTGCTACAGAGATACTGGGAATTGAACCCCCAACCATTGGAGCCTGTATATAAAGAAATGGCCGCCCTTGATGCCCGGCCCTTTTAAAGTCTTGCTCCAGTCACTGAGTATCATAAAGAAAGATAAAAGTCAGACTGTTCAAAACCTCAACTCCCAGAAGGCTTTGCTAGCACCCCTGAGGCTAAGCTACACATCTGACATAAGTTTTGGTTCAAAGCTGAACAAACAAATTGTCTACAACATGGAAATTGTGCACTGAAAGGCAACATTTAATCTGCTGCTGGCTCAGATCTTGCAAACAGGAACGGACTGCCTGAGTGCCATCATTCCACGTGGTATGTGGGCTGTTAGATCTTACATGTTATTCCTGCTGGCTCAGGTGAGTCATCGAAGCTCCACACACACCTGTGTCACACCTGAGCCTGCAGGATTTACTTCCATAAATGCAGTTGAACGCTTGTAAATTGACCTTTGAGGTGAGATTGTCTCAATGAATAAAATATTTTTTGTGTTTTTTGGTGTCACATTTGAAGTTGTGTTTCACTGTTCAGTACATCAGTACAGAGTTATTTAGAAGATGTACAACAGCACTGAAACTATAACTTAACTGTTACTTAATTGCTCAAAAGTGATTCTTGTTTTGAATGGCTCTTCTTCCAGAAGTGATTTCCCATTCATTCACTCCGGTAATGTAGCAGAAAATCCTTAAATAAAGTTTTAAGCCTGGACATCATGCCAGCAAGCTACAAGATGAATCATGGCCATAAAACATTGTATTAGGAGCCATAAGAAGTAATAATTGGAAACACAAATAAAGGCAAAGATAATGACAATTATGGTGAACACAAAATAAACAATCCGATCGGAGTAGCAGTAGCTTGTTTGCTGATACAACAGCAAGATACATTAATCAGAGACATTGCTGTTGCACTACTGTAGGTAGTGTAGTACCTCTCATTACATCATGGTTTTTCTTGTTACTTGTAAATGAGCAGATACCATTGTTTCAGAGCCTCATATCTTATGGTAAGTCTGTCTCAGATGGTGACTTCATTATGGCTAATAATCGACATCCTTGATAGAGAATATTATATTCTAAATGAAGATGACACCTAAAGGATAAAACCATTTTTCACCTTTACAGATGAAGGAAGCACTCGCTTCCCACTGTCCGCATGGTGGGTCAAAATCTATACATGGTAAGGGCAGTTGCTGCAAAAGTCCAATGATGTGCTGGATCTGACCTTTTTTTAGATGCCTGGCTGGTGTAAAAACTCCAAAAAGAGAAGGAGAATTAGCTTCATAGCTTGCTAGCGTAAAACATTTAACACACATTAAACAGGGGCAGCACAGCTAACAAAGCTCTGTTACCTCACATGATGACATTCATGATTGATTTTGCAATTTGAAATGACTTCCAGCAGCAGATGTCAGCCTGTGCGGTCAGTTTAATTGTGTGGGGATTTATATGTTTGTATTTAAAAGATAAAGAGCTGTCGTGCGTCCCTGTACTCACTGAGCAGCAAAGGGAATTGAACCGCTCACCCCAGCAGCATCAGTGCCTGCCAGTCCGCCAGTGAACCCTTTGCCCTTGCTGTGCTCCTCAGGGAAATCTGAGCTGACAGTGTGTGAGACTGCAGGTAGAGCTGGGAGAAAGTGGGCCAAGTGCTTCCTGCTGCTGCTGGAGGAGTGAGACTGAGAGAGAGCTGGGTGCTGACGTCCTTTTTGTCCTTTTATCTGTGAATATCGTCTCAGTTTTGTCGCAGTTGCGCCCTCTCAGAGACTCAAATAGTAACATTGATGAGCCACATCCCCATCAGGTCCAACACTATTTTATTTAAATGTCAGAACACATTCAAAACATCTGTCATGACTGCACGCTTAGTAAACATCAGACGGAGGGTGTGTGAGGTTTGCTTACATCTTTATCATGTAGTAAGTGCTTTTCACATGATTAAATCAGATTGTGTTAATCTGATTTTAAGAAGGTTGGTGCTGATGATACGTCTATTAAAGGATGCAGAACAAGAAGAAGCGTTCTTAAGCGGATCAGATTTCACAATTACACCTGGCATCAGCATGCAATCTGTGTCTGTTAACGCCAGGTGTTTATACAAGCAGAGTGCTGAGGATCAGATCTCAATTAGGTGTTAATGCAATCCATACAGCATGACCTCATACTCAGAATAATCCATCCAGCAGGTTGAATGGTCAAATCAATTCAAATCAAATCAAATCAAATCAAATCAAATC
>CAEMYA010000334.1:155592-180407 GCA_903131615.1 Diplodus sargus | reverse complement strand
AATAGATGTTGCGTGTACAGAAAAGAGCAACAAATCACAGTTTACAAGTTACATCAACAGAAAGTCTGATACAAGTTATATGTAAAGTGAGTGGATCAGGAGACGACCGAACAGGACGAGGCATCACCAAGGTCACCTCACTTTCTCCCTTCTTGCTAGCTTGAGTAAGGTTGGCAGTAGCTAGCAAGCTAGAGCTGCAACAATTAATCAATGAGTTGTCAACTGTTAAGAAAAGATTCAATTCAATCAATTATCGAGAATCAGTTATAATAGCTGGTGATTATTTGTCAAAATTCTCTGATTCAAGCTTCTTAAATGTGAATATTTCCTGCTTTCTTTCCTCATCTGACAGTAAACTGAATATCTTTGGCCTGAGGGCAAACCAAGACATTTGAGGACAAAACACTGGCATTTTATTGATCAAACAAGTCACCGATTAATCAGGAAAATAATCAACAGATTAATCAACAATGAAAGTAATCATTAGTTGCAGCCCTACAGCAAACGTTCCCTCACAAAAAAAATGACCTGTAATTAATGCTCCCTGTCGTTTGTGACGAGTTGCACATTTAAAGTGACAGAACGGCTCTTAATTCCAGAGGGAAATACACTTGATCATTAATGATCAAATGCCATTTCGGGATATTGGCCACAAGTTAATATCAGGTACAAACATGTACTCCATGTAAACACAAGAAGTCCAAAGCTTACCTATCACCTGCAAGTTGCCCTCAAATGCCCTTGAACGTGAATAGGACTAATGAATTAAACGTAGTTGCCAAGTTTACAGGTTTACAGTAACCATTCACAATCTCACCTATATGTAGATACAGTTTGAGTTATTTTTGTTTGTGTGAATCAGCCTGTGATGAACAAACAGCAGTGACTTCTTCTTTGCTCAGCTTGGTCCGATGTTTTTACTGGTGACTAATGACCACCTGCATGCCTGCTAAATACAGTTTGGTCACTGGGATTTTTCCCGACTTTACCAGTGGGACAAAGATAGCCTGAATGCATCACTGAACAGTTCATGGGATACAAAAAGCCACAAAGGACACACCGGTTGTGTCCACCACACTGTAGCAAAATCATTTCTAAAACATATTTGCTTGGTTTAATTGTATTACATCTTCTCTGTTGTTAAAAATAAAAATAAAAATAAAAGAGAGAAGCTGTGTCACAGCTCATGTCTTCCCTCTTTGTCTAACCGAGAGCTGGGGTGTGCAGCTCTGTTCCAGAGATAGAATAATGGAACACTTCCTGATGAGTTGCTCTGAGTTGCTTTAATCAGCCAAGTAACGACACTTTAACTTTAATTTATTGAGCACCGCTTACGAAATATTTAAGACATATAGATGTAAACTTGATGTCTTGGATACCATCAATCCATTTTGAGCAGAACTAAAGAGTGACAATGCGTGTTGTCAGCGTTTCTTCAAAGTTGACGTCACCGCACTGGTCTGATGGAAGAGGCACAATCACACAGAGACATTTTAAACTTTAAAAAGCCATTACTGCGACATTATTGGTCTAACTTTGATTAATTGTCAGCATAGAAGCCATTATTTGTCATCGTTACATTGAATAACTACAACAGTTAGAAATGAATGTGTATATTCTTTGCAATGATCAATTGTACATGCAGTCAGCTCATTCTTCTGGAGGTTGTTTGAAGCAAGTAAGAGCTTTTTTTTGTTGTTTGATGTTCTTTATGGTCAGGAGGTCACTGAATGCTCCACGAGTTCCAATTACCATTTTAAATGAAGCGTGTGCGGCAGACGCAGCAGCGCTGCAGATCCTGCGCCATCGACTGCGATCAGTCAGAGGGCCGACTGTACATCTCTGTCCAATAAAGAAAAGAGGCTTTAACTCCAGCTCTGATCAATAATGAGATGATGTCATTCCATTGTTAACCTGAGATGAGACCGGAGAGGAAAATAAGATTCACCACATAGTGTTTTTTAGTTCAGCAGGAAGCTCTTATAACTTCTCACGTCCCTCTCTGACGCTGAGCACAGGCAGACTGTATATTCCAGGGATGTTGGGGATTAACAAACAAATGCGAAGCCAAGCAGTTTTTCTACTCACACACAAAAAAAGGACGTTTGTGCTTTGATGCCTTTTAGAATGCTGCACTGCTGTTGTGATACAGTCAGGTTTAGGTTTATACTTAGGCCATCAGTTTTAATATTTCCCCTTTTCTAGTGTTTCTGAGAAGTTGCGAATAATTTAGTACCCACAAGCCTCACTCACCTATGATATGTAGTAGGGCTGTGTGTTACAACCAAAGTCTTGTATCCTGATATACGTATCATGATATAGCACGTTTCCTGTAAATTAGCTGAATAAATGTGTAGTAGGTGAAAGAGGTTAGTGGTGTTTTACATTTTTGTGGTATGTCTGTCACACAATTACAGTTTTCTGGTCCGTGTCAGACTTACCATATCCAGAACACATCCATGCTGCAAGTACAGCAAAATATTGGCACGAACAGTCGGATTTGCAACGTGTTAGAACAGATATGAAACAATAGATGCTTTTCTGTCATCATAGGTTATATATTGTCATATGGCACAGCTAGCTGCAAAATAAAAAAGCTTGCTTTTAATCCAGGCTAACATGTTGGCATTTAATGCTTCTGCTACATACCATATTAAGGTTGTGGCGTCTCCAGCCAGCTTTGTGTTTTAAGCCAAACCATGATGTTTTCCAACTATTACCAAGTGTTTTTTGTGCTAACTGGAGTATAAACACAACATAAAACTGACAAATAAACTCAACAGCTTGTCGTTAGCGGCTTCAGACAACAGAATTTTAACCTCTGTGATCATAATTTGACAAAAAGCTGTTAGCAGAAGATCCAACTTACCAGTTGTTGATGGCCAACATGATTTTTTCTCTAGCCACCTCAATATGGCAAGTTTTTCTTGTCAAGCTGTTCCAAGGTCAAGAAGGAAACTTCAAGGTCTTCAGTGATTGGAAGTTTCTCACCAAACTTTACCTTGAGAATCTTAGTTGACTTTTATTCTTTAATTTTGATGTCCAGTCTTTTGTCTTTCTTGTTGATGGGAAAATGAATTGGACCTATAATTTCAAAGCTCTGGATGACTGACATGATTTGATACCAAATGTGATGTTCAGGTTTTTAGTTAGTGATTTGGATGTAATGTTTTGTCCATAATTTGATTCAAACTGTGTCTTTCTCACCTAAAATGAAACCCACAGTTTGTCCTTGAGTGTTGACAGCAGTTTTGCTCTTGCTAACCTCACTGACGTCTGCAGCTGCTGCTGCTGTCACCAGAGTTTCATCCCTCTAACATCCAAACAGGCTTCTCCACAGCTGCTCCGCCTAAATATAGCCCAACAAGGGATACTCACACCAGATCCACTGGACGTGAAAATGAGTGGTTACGGCCTTTTTGCCTTTTGTAGGGCAGCCGTCAAGTGAGCCGGAGCAGAGAGAGTCAGTCTGTTATCAGAGGCGATGGGATATCGCTGTTAAAATGAAGGCCGGACAACATTTTGAGATGATGGGGAAGGGCAGCGAGGGGATCAGGCAAAATTAATGTTGATATGGAGGAGATGGTGAGCGGGAAGTCTTGTGCTGCACTCTGCTGCTCCCCTGAGACTGTGTGCTACTTCGAATCCTCAGGGTTTCTGTATCTGATGTTTTTAAATATTGAGTTTCTTTGAAAAAAATACTCTTAAGATGCATTTGAAGCCAGAATGCAAATAGCCAGAATTTGCACAACCTGTCCCACCCCAACAAATGGTTGCATAATAATTAGTACAGTATAACTTGAATTCAGGCACGATATATTTGTAGTTTAGAGATGTTTGGGGTATAATAATCTGATTTATCAGTGTTTTTCTTGAGTAAAGGATCTCAGAACTTTTTCCTCCACTGATCTTTTAAGTGTCTGTGGTAGCAGAAACCCTCAGATCAAAGATCCATAATGAACTTTGTGGTGGTATCATCAGAGCTGCAGCTGTAGCTGTGTCCTCACCACAGCTTTCGGTTGGATCAGGGGTTGGAGGGATATGCAGGACAGACTTGATAAAACCAGATGTTCAGGGACAGTGTAACACTCTCTAACATCAGTTTCTGTTGCTACAATAACTTAACACAATTAATGTGAGGATTAGAATGAACAATGACAAATTAAATCATGCTATGAATTCTTAATTTGAGGAAAGGAAGCACTAATGGCTTTTTAATCACACATTTGTCAGCACAAACCATAAGATATTTTGGCTCTCATAACTCTGAGACTCCATGTTAGATCCATCTGTTGGTTTTTAAATGTTGACTAACACACTCAGGAACCATTTTGTTTTTTTGAATTGTGCTCAAAGTGTTCTGGGATGCAGTAGTAACAGCTTGTGTAGCCTATGGTCGTGTCTGACTCACGGTGTGAGTAACTCTACTCTGTTGGTATCAGTGACCTGCATATACAGTCTGTTGTGGAACATGATCTAATATGTTGACCCCGTCTGTCTGTCTGTCTGTCTGTCTGTCTGTCTGCCTGCCTGCCTGCCTGCCTGCCTGCGTGTCTGTCTGCCTGTCTGTCTGTCTCCTCCTGCTGCAGTGCAACAGACTGACGGAGGAGAGAGACGAGGCCGAGAGACAACTCAAACACATCAAGAGAGGTGAGTCCAGCTTCCTATTACCTCCTCCGCCATCACAGAGTGCATACTCACAGACGTTTATTTAACCCAGGTAGGAAGAAAATCCAGAAGTAAAACAGATGGACTTCCAACCACATACCCCTTAGCTAAGTAGCTAAATAATAATGAAGTGGATGCTTTTCAAAGACTGGATATGGTGGTTGATGTCATCAGTAAATCAAAATCTGGACCTCTTTTGCCACAGTGATGGTCCAGTTTGATGGCTTGGACTGACAGTATCAGATCTTGTATGGACTGCCATGAAATGACATTCATATTCCCTGGAGGATAAACCCTCATGGTCTTTGTAATTCCCTAACACGAGGTAGATGTTTTATGTTCAGAGTAAAATGTCTCATTAATTACTGACTGGAAACAAAAATTATGAACAACTGTTCATTGTTACAGACTTCCTGTTTCAGCCTTGACCTACTGTGTTTGTGCGAACACAGCTTTTCTGTCCAATTAGGTATTATTACATTTCAGGTGTGCTCTTTTTCAGTTTTACCTCCAATTAAAGTAGTTTAGATAATCTAATCTTCATAAACTTGTGCATGTTTGTAATCTGTACAAACAGATATCTGAGATTTTGGTATTGGGAGAAATTCGATTTCTGTTTGAATGGGCTTTGGTTGCAAGGAGGTAAAGAGTCAGTGTGGAGAGCACACACTGATGAACCCATCAGCTATTATCTGACGATGATTAAGCTTTTAAAGATATTTATCTGCGTCCATACTCAAATATCTCTAAAAAGAGATCAGATGAAATGTTGTTGAACAGACTGTGAACAATGATGGAAGAAGAAGTATTTGCACAGATATCTGCTGGTTACACCAGAAGCCCAGAAACATTGGTCATTATTGGCTCAGTTGTCATCAGGCCATATGTATGTTGTATCCTGCCTGACCAATTGACTGCTTCACATTCTTATTTGAGTGATGTCTCATTGTTCTCAAGGCTCAGCTATTATTTTTTTAGTGAAAACAATGTTATCTTCTTTTTCTCTAACGATGAAAATAAGACCCAACATTAAATTCATCTTGTGAAGTAGCCTTCAACACACACAGTCTAACCATGTATCATGTTCCGACACATCATGCCACCTACAATCAGACAGGTGACACCTTCACTTCCCTCTCTGTCCTCCTCCTCCTCCTCCTCCTCCTTCTCCTCCTCCTCCCCCTCCTCACCTATTCACACTTTTCCTCCTTGCCTCTGTTGACATGATATCACCAACACTCCATCCTCTGAATGGGTGTGTTTGAGAGGGTGTCCCCCTGTGTTTCCATGACGACTGTCAGGTTAGTTAGCCTGCTTTTGTGTTTGGGGGGCACTTTGACTTCTGGTTGTACTGAGTGAGGAGCTGACCCTCAAACTTCAGTTGATGAGGCTGCAGCTTCAGTCATGACTATTCTCAGAGGTAAGAGAACATTTTGCAGGTTTATTAACAAACATCAGGTAGCAGAATTGGTCGGTGTTAGTAGTGTCAAAGTTTTGTTTCACAGAGGAAACAAAAGAAGTTGCAGACTATGGACTTATCGGTTGAATATCAGTCGAGGCTCCATCAGACTGTTACAGCATCATCATCACATCACTTTTTCAGTGTAGAAAATTAGATCACTTAGAAAATCATGTCATGCCCTCATTTATTATTGCCATAAAAACTGTATAATATATTTGTATTCATGATATGTTCCTTCTGAAATTATGACACGTATTTATTACAATTAAATTCAAACGGTTGATGTTTTTGTGGCCACTTCAGAGAACATAATGAGGTGGTCCTAGTTGTGTAAAAACTTAATTGTTCCAGAGGAGTGGTCAGTTATGTCAGTGATGAGTTCAGTCACCTCTGTGTTTAAAAGGTAACAGGAGAAGCAGGCAGTGTCCACCTCGATATTGGTCCTGGACTGTACAGCACGACAGGAAGTGGAGGGACTAATATATATATATTTATATATATATATATATATATATATATATATATATATGTTCTTAATCAGTCCAGTGTGCAATATTCACGATGGATATCACAATTACAACTTGAATTCAAATCAATTCAGCAGAATAACAAGCCACTCTGTTTATCATGAAAGTCACAAATAAGATCACAAGAAGAAACTTTAAAATTAGTCATTGGATAGTCATGTTAAAGATGTAACACATTGTGTAACATTTCCATATTAGAATGTCCAAAAACAACGCAAACTTATATTTTGTTGAGTTATGTACTTATATTATCCCAAATATTTTCCAATCGTGGTAAAATCCAGACAATCTGTAATTTTAGTCAAGATAAAGGTACGTTTGGTTACCTAAAACAACAACCATATATTCAAATATTCCAGATGATACATCAGATAGTGAGGTAGGAAGTTGAGATATGTGACCAAACATAGCATGAAATTTAAAACATCACCTCGTCCGTGAACATTTCTGCCTGATGTCACATCATGTAGATTTTCTTCTGCGACACCTTCCATAATCCCTCAGTGCTTCACGACGTGATCAAAGCAAGTAAGTAAGGCGTGTGGCAGCACTGGTGATTGTATTAGCAAGCTCTTATTATTATTATTAGCCTCTCTTACAGCATGGCTCTGGAGATGTTGGTGCATCAGGTCAACGTTTTGGTTCAAACTGATTGGACTGGGACAAAACTTTTTACATTCACAGTCCCAAGAGGGTGTGACCTAATGACAAGGCTTTTCTTTGCACCATCATTGGGTCATCATCATCATTTCTAGACTGATTTTTCTTGACATGTGGTTCAGCACAACCCCCTCTCACAGGAGGAATGGTAATCAGACTGCAAATAACCATTCCTTTTTGATGTCGATCAATCCGTTGATTATTTCCCAAAGCCATTGATTAGTTGTTTTAATCCACCCATTTTCTTCTACTTTATCCGGGGTCATGGGGGCAGCTGTCTGAGCAGGAACACCCAGACTTCCATCTCCCTGGACACTTACTCTAGCTCCTCCGGGAGGATCCCAAGGTGTTCTCAGGTCAGCCGAGTGACATAGTCACTCTAGCGTGTCCTGGGTCTTCCTCGGGGTCTCCTCCTGGTGGGGCATGTCAGGAACACCTCCCGAGGAATGCGTCCAGGGGGCATCGGATACAGATACCCGAGCCACCTCAGCTGGCTCCTCTCGATGTGGAGGAGCAGTGGCTCTCCTCCGAGCTCCTCCCGGGTGACAGAGCTCCTCACCCTATCTCTAAGGGAGCGCCCTGCCACCCTGCGGAGGAAACTTATTTCGGCTGCTTGTATCCGGGATCTTACTCTTTCGGTCACGACCCAAAGTTCATGACCATAGGTGAGGGTAGGAGTGTAGATTGTCCGGTAAATCGAGAGCCTCGCCTTTCGGCTCAGCTCTCTCTTCATCACAACAGACCGATACAACGACCGCATTACTGCAGCCACTGCACCGATCCACCTGTCATTATCACGCTCCATCCTTCCCTCACTCGTGAACAAGACCCCAAGATACTTGAACTCTAGTTGAGCCTAGAAATTCTGTCCATAAAAATAATGAACAGAACCGGTGACAAAGGGCAGCCCTGCCGGAGTCCAACATGTACCGGGAACAAGTCTAACTTACCGCCGGCAAGGCAAACCAGGCTCCTGCTCAGGTCGTACAGGGGCCGTAGAGGGCCTCCGACCCCGTACTCCCGAAGCACCTCCCACAGAATGCCACGAAGGACATGGTCGAATGCCTTCTCCAAGTCCACAAAACACATGTGGACTGGTTGGGCAAACTCCCATGAACCCTCGAGCACCCTGCGGAGGGTATAGAGCTGGTCCAGTGTTCCACGGCCAGGACGAAAACCGCGTTGTTCCTCCTGAATCTGAGGTTTGACTATCAGCAGAATTCTCCTCTCCAGTACCCTGGAATAGACTTTCCCAGGGAGGCTGAGGAGTGTGAGCCCTGATAGTGGGAACACATCCTCCGGTCCCTCTTTTTGAATAGAGGGACCACCACCCCAGTCTGCCAATCCAGAGGCACTGTCCCCAACTGCCATGCGATGCTGCAGAGACGTGTCAGCCAAGACAGCCCCACAACATCCAGAGACTTGAGGTACTCGGGGCGGATCTCATCCACCTCTGGTGCCTTGCCACTGAGGAGCTTCTGAACTACCTCAGTGACTTCGGCTCGGGTGATGAATCAATCAACCTCTGAGTCCCCAGCCTCTGCTCCCTCTATAGAAGGCGTAGCAGTGGGATTGAGGAGATCCTCGAGGTATTCCTTTCACCGCCGGACGATATCTCCAGTCGAGGTCAACAGCTCCCCACCTCCACAGTAAACAGTGTTGATGGAGGGCTGCTTCACCTTCCTGAGGCGCCGGATGGTTTGCCAGAATTTCCTTGAGGCTGACCGGTAATCCTCCTCCATGGCCTCCCCAAACTTTTCCCAGACCCGAGCCTTTGCTTCCGCCTCTGCCTGTGCTGCCGCACGCTTGGCCTGCTGGTACCAGTCAGCTGCCTCAGGTGTCCCCCAAGCCAATCAGGCTTGATAGGACTCCTTCAGCTTGACAGCATTCCTTACTTTAAGTGTCCACCACTGGGTTCAGGGATTGCTGCCACGACAAGCACCGGAGACCTTACGGCCACAGCTTCGAACAGCCGCGTCAACAATGGAGGTCCATTCGGACTCAATGTCCCAGCTTCCCTCAGGATCTGGTCAAAGCTCTCCCGGAGGTGGGAGTTGAAGACCTCCCTGACAGAGGGTTCCACCAGACGTTCCCAGCAGGATCCTCACAATACATTTGGGTCTGCCAAGTCTGTCCAGCTTCCTCCCCTGCCAGCAGATCCAACTCACCACCAGGTGGTGATCAGTTGACAGCTCAGCCCCTCTCTTCACCCGAGTGTCCAAGACATACGGCCGGAGGTCAGATGACACGACCACAAAGTCGATCATTCACCTCCAGCCTAGGGTGTCCTGGTGCCATGTGCACTGATGGACACCTTTATGCTTGAACATGGTGTTCGTTATGGACAAACTGTGACTAGCACAAAGGTCCAGCAACAGAACACCAGTTCAGATCAGGGAGGCCGTTCCTCCCAATCACACCCCTCCAGGTAAGACTGTCGCTGCCCACGTGAGCGTTGAAGTCCCCCAGTAAAACGACGGAATCCCTGGTTGGAGCGCTCTCCAGCACTCTCCGGCCGAAACAACAGTGAGAGACCTATCCCCGACCCGAAGACGCAGGGAGACGACCCTCTCATTCACCAGGGAAAACTCCAACACATGGCAGCTGAGCTGAGGAGCTATAAGCAAGCCCACACCAGCTCGGCGCCTCTCACCGCGGGGAACTCCAGAGTGGAAGAGAGTCCAGTCTCTCTCAAGGAGGTTGGGTTCCAGAGCCCAGACTGTGCGTGGAGGTGAGCCCAACTGTCTCTAGCTGGTACCGCTCAACCTCCCGCACTAGCTCAGGCTCTTTCCCCCCCAGCGAGGTGACATTCCATGTCCCCATGGCCAGAGTCACCTTCCGGGGATTGGGTCGTTGGGGCCCCCGCCCACGACCACCACCCAAATCACATAGCACTGGCCCCATCTGAACAGTTCTGCGAGTGGTGAACCTACTGGAGGGCGGGCCCTCGTCGCACTTTCGGGCTGAGCCCGGCCGGGTCCCATGGGCAAAGACCCGGCCACCAAGCGCTTGCCTGCAAGCCCCAGGCCTGGCTCCAGGGTGGGGCCCCGGTAACGCCATTCCTGGTGACGTGAACTTCCTTGTTTTAACATCTGTCATCAGGGGCATTGGAACCGCTCGTAGCCTGACCCGTCACCTAAGACCTGTTTGCCTTGGGAGACCTACCACGGGCATTAAGCCCACGGACATCATAGCTTCGAGGATCATTCAGGTACTCAAACCCCTCCACCACAGTAAGGTGGCAATTCAGGAGGAGTAGTTGTTTTAAGTACATGGTAATGAATGTCGATCAGTATTTCCCAAAGCCCAAGATGATGTCAAATGTCTTGCTTAGTCCCCAGCCCAAAGATATTCAGTTTATTTGAATCCAGAAGGGAAGAAGCCAGAAAATATTCATAGAAGTGGGAAGAAGAGAAATCTGACTTTTACTTACTCTTACTTGAACCAGTTAATCAAATATAAAGATAATTGGAAATGGATTTAATAGTTCATAAATAAATAACTAATACAAAGTAAAGTTGGATGTACAACATGAAGCCATTTGAATCATTAGGAGGTTTTGTAGGTACACCTGAAAATCTGGAGGTCTCAGATTGATCAAATGTGACCAGCTCTGCCTTCACAGGCTGCAGTGATGGACATGTAGATTTGAGATAATTCTGTCTTTCTGTTAGAGTTGATAGTGAATTGAAAGTAACTGTAACTGTAATTGACAGTTGTCACAAACGTGTCAGAAACTTGTCTGCAGCAGCAAAACTGGACCTGAAATCTTTGGAGTCAGCAGTTCTTCACTGATCCTCCTTTTTCATTTCAGGTCCGTCACTTCATACGTTCAGTCTTGCATTCATTTACTCATTTATTCATTCACTGCCTCTCCCCAGAGGAGACAGCAGTCGCTCTTGTCATGTTATTCCCATGAATTATTGAAACCTTCTGCTATGAATAATTCAGCATCAGAAATGGCGGAAGGATGAATGTGTGTGTATAGGAGGGGGTTACCGCTCCTGCCTCACTCTTTATCCATTGTGGTCCTTCAAAAGGCTTTTCTACCTGCTACTCCATCTTTGATGGCCACATTTAAATGAATTTAATGAGGGAGACTTCTCTCACCGCCAGGTACTTGATTCGAAGCTCGTTTGAATCACAAAGGCCAGACTGAGCTAGTTCAGCACAGATTAACTGACTATAAAACAGTGAAAACATGACCTGACCCCAGACTCTCAGATAATTCACTCATCTCCATGACGGACGAGCACGATCATGAGCGCATTGCATTTGATCTGTAATGCAACTGGGTTCCTGGATGATCTTGTGGTTTATTCTCCCTCTAATGTCAACAGTGGTTGGTCCTGAGTTAAGGAAGTAGACAGATATTGGTTTCTATGAAATCTGTTTCAGACACTCGTGATCATCAGAAGAGGAATCCTGCTGCCCTTGAGGTGCTGGTCGAAAAGTCAAGAATCACCAAAGTTTCCACTTCTGCAGCTTTTAAGAACAGGAGCGCAGTGAACGTGGGCAGATAAGTGATAACAATGCAGCACTAAGGTGGTTTTCTTGCAGGGTTTAGCTCCTGGCAACCCGGGGCCTAGTTAGCTATAGGCCTGCTAATGCGATCTGCATGGCTAAAAAAGCAAGTAGGAACAGTCTAACAGGCATCTTTCATTTCAGTCTGGCTTTAAATACAGACCTAAATCCTGGAGCAACAGGGACTGATGTGAATTTGTCCTCAGTGAGTTTAAATGGCCATGGTCCTTCAGAGGCTTCTCTGCTTTTAGCAGAAGTAGACATATGTCAGGCAGTGCCTGGAACAAACTCAAGATCTTGAACTTTGTAGTTCGTCTTTGTCAAAGAAGAAAACTGCCTCTTCCCTACAGCTACGGCTTCATGCTCCTGAACCTTTCAGCTGGTAGGAAGCAGGCAGAGCTGATGATGGCAGTCTGTGATTTATGCTTTGTATGGAGCCAGAACAGCAGAACAAGACGTTTGTGAAGGAGCTGAGTGTCAAACATGCCTCAGAGGAAGGGATTTTAATAGCAGCCAAATCTCTGTGAGTTTCAAATCAGATGCAGAGGGAGAAACAAGTACAATGACTTACTTTCACACATCAATGATAAGAAACTGGAAAAGATGTTTTGAAAAAAAGTTAAAGTAATGCAAAAATCCCTGAGGGAAATCCCTGAAAATATCTTCAGCCTCAAAAACAAAAGAGAGGAAGTGAATCAAGAAGACAAAAATAAATGAAATACAGCAGACAGGACAGAGCGCAGACTACATCATCTGATGCTACTGTAACTGAGCATGTAGCTGGAAGCTAACTGTGTGACCACTCAGCTGTACAGGACTGTGGCCTGTAGCGCTGTTAGCTTCTACAGCCTAGTTATTCAGTCTACTGTACGCAGATAAAAGCCTGTGGCTGCACTTTCGTTGCATTCAAGTGGTTTCGGAAATACTGTAATTACACACTGAGAGCATACAACACACGGCTGATTCGAGACCAGGAGAGTCTCACTTACCTTGACAGAGAAGACATGATGCAGGTTTTTGGGTTCAAGAAGTCATCTCAGTAGTTATTCTTATATAATTGTTTTGTTTTGGATCATGTGAATAATTCATGTGTCTTTATGTGTGCATTTTTTAGGTTAGGTCAATCAGGAAGCAAACAGTTTAGAATGACAAATAAATTGATGCAGCGATTGACTGGTTTTAACAATTTACATATTTAAGAATTGAATGTATATTAACTGAAAAATGGCACTTGAGAAATGACATTGACAATAAAAAAATGGCATCACCGTTGCTTCTAATCAGTAAAAAATATCTGCAGATAGAAAGTGAAAAGTGATTTCTTGAAAGTTGAGACATTTAGCTTTGTCCAAAAACATGTTTATATATCTCAATGAAATGTTACTTGGTTGTGTCTTATATGAAGTGTAATGAGATATTTTGATGAGAATTTAGACAAATATACTTGTGATATTTTGAATTATTTCAGTTGTGTATACTATATGGCACAAGGCAGATCAATACTGATTGACTAATGTATATTCATTGATTTACTGTCAGTTCCAGAGTTAAGAAAAGCAGCTGCTTTGCTATTTCTGTTTGATAATTTACTATGATCAAATCAAATCAATCGAAATAAATTTATGTTAGTAGCCCAAGATCACAATCACAGTGCCTCACGTAGAAGCTATTGAAACACATCCAATAATAACAGGTGTGTCTCATTCTACCAGTGTAGAAAGAAATTTTGGCATTGATTTTGAGTCAACTGATCATCTGACCTGGAAGCTATTGAAAAAACAACCAATGTTTTCATAGAAAATGTAGACTTTTCTTTAGAATAGAGATGAAAAATAAATTGAAATTCCACTAAACAACATCCTCCGTCCTGAGAGTTTTGATTCAAGTTAGGAAAAATGATCCAATTGATGTTGCAAAAATTGCTGATTAATGTCAGGCAGCTTGACTAAACGCTCAGTGGCTAAGTAAGCATTGTGGATAATGTAGCCAGTAGGTTTTGAAAAGCAGTCCCCTGGTCTTTCATCGCACTGTTATAACACTGTCGGACTCATTATGGACAGTTTAAAAAGAAATGATGAGACCTTCCTCTGAAGTCACAAAACACAAAACACGTCATACTACTTAATTCACATATGCAGTAGAACTCTCCAAAATCTGTAAACACAGTTTGGTGTGTAAAATCGGTGGAGTTTTGGGTTTTAACAGCGATATATATAAGTAAATATAAATATAAATGACTTACTGGTGTGGTTCATTTTAAAACACACAACAAATCATATTTCCCACTGTGAGTCTGTGGGGTCGAAGCTTAAGTGAAGCACTTGAAGGCAGGATTAGTTCATCTATTGTTCACAGCTCAGCTCAATATTAGTGTCACAGCTTAAACACAAGAGGCATTAATACCACTCTTATTGTTGGAAATACTTTCTTGGAAAGAAAGTGACTTTTTCAGTCACTGATGTAGCAAAAAAACAAAAACTGAAAAATCACCAAAAATTCATGATTCTTCATATTAACATATTAACACTTGGACGCGAGCTGTCATGAACGGTCTGGTTCTGGTTCAGACTGGAAGCGCTCATTTGTGTGTTCGTGTTTGTTAATTCTTCGTCCGGCTTTTCCACAGTTCTGACACCGTGCGGTGGGATTTCACCATTACTTGTGGATGAATGTGCTTACCGTTGGTTAATCCTCCAAATCGTGTTAATAACGTGCATCGTCACGAAAGAGGCTTTTCCCCCAGCTTCAGCCCACTGCTGGAAAACAAAGGCAGCAATCTGTTTTTAGTCTGTCGGATGATTACAGGTTTTTTAAGGGCACGTCATCTCTTTCATGAAGCCCTGAACTCAGAGGAGTTACTGACCCAGAACAGCTTCTGACAGGAGACAGAGCTCTGCAGGACAGACTCTGTCTCAATGAGAGGAAAAACCCTGCTGTCAGTTTGAGGCTGTCAGCTCTGAATTTTGTCCTCGTGCCTCTGGAGAAGATCAGTTTGTAATGTTGAAGCAGAGAGAATTCATCCCCTGCTAAGGATTCAAAGGTTTATGTGTCAGCTAATATGTTACACAGCAGAGAATTAGAATCAGAATCAGATTCTTTAAGAGATTCCTGGACACATTATATATAGATACTGTAATAACAGGCTATCCTTATTGTTAATTCTTACTAATCATGTATTAAACACCTGATATTGTGACAGCAAGTACATTTTTAGTTTCTGTGACATACCAAATATTTTATCCACCTGCTCACAAGGACAATGCTAACATGCTGTTGTTTAGATGATAGCTGATAATATCGATCATGTCCATATGCCATATGTGAGGTTTGCGATGAGCATCCCTGTTACAGTCCGGTTTAAATGGAGCCCACACAGATGCTTCCTGTCCCAGAAAGTGTCCAGAACCTTGACCCTGACCTTGAGCTCCTTTGATTCTCACATGCTAAACATTTGAGAGTCACGGATGAGGAGATGGTGGTAAGATCTGGCGAGCAGACAGAACAGCACAGTTGTGTAGTTTGGAACATGTTGTACAGATATTGGAAACATGTTGTTATTGTCACAATAGTTGTGTAGTGTAAAACATTTTATTCATAACATTCTATGAACATACATCTATGTAATTTACAAAATTGTAAAGTGAATTGGCAGATTAAAGCAAGAAACAGCTTGTACAAGTTTTTGTCCTGTCAAGGGGCAGACATCTCAAGAAGAAGCTTGACATGTCAGACTGGGCATCATTAACTAACAGACAGTATTCCCCCGTGATGACACCAGCTGTTGGTTCCTGTAGTAAAACAGAGTAAAAACAGAACTATAAATATCCGAGGATCTCCAGCTCTCCACCGCCACGTCTGACCCACAGAGCTGCAGCTGAACATCAGTGCAGCCGAGCAGAGGACGATGCGCCGTGGCATGTGGGTTGAAGCGGTGGTTAAAGCGAATGATCGCAGCCCGCAGAGAGAGAGAGAGAGAGGGCTGAGGGTTTAAATGAGTCTCTGGCTGCGAGGGAATCACACCACCAAAGCCCATCCCGAAGCATTAAACATTGAATGGGGGATTAAAAATAGATCCAGAAGCTTTCCCTGTCCTCCCTCTTCCTCACAACATCCTCGCCTTCCTCACCATGATCCTGACTGGCACTGAGCTGACCGATAGATGTCATCACGGGGTTCAAAGGGCACCTGGTTAAATGTCTAATGCTGCTGCAGGAAAGCTGGTCTCTTGATCTGTCAACAGAGCTTGACCCTTCAATAACGTCTGAAACATGTATGTGAGCTGATATTGTCTTTAAATCAAAACAGGACAGGTCAGCAGTCCACCTCTGTTAAATGTTTGATATGATGATTGATGGACAGTGTTGACATAGTGTCAGAACGCGTACATGTACTGTGTTGCAGAGACGTCTACTGAAGTGAGCATGCTAACCAGCTAGCCTCGGCTAGAAAATCATGAGGTCATGTGAGATTTACTCCTAAAAGCTGCTGTTGTCTGAGATGAGTGACATGTTCAGTTGTGCACTAAGATATGCAGCTAACAAGAGTGATATCACAGTACTAATTTGTAGGTCTGATACACAGTTAATGCAGGTTTGGGTTCACGTTCTGGGTCATGTTTTCAGCACAGCCAGTTTAGAAAAGCCAGAGAAAGAACATTTCTTTTTTATCATCCTTTCATTTCTTTTTTTAAAAAAAACATTCAAGTTGATCAGGGACATAAATATAGAGTATTGAACTATTCGCACGTGATTTTTTTCTTTTTCAGTCCACAGTCACATGTTACAAAAATGTGTGTGTTAATTAACATCAGTTTTTCATCAACACTGCTGAGGTTTAGACTAGCCAGGCTTCGACTATGGAGTGTAAAGAAGAGTCGTTTGCAATGAAAGACTCCAGGCAGGTGAACTAAAAGCTCTGGGACTACATCCAGCTCTAGCTCTTTATTGTGCTGAGGTAACCTCAATGTTCCACGTGTGAACAAATGCATTAAGATTTGATATTTTTGACATGTTCACCACAAACTGTGTTACTTTACATTAACTTTATTTGCTGCAGCTTTACATACAGTATGACCATCAGTTCAAACCTGCACTAGTCACTAAAACACTCAAAGAAGACATCTGAGGCTTTTGAGGCCAACAATGGGGCTCCTCAGGGGCTATTCCTTGTTCTTCCTGTGCTCCTGAGCTTTCTCCAAATGGACTCTACTTTATTGGTTAAAAATGAGGTGATGCTTAAAGACAGCTGTTAGGGCAACGCTATATGTGATCTACTCTTTAAAGGAGAAAACAATGTGAATTAAATCCAGATGAAGATTAAAAATGTATCATATTTTCTGGTCCTAAATTAAGAAATAGAGAGGGTTGTCAGGTGTCCGATCTCTCTGCACCCATATAATTAATGTTCTGTCTTAAAATATGAGATGGGATCCAGCTTTTTATTGTGACATGAGTCAGGTCTTTTAAAAGTATTGTTTGTCAAAGATATAATTATATATTTCAATCCGTTTTATTCAAACAGATGCTAAAGCTCTAAAGGTCATCATCTCTTTGAGCTTTACAAAGCAGATCAAGATACGAGCAGAGTGCTGCAGTCGAACTGTGAGCCAGACTGTTCTCTAAAAGCATCCCTGCACAGTGCATCCACACACCACACACACGCTACCCACAAACCTGGGTTATAACCAGCTGGGTTTATGGTAGTGCCGGTGTGTGTGTGTGTATGTGTGTGTGTGTGTGTGTGTGTGTGTGTGTGTGTGTGTCCTCAGCCTCATGAGCAGACACACGCATTAGTCATGTAGCCTGTGAGCAGAGAGCTTTTCACCTGAGATCCCGCGAGGTCGGATCAGGGTGACAGTCTCAGAGAGCCTGAAGGCCTCACTGACACATATACAGGTGTTAGCTGTTCCTTTGTTTTATTTCATACGTACCATAAAAGGAGTTTTACTGATAATTTTGCTAAATTATTGTGGTATTACAATATAAGTAATAGTAATAATACAAGTATTATAACTATTATATATCACAATTTAGGTGGCAAGAGATTTTTTGCTCAAGGAAAACTTTAGCTAATATATTATCAGCATTACTGGAACTTAAAGCTGCTACAGGGAACTTTAATTTTGTGTTATTCTGGCGGCCCCTGTGGACAGACATGGTATGAGCACCACCACCTCGGACTGTAAATATAATAAATAAATAAATAAATATAATATATAAAACATTATATATAATATTTTTTTATTGAACACAGTTCTTTTTTTTTATTTTAACGATTTAGCAATGTTGCGAGAAAGACAAGTTTGTTTTAGTGCCGTACAACCAGACTACAGAGCAGCTTCTCTCCTTGTTCGTTCCTTTCTTATCTAATAAATTTGTCATTTGTGAATGAATGTATGATAACTGACAGTAAGTCAAGCTGTGTCTTGTCTTTGATTTCCTCACTGAGCAGGATTCTGCCCTCTGCAATTAATACAAGTTTGGGGATGATAATTATTTTTGGTCCCAAACTTAGATTTAAAATTCAAAAACATGAGTGATACTCAGTGCTTTCTAGAAGAGAAAAGGGGTGTTTTTGGCTGTGTAATTTGTGTTCATCTATTTGAAGAGAAAGCTCTTGTGTTAAACTTCCCGTGCTGGAAGCACAAAGTCACATGTTCGTGGATGTGCATAAAACCTGGATGTTTTTTTGTCTTTTGTGATGTTTTGTGAGGACACCGATCTGTGAGCTTCACTAAAAGCTCAAAAAAAATGAATCTGCGGTTGTGAGATGCTCGCAGCTGTCGAACGTGTCACCAGAGCTCAGCTAGTTATTTTAAAATGACCCAGTTCTGGAGACTTTGGTGAAATCTAGACTGAAAGAAGAAACTCGACGTGTCACCACATCAAAATAGAATCCACTTTTTTTTCCTCTCAATCCTTCATCCCTTAAATCTTGCGCCACATTAATTAATCTGATCACTGGCAGAGAATTCTGATCATTTCAATCCTTTTCACATAAGAATTATCACAAAGTACACAAGAACACAATAAAGAGCTGAAACCTGGCAGTTTAAATTGAATCAAAGTTTAACTACAGTCTTCTCTCTCTAAATCTTCATCGATGGTCTCAGTTCGGTTGTGGTGACCTGGACTCCTTCAGTCTGCTCTCACTGGATTGGATTACAGCCAGCAGGAAGCTCCTGCTAACATCCCTGGTCCATTAACAGACTCCTTCCTGGTCGATATACAAGCCTCAGATCTGATTATACTGCTCACACACACGGCTGAGGGCAGGAGGAAGGTGTAGCTGCATCCAGCCACTGCCAGAGAGTCTCATTAAACTCTGATATATGACCGCTTTGTTTTTATAATATTTTTGAAGTTGTTGTTGTTGCTAAAAACCAGCCTTAATGGCTCAAATCTAATTTTGTATCCTCAGCTGTCTGTTTCCTCTCTGATAGGTATATTGAAGCCAACTGAACACTGAGGCTGTTTTGAACATAAAGCATCAGCTTTCTTTGATAACATCACTGTCAGTCTTCAGACACGTCCATATATAATAACTCGGTCTTTCTTTCATGCTGGATTGATCACAGTGTGACAGGTTTTCAGACTCTTTTGTTATCTGAATGAAACCTGAGCGAGTGCTGAGCAGGCAGGAAGGTTTCACTTACAGCTGCATGCTGCCTGTCATGAATCACTCAACTCATGTTTGTGTGTGAATGAGTGCACTCACAGTGAGTGCACACTGAGCCATGGTTGCACTGCACTGTACCTGCTGAATGTCGGGATCATTGGACATACTAAAACAGGACGCTTGTGTTTTAACTGTGTGGATTTGATGAATGGTGATCGTGGTACAGAGGAACAGTTAACCAGATTAAATGATGTGTGTAATGGGAATGAAATACACAGCAAAATCTGTCTGTCAGTGTATGTAGTGAATACTTGAGTTCAGGAGTCTTACAGCCTGAGGAGAGAAGCTGCTCTGTAGTCTGGTGGTACGGCAGCCGATACTTCTGTATCTGAACAGACTGTGGCTGGGTGAGTGTTGTCCTTTAGTATCTTTGGGCTCTGTGCAGACATTTCATCTCACTGATGTCACTGAAGCTCTGTGGATGGAACAAGTGATGTTAAGGGTGGTTTTAATCACCTGCTAAAGCCTTCCTGTCCTGTCCAGTTTCCAGCTAGGATGCTTTTGCCCCTCCGTAGACATTGACAAGATATATATATATATATATATATATATATATATATATATATACGTATATATGTGTGTATATATATATACATATATGGGATATGTGGGTGATCCTAAAACTGTGTGTGTGTGTGTGTGTGTGTCCTCCCCTCAGTGTCTCAGATGGTGATAGAGGAGGTGAGCGTCTTGCAGACTCAGCTGGAGATCGAGAAGTCGTGCCGGGAGAATGCAGAGGCCCTGGCCACAAAGGTCTCACACACACACCCACACACACACACGCTCAATAATCAATAATATAAGATTAGCATTATCAGGGTCCAGCTGGCATTAGCCGCAGCTGAGTCAGGATGACTGTGCACAGAGACGATTTGGCTTCATTATCTGTCTGTTACTGCCTCACCAGCAAAAATGATGTGGTCATATTAAAATTGAATCATGTTTTGATAAAGATGTGACAGGTCCATTTTATTTTGCTGGGAAAAAAAGAAGAGCACCTCATATTTGTAACAATGTCAACACGAAAAACAAAAACAAAAAAAGTATTGTGTAAACACTTCAATATTCAAATACTTTCACCACCATGATGAAGAATATTGCATTATATATTGTTAAAATGAAGTTGACCCCTCTGAACTCTGAACAGCTGAACTGTGAGAACAGGAAGTTGAAGTACCTGAGCATGTCGTCTCGTCCGTGTTTGGACGAGCTGCTGCCCAGCATCTCAGACTGCATCGCTCTGGATGCCGACTCGGATGCAGACACAGCAGACGGAGGCCCTGACAACTTTGCACAGTACCAACAGCAGGTTAAAGGTACAAATATGTAGTATTCATGCAGTACCAACAGCAGGTTTAAGGGACACTAATGTAGTATTCATTTAGTGCCAACAGCAGGTTAAAGGTACAAATGTGTAGTATTCATTTAGCGCCAACAGCAGGTTAAAGGTACAAATATGTAGTATTCATGTAGTACCAACAGCAGGTTTAAGGGACACAAATGTAGTATTCATGTAGTACCAACAGCAGGTTAAAGGTACAAATATGTAGTATTCATGTAGTACCAATCTACCATCCCATTTTCACTGAATATTCATGCTCCCCAGAGGATGAACATCATCTATGTAGGGTAACAGTTAAAGGTAGACACAATGCACTAGTGTTGATTGTTCCGTTCAGAGCTAGGTTGTATTAAATGAGTAAATCGTTGTGTCCATCTCTGTGTTTGTCAGAGCTGAGGGACACCGTAAACACTTTATTGGAGGAGAAGAAGAATTTTGTCTGTCAGATTCATGAACAGCAGAGACGGATAGAAGAGCTGACTTCACAGGTGGGGAGAAGAGTTCTGTACATCAGTAGAAATCTTTAGAACCAATTGCAATTTTCTTGACCGGTATGTACCGGTAAGTATGATCTGCTGAATATAGAATTGTTTGTTGGTCAGGGTGTGGGGCAGTGCAGTCTGGTTGTGCTAGTTTTCTAACATTTATTCACACAAGAACTTTTTCTGTGTTTCTCTGGTCATGATGTAGCACCAATTACAAAAATATTTGCAACTTTCTGTCACCACTGTGGAGAAAACGCTGCGCGTCCATAATATTACAGCTGCAAAAAAACTATACAAAAAAAAAAACATTTCTGCATAACGGTGTCTGTTGCTGCTGATTTTACTTTCACTCTTTGCAGTCGGAGAAAGATCAGGCTGAGATGAAGGAGCTTCGTGAAACTGTCGCACAACAAAGTAAAACCATCAAGAGATTCAACAGAGGTGAGTCAACACGCAGAAACACAGTCCGGTTTTTTAAACAATATATGAAAACAGAAAGGTTTAAACTAACATAACAACCAGTGATTTAATGCTTCACAGTGAACAATCACTCTGAAACACACAACCCTCCTAAATTTCATGTTAATTTAATTTCATGATTTTTATTAGCACGCTAAGGACATGTTAACATGTGTTTAAACTGAATGCAGAGTGGATTTTTGAGGGTGTATAAGTGAATATATGATTAATGCAAAGATGTAAGTGAATATATGATTAATGCAAAGATGTAAGTGTGGGTGATATCTGTACCTTCCAGTTAAGATAAGTCTAGAGAGCTGAGGGCTGGGGTGTGTTTGCACTCATCCCAAGGATTCATAACTTTAATTCATACAGAGAAAAATACAGAGATAAAAGCTGAGAAAGATAATAAAAATATATAAATTGTGTCTCTCTGCCTCTGCAGTGTCCACGATGGCAGCTCAGGAGTATGATGGGATGAAGGAGCAGCTCGACTTGGAGCAGAGCCTCAGAGTCAAAGCTGAGACTTACGCACATGAGGTAAAGAACTAATCAGAGAGACACCCTGCTGTCACATACAATACAACAGAGTGTGGAAATGTGTAAATATACAACTAGTGTTCATACATTAGCTTGAAAAAGGGATAATTATGAACATTAAAGCTGTGTTCATACATTTTTTGCCACAAGGGGGCAGTAAAAACATCAGAACAAGCTGACAAATACAAAAATATTTTGTGACTGTTCTACTTCGGCTCTCTGAATTGATCCAATCTGATGACATAACTACTGGTTCCCATGAATTAAAATCTGTGGCGTGATGCTGCTGTTGTCCTCAGTGATGCTGACCTGTATTTCTGAGTTGGTAATTGATGTGTGTGCCTGATTAATGAAACGTCCTGAATCTGCTGTTTACTGACCTGAAAAGTGAAGAGCCTGCAGGATCAGAACAGACTGTGTGTGATGGACAAACTGGGATGATAGTAAAAATCATCTTTCATCTTTCTCCTCTTCCTGTTCTCCTCCTCCTCCTCGTCATCCCCTCTGCAGATGCTGGTGAAGCAGAAGGAGGCCAACAGGCAGAGTATGCTCCTGCTGCAGAATGCTGAGCCCAGCGTTCAGCTGCTGAAAGCTCTGGAGGACGTCGCTGCCATCACCAAAACCCTGGAGGAGGAGCGTCTGCAGCATCAGCAGAAGGTGAACAAGAAACATGAAGCAGCTTGAGATTATTGTCAGGAAGGTGGTGTTTACCCTGGCAGAGCCGAGGGTTGTTGGATTGACAGGAAGTTAAGGTCACAGTAAAATACTGAGTCATGGTCAAATTCTTTTTTTTTTTTTTTAGTCTTGGCCATCATTCCTTGTATTATTATGGCTGTTCTCATCAAATTGGTGGTTAAAGCTGGGGTTGATTGTAGAAACAAGCATGAGCAAGCTCAACTTTCAAAGTATCCCTCCAAAAAAACCCATCCCCTCCCTTCAGGACAAACACACATACACTGCCCAATGAGCCTACACTAACTGGTATGCAGGGAGCAAGTTTGCTATATTCAATAAAACTCTGTCAGTCTCATAAATAAATGAACAAATGTGTTGAATGCCACAGCCATGTAAACACCAGCAAGACAACCATATCAAACGTACCTCAGTCTGAAGTTTCTCAGTTTGGATCCAGGAACATTGCTGTCATTTTTGGGTCATTTACACATTAAAATGAAAATCTAATCTAATAATAGACTGCCCTTTATGGTGTAGCTACAATTGACACGCATGTGTGTGTAGGTGGAGAGCCTAGAAACCCAGCTGGAGCAGAGCTGTGTGAAGAAGCAGCTGGAGGCTCTGCAGATGCAGCTGGATCTGATGGAGGTGGAGAAGAAGGAGGCGGACGCACGACTGGAAAAGGCAGAGAAGAAGAATGAGGAGCTGGAGAACAGAGGTGGGTGGAGGTGGTGCACACACGTAAACACACACACACACTCACACACACATACACATTCAGATTGGGAACAGCAGGTGGGGTTAAGAGGGTCCTCAGCTGGGTGCTGACAAAGAATACTGGAAGAAACACGTAGCATCGCAACAGAAAATACTTGTTTCTGATTGGCTGGAAGTCAAGGAGAAGGATTCAGAGAATTAACTTCTGCTGATGTGAAAATGATGGACTTGATATTTAACCGCCAGCGATTCTAGACAAACTGAATACTGATCGTTGATGAAGGTTCTCAGTCATCTAGTAATTATAGGTGCTGTATCGCAGACAACTGGACATGTTAAAGTTTCTCAAAGACGTTCTCCTCTCATCCAAGAGGCTTCTTCAGTTCTAACTAACTGGAGAGGAGTTGGCAGGCTTTTAATCTCTGTGTGTCTGATCATTTTTATATGAGTTATAAGAAACTGTACGTTACTAAAGAAACAATAAACAGGGATTATTGGGAGCATGAACCCCACAGTTGCCCTACACATGCACAATTACTGCATGCACTGAAATTTTACATCCCAAGGTGGCAGACTGTGTTCGACCCAGTTTGAGTGCTCTGATTGAGCTGCACTAAAATCAGACTGAACTCTGCAGAGTATGTGGTTCAACTTCACTCATCCGAAGTCTGGACTTTGAAATGTTTCAGTATTCAAACGTTAGATTAACGAAAGCAAAGAAACCTCCAAGAGGCCAAAATCGTCTGCAAAGGAATCTGGCTGGTATGTTTTTTTTTAGCTCAGTAAGTTTCACTTTAATGTCTTCAACTCAACAGACTCTCCACAACTTCCTCTGGACAAACAGATAGATGTTGGTGTTGGGGATTGTCCACAGAACTTGATTTCAGTATGTGTTGGTGGACATTACTACATTTACAACATGTCTGGAGTCTTTTGAGCTGAATAACATTATGAAGATGATTTATTTGATAATGTCGATTCTTCACAATCTTCACATCTTCACATCTGCTTGAATGTTACTTTGAATGTTCATGTCAATACGTAGCTCAACTCGTACTTGTTCTGTCAAGGAGTAATAT
>CAEMYA010000334.1:138002-154316 GCA_903131615.1 Diplodus sargus | reverse complement strand
TGCAACCCCCTCAGGTGAGGAACAACAAACCACACACACACACACACACACGTTTCACATCAGACGTCACGCGACACACACGTCTGTGGACAGTGTCCTAGACAAAATGATCAAACCTCAGTGACAACACAGAGGACCAAAAGTATAAACTCCAGAGGACAGTGTAGTGGAGCGTCTCATCAGAGGAGGCTCTGTGACCTGGATTGACTGTGTCTAGTTTAGAGTTTATGTGTGCAGTTTAATCAGATAAGCTTCTATTTACTATTTATTGCACTATAATTACTGTCTGCAGTTTTATTGACAACTTTCATGATTTGTAATGATGATGAGCGTCTGCTGCTTGAACGCTACTTTCTAATGACAATCCCAAATACAATGCTTTGAAAAGATCAATATTCTACATCTATCGAATACAGTTTGTTATATTGGGAGAAATAAATGATTAACAAGCGGGTGGTTTCAGTGGAAGCAGAAACAAATGAAGAGACATTACGTATCCAACCTTGAAAACGACATTTTTCAGGGCTTTGAAAGACACAGAAGATTACCTAATGGATAACGGATCTTGTGTCTGATCAGCTGATCATTGCCTAAGTTGTCTCTACAGAACATAAATAAATGTCAGTTGTTTTCTCTCTGTCTTTCAGCTCTCTGATCGCCATCATGAGGAAATCTTCAAAAGGCTCTAAAGCCTCAGTGAAGGCGGAGCAGCCTCCAGGTGAGTCTCACTAAACCTTTTGTAAATCTATCTATCTATCTATCTATCTATCTATCTATCTATCTATCTATCTATCTATCTATCTATCTATATCTATATATATATATATATATGAAGAAGTAGAAAAAAAAGTATTGAGATCTTTTACTGAAGTAAAAGTACCAAATTATGAGAATAAAAAACATTCAATCAAAAGTAAAACTACTTTTTGTCCTCTCCTGTGATATTGGTTTATCAATACTGATGCATTGATATGTGAATATATTGCAGGTGGTAAAAGTTGGCCTTATTTTAACTAATCAATCAACTGATAAGATTTTCCTCCCCTGTCTTGTTGTATCAGTTCTTAACCTATAATTATAAATATCGTGTCCAAGAAACTCACTGTGTAGGACTTTAATATACGATGACTTGAATGACTGACGACATACGTATATTGTGACATTTTTTGGAAATCTACAGTTAAATGACAGAAAAAATCACATTTAGTTTTCATAAATTCACTGGTAAAAAAAAAAAATGCCTGAAAAGATTCAAGATACTCAGAACATGGTCGCAGACACTCTTTGTTGAAACAGTCCTGCTTCATGATTTTGCCTAAAACAACCAGAGCTACTTAAATCAAAAGAGCCTCTGAAGAGATGTTACAAAATGGCTCCTGGTAAGCGAATATTACATTTATATTATATATGTATAATGTACAATAATATTCTCTCTCCAGCCGCTGAGGGCGTGGACGAAGTGAAGTCAAAGGCGGTGAATGAAATGATGGAACGGATCAAACATGGCGTCGTCCTGCGGCCTGTTAAGAGTCAGGAGAGCAAGGTGAGGACAACAACGGCAACGATCATGGCATGTTTTTTAAACTCTCACATATCAAAATCAGCATGGGCACATAGAATAAAGCCACTTGGCCGTAAAACCTCATTAATTTTGACCCTGCATTCAACAAAAGTTCAGAGGTCAAAGGTCAGAGCTTCCTGACAGCAGAGGTGAATTCTTCCTGTCGCCTCAAGAAGATCAAAAACACAAAAGACACTGATGCAGTTGAAATGATGTCCCTGCTTCATCACTTTACAGTTCTTCTCCTGTTTTCACTCCTCTTCCTCATGCTGGAAAGATCAGTAAACCTCTGCAGCTCATTGGCTCCACGCGTGATCTGTGTGTGCTGTGTGTGTGATGTAGTGTGAATGCACTCTGTCTGATTGCTCTCTTCTCTTCTTCTCTCTCCTCTCCATGTGTGTCCTTTGTGCTGCCTCAGAGAGTGGCAGTAAAAGTGAGTATATTGATGTTTGCATCAATCATGTTGCGGGAAGTCGCTGTTGCTCTCTGGGGGAAAAAAAGTCGTTTCTCATTCTCTGACTCTACTAACCCAACACACACACACACTCCAGTTTTAATCAGTGAAACACACATCACTTTAACCTCCATTTCATATGACTTCATGGGCTGGACACTGTGTGCTCTTTGGGTTATTGCTCCTCTCTTAAGGGAAGCTGCAGCATTAGTTTTCACTTGAAAACTTGTCAGTGTTTCTTAAATGCAGCATGAATGAAATCACAAGGCAAACATAAAGAGAAATGATTTGTGTTTTTATTTACAGCCTCCTCCAGTTTGTGAGGAGAAACAGCAGGAGAGTGCCATGGAAGAGCTGAAAGGCATCCTGGTAAAACAGAAACAAATCTGTCTTTTATCAGCTCTGTTATAAAGATATGTGTTGAAAGTGCTCCTGCGAAATCTAGAGAAAATGTACTTAATTTGATAGCTTAAATTCTCAAAAATCTATCTGTGAGAACTATTTTAAGATCTAGTTATAACTGTGACAACAGGGACAGTTCACTGAGGGTTGTTTCTGCCTCCAGGAGACGGTGAAGAGGAGCCCCAGCCGAGGATCTCAGGAGGCGGGGCCGTCCCCTCCTGGTAAGAAGGACAGCGAGCTGGAGGTGATCCTGAGACGCCGACGCAACAAGGCGGGGGAAGCTGGGTCTGGAGGTAAAAACACCTCAAGGAGGAGATTCAGCACTGAGTTTAGCATGTACAATGCCACAAACTCTTGAAATGTTTTAAGTACAAGTCCTCCATCCATTTTCCTTACAGTCACAAATGTCAAAATGCTACAGCAACTACTGTATCTGGATCTGCCACAAGGGGGAGACAGAAGCCCGACACGACATCCTGTTTTACTGATTGTGAATGGGACATTTAAACGCTTTAGTTTGTTGAGGAAATGTGTCCGTTGCTCATGAAATCCATATATCCAGTATTAGAAATTAATTCACAGACAGATTTAGCGAGACTAAATAAAATAAAATAAAAACAATAAAGATGTAAACAAGGTGAAACTGTGGACCCAGACGTGCTCAGTGTGCTGTGTTCAGGTTCAGATGAGGTCGAGCTGTTAATGATCCTGCAGCTGTGTCAGTCAATTATCAGACCATGTGCTGTTAGCACTGCAGAGGCCAGAGGTTGGAACCCTGCGGAGACTGCACTGATAACACTTCACACTGTGAGGGAGAAATAATCTGAGCTATGTGTCCAGAAGAGGGAGCTCTGTACCATAGAACACACACACACACACACACACACACACACACACACACACACACACACACACACACACACAATGAGGTCAGATTATTGCTGACATGGATTTATCTGCTTTTCCATGAATGATTGACCTCATCTGGCAGAGTGAAACACAACTGCTTGGCTTCATATCTGCAAGATATTTCCATTCATGACAAGAGCAAAGACAGTCAGTTAGATTTAGAAAATACTTCCCCTCTATTTTCTTTTCTTTCACTTTGAGATCAATGAAGCAAAGTCTGAGGCATGGAAGAGAAAGACTGATTCTGTATTTGTGACTTTATTACAGGTGATGGAAAGTTAGAATAACAAATAAGTATATATGATAACTCAGCAAGATGTTTTTCCCTTCAAACACACTCAGAGAAACTACAGTTGTTGTCATGAATCATAGATTACACAATGCTGTCTTGTTGTAAGGGTTGTAAGTGAGTTGAATGCATGAAAGAGTCTGATAAAAAATAACTGATACGATAATACAAAGACGTCATGCACAAGCCTGTCAGTAAATATTGAATGTGTTTAAGAGGTTTCTTGTTGTATTTTCAAAATGGGCCACTCTGCATACATGAGTGCTTATATTTTTTATATTTAAAGTACCTTCTGATAATAGTTCTTTTAATCGATAATAAGAGAGTCAGGATTTGTTTTATTTAGGATTTGTGTTTTTTTATTTATTTTGTTTTACTTCATCTGTGAACGATCAGTTAAATTTTGAACTGAACTGAAAAGAAGACAACAACAACAAAAAAAGACAGAAAATTACTTCTGCAAATGGTCCTCTGTCCTCTCTAGATGAGCGGGACGGCCAGATGAGCCACGTCTCCTCCTCAGACAGCCTGAATGGGAGGCGCACCAGCAGCGACTCGGGCAAGGATCCAGAGGGGCCCGGTGGGCTGAACGTCCCCTCCGATTCTGCTGGTCCCAGGATTAGCCTGGAGAGACGGGGGTCAGGACCGGGGCCCGTCGTAGCCAGGAGGAAGAGCTCAGACACCGGCAGAGAGCCCAGAGTGGGCTCCTGGCAGGAGAGGAGGTCCTGCAGCTCCCTGTCTGAGAAGGAGTCGGCAGAGTCTCCGGTCAGCAACGGCTGCATCATCAGGTGGTGATTTCCCCGATGGTACAGTACACAATATTTGGTTTGATTACACGATTGTTGAGAATCTCTGACTGTTTTTGTCTCTGTGTCGTGCTCCTCAGTGTGGTAGAGGCTGATCAGAATGAGAAGTGCGTCCAGTCAAACGGAGTCGAGCACGCCGAATCCGGTGAGGAGGCACGCCCCTCCATCTGCACCAGCCCGGTCAACGGCAGCACTGACGCTGAGTGCTAGGATGGACTCTGAGGATCCCGAGCTTGTTTCTGTTATCTGATACGTGCTTTTTTTGCCTGGAAGGTTTAGGGTGTGATCACGTTTGCCTTCCGTATTTGTGTTTTTCAGATTTACACTAACTATTCAAAAAGTAACAGTTGTCTGTTAAGAAAAGTGACTAACATGTAGCTAACTCATTGTACTTAAGTTTTGTGTCAAGCATTTACTGAAGATTTGTCATCTCTCTACAGCATGTCGACACAGCTCGATACAGTAGGTGCACATCCAGAGTTTGGGCATGCTGCAGATGAACAGTTCAGAACATGCTTGGTGTGAACGCACCCTAACCATCTTCATTGTAGAAGCCCCAACTCATTAACAAACTGTATCTGTCGCTCATAATTTCATGAGGAATATTCAAACTTTTATTCTAGTCAGACTGCCAACTGGCTGCACTGGTGGTAGCGCTGATAGACACATGGTTTATCCAATCACCTGTATTTTTAAGTAAGTGCCTGCCCCTTTCCAAACAGTTTCTTATGGAGCCTTTCCAGATAGTTCTTTGTAATATACCATCTGGCAAGCCAGGTTAGTATAAAGTAGTAAAATGGAAAAACAAGTAGCGCTAAATTGTACTTCTATACATTAAAGCGCTGATGCAAAGGTACAAATACAGATTTGCCTTTCTTTATGTTTTTGTGTCTTTGTATAAATAATTTAATAACAATTTGATCAACACCTTTCCAGGTCAGATCTGGTAATTGTAGGAATAGTCTTAAAAAAAACTGAAGGAAAACCTGCATCAAGACTAAAAAAGAGTGTTTAGTGAAGTGGTTCAACTGAAATGACAGGCGAGATTAATAAGACGTTATTTGGGGGAAGGAAGTAAAAATAATACCAAAAAGTTGTTTAGTGTTCTGACGTTTTTGTTATTGTGGCTTTTCCTATTAGCATATACAGTTATAACTTCAGGCGTCTGAAAGATATTCAAATGAAACAAATGAAAATCAATCTTTAACTGTTTCAATCTTTAACGCTAGGGGAGAAAAATTATTGAAAGAGAAAAATGATTTGATTAAGTGTCAAAAACTGACATTTGAATGCTTCAAGCTCCACGTCATTTTTATTCTCACTTTTGCTTGTCCCATTTTTACTTTAGAATTTTGTCATCTTTCTCACCAGGAAGTTATTTAGTTTGACTACATTAAAAATGAAGTGGTTTATGAAAATCCTCTTCATCAACTAAAACCAGAATCCACCATTAGTAAACTCTAAACTAAACTGAATATGCCACTATGTGAAACTGAATAATACTACAGCTCTGTAAAAAGGCATCTAAATAGGCTAAAACTGCCCCGAATGATTAATCACAATAAGAAAAAACATGGCGACGATGCAGTTAGTATGGGGTTTTCTACAATGACTGATATTCTAGGGTATACATCAATAACCGGAGCATTTATCAATCTGCTGTACACCACTTCTTTTCTCTGAAGGTTTCTGAAAACAAACCTGTGGATCCAGGAGGATGAACTGTACGAGGGAAGCTGCACTTTTTTGCACAGAACCTCAGTTTTCTTCAAACACTTCGACTTGTACAATGACTGCAAAGCTTTAGGTTGAGTTTTTTTTCTCTACTTGATGCACAAAGGATGTGTTCAGTATCACTTTGTGTCATCAGAAGGAATGCACTGTCCGACTTCTTCTGCTTCTCCTCCAAACTCTTCTTTTTTTGTAGCCGGGTCTGCACAATTGATTAATGTAGAGTCATATGGGGTTATTGGGTTCATCAGAGGCAATATTGAAACATGTTTTACTCTGTTTCTAAGAGTGGAAACTCTTTTCCTCCGATCACCCAGCAGATATTCATGATTAGAGCTGGGAAAAACATCTAAATACAAGCCAGTAAATACAAATACTTTTCTCAAAGTTAAATCTATCTACACATGCCAGATAGATAGCGTGTGTTCAAGACGCAGCCCTCAGGCTCTAACTGACTGATGTCTTCAGCCCTAATTGTGCACCCCTGGCTGTAGTATCCAGGTATTTAGACTCTCATTCATGAACTTCTTCCTCTGTTCAGTCCAACCTCATCCAGAGGGAAGCTGAGTGAAAAACATCCAGGAACAATATTTACAACCAGGGTAACAAAAAGACTTGTACAGAAAGCACTGAATGTGGAAAGGCTCTTCCACCTTTGCTGCTGAGGCTCCTGTCCAGGTTTCAGCGTGTCGACTATCAGTGCGTGGTAAGGCTCGTGAGGCTTTCAGGTGGGAATCAGACAAATGTGACTGATATTTCAGGTTTAGGGGAAGAAAACAAGAGATTTCTCCAACAACAGCAAATACAGTAGCACAGATCCAACTAAATCACATCTAATGGCGTGTTTGCACTGAAAACAAAGCACATTTTCACCTTGTGTTACTCGTGCAGATGTTTACTTCACTGTGAGACTCCAGTCAGCAGTCAACATTACAGAACATAAAAACCTGACAGTGGAGTTCACCGTCAGATCGCTGCTGTAGTCAGTTTGATAAACAGGAGGAAGATAAATCCATATTTTAATCGTAAAAATTAGGTAAATAAGTAATGTCCGGATCAGAGCAGAATCTCATGTGACTCCGGGTGTTTAGTCCTCCAGAAGGTCTGGCTCTGCACCTGACTCTCTCCTCCAGAGCTGGCCGACTCTGAACAGTTGAGCAGTGACTCACCCCCTCCCGTCCCAACACAACATCTGGCAAAACAACGTTGAACATTTTCAACTCACACGAACACGCCAATGCGAACCGTGATAAATGGCCATGATGAAAATTATGGCAGTTTTGTGTATTTGTCTCTTCACATCTTTTCGCATCTTGAAAAACAGACTTTGCTTTCTGTGCGAACACACCATAACAGAAATGTTCTCAGGGTCCAATGGGACAAGATTTCACCAAAAAATCCATCTGTGTTGAGAGCAAAACATTTAGGAGAAACAAATAGAAAGCCATTTTTTTAAAGCTTGTGGTTAAATGAGCAAAGGATTAAAACATCGAAGGAATGAGGTGTTGTTTGTCTACCTCTCCACAGACACCTGCCTCCAAACCTATACAGCCTGAATTACATGTTGTTGTGTAAAAACGAGATATTATCATCGTCCCTTCACTGAGGATAAAATGTCTTCCACATGCCTTCCTCCACTGAATCAGCACTGAGTCCAGAGTCCTGTATGCACACATTCTGAGACGCCCTCAGTGTTTCTGTACTCAGTCTACACCGTCATCACATTTCACCGTGCATTCCTTGACTTTTATTTCGTAGGGCCTACTATCTATATATAGCTTTCCTGACACGCGTGATGCAACGTTGAGAACAAATTTGAAGAGTATGCAATTACATGAGGCACATTTGTATGATGCATTCACAACTTGTCATTCTTTCTTAAATCACAGAATCACATTTAAAAGTGCATTTTGTTCTGTCCATTAGCTGTATTTGACTCTGATGCAAAGGACCATATGTGAAGTGTGAACACTTTGGCTGCACATCAAACAACCTGTAAGAGCCGTTAAGCCGCCACAGGCCTGAATATTATGCATATCGAGGCCTTGCACAGGCCTTCAGGCGGCTGTAGAGTTGGTGATGTTTTGGGTCCTTGTACGGATTGCGTAGTTGTTAACCAAGTGGCTACTTGATAGAAGGATTTACTGTATCTGACAGAGTTTGGGTGACTATAGATATTGTGTGTGCTTGGGATATAAATGGAGTGGTAAAAAGTTTTTTAAAACATGGATTTCCATTTTAGCATCACTTGAAATAAATTGCAATTCAAGCTAAAACTAGTGTTTGTCTTTACTTGAAGAGAAGCCAGTTATGGAAAGTAGGACATCCAGCCTACATAAATATAACCCTTTCCAAATAATAATAATTTGAAAAATGATCCGGTATATCTATATTGGTTTCATTTATCTAGGCTTTCTCTATAAAGTTTGTCAGCAGAAGGTAGATGGCTGCGTTGACTGTGGATTTCAGAAAACACAGTGGACCAACACCAGCAGATGACATGGCAGCCTAAATCATCACTGACTGTGGAAACTTCACACTGGACTTCAAGCAGCGTGGATTCTGTGCCTCGCCACTCTTCCTCCAGACTCTGGGAACTTGATTTCCAAATGACATGCAAAATTTACTGAAAAGAGGACTTTGGACTACTGAGCAACATCTGCTGGTGTTGGTCCACTGTGTTTTCTGTATATGTATATATATATATATATATATATATATATATATATATATATATATATATATATATATGTATGAGTAATATATGTTATGTGTTGTGTTATAAATATAAGTTTATTCTATTAAATTTGGGCCCAGCGCGCTCAGCCTTCATGGACCTAATCAGGAGCCTACCCTACCACTCCGAAGCACAATATGGCGCTACCGCTCATGCGCCGTGGTTTACCCGCCGTCGCAGAAATATTACGTAGAGTTTCAAGATGGCGTCGCAGTACTATCAGGAGATGCAGGAGAGCTTCAAAAATAACAACAAAAGTCGAGAATTCCCGGCTCACACAGCTAAAGTTCACTCGGTGGCGTGGAGCTGTGATGGCAGGAGGCTCGCCTCTGGCTCTTTCGATAAGACAGCCAGCGTTTTTGTCCTGGAGAAGGACCGTTTGGTGAGTCGATGTTGAGAGTCCTGCTAGCATGCTAACATTAGCCTCGATTCACGAATGAATGGATGTGCAGGGTTTACAAACATGTGGGTTTAATATAATAACCAAAGCTACGATGTTTGTTCGCTATGACATTTGAATATATTGCCAGCGTTAATAAACGAATAATATAGAGTAAGTTAGACTAGGGTTTTGTACGTTAACGAATGACATCATTTTCTTACTCGTGTTACTTAAGATGGGTGTCTATCAGAAATAAGACTGCGGTGAAGTTAGTTTTAGCTTAGATATTGGACAGACATTCACTGAGACTGCGTCTCTTCGTCAGTTTCACCCGGTTTTGGCAGCAGCAGGAGGGTTAGATAGCCTCCTCGAACCTCTTTTTATTGGATTATACGGCTTCTTTTATTTTTTATAGATCTTTATTATAAAAATTCAGCATTAGTTGTCAATACCTTCCATATCATATGACCCAGTGACTGAAAACCAATGCTGAATTGTATTGGTACATTGGACAAATAAGACATATCTGGTCTTATCGGATTTTATTGCCTGTTCTATTTTACATGATTATTCATTATGAGAATTCAGCATTTCTTTTCAGTAGCTTCCATGTCATGTGACCCAGTGACTCCAAACCAATGCCGAATGGCAGTACTAAATGGAACAAATAAGACACACCTGTTTTGATTACATTTTACTGTTTCTTCTATTGTATATGAATATTTCTTATGAAAATCCAGCATTTGTTTTTACTCATAAATTTAAAATGCTCTGTCTCCAGGTGAAAGAGAACAACTACAGAGGTCACGGCGATAGCGTGGATCAGCTCTGCTGGCATCCGACCAACCCAGATCTGTTCGTCACTGCATCTGGAGACAAGACCATCCGCATCTGGGATGTCCGCACAACCAAGTGCATCGCCACTGTCAACACGAAAGGTGGGACCTTAGTAGATGTGGTGGCTTGGGTTTCATCCACAAGAGGGTTTACACTTAAAGAGGTTGTTTTCCTTTTTAATTAAAAACTACAAATATAAAATAATAATCAGAAGTCTTATATATCAACTATTTGTTCAAATTTACTCAACAAACTGCATTATAAGCTGTGAAATTAGATTAGAAGTCATCTGTTTCCTTACTGTTTTGCTCTTCAAGAACTGGACAAAGTTGATTATAGAGCAGCAATATGTGAGTTATCACCATTAAAACAGTTATGTTAACAGAAATAGTGTGTGAGAAGTTCTTGTGGAAGATAATGCAGCTGCGAACTTGCTGCCAGAAGCTTAACAGCAGGAATCCAGACGATAGTTTTCACGGTTACGCTTCTGAGTTACGCTTCTGAGTTACACCTCCTACGACTGACACAACAAACAAGACACGCTGCCTTTTCCCTGCTGCTCTGCTTCCCTCTGTCCACATGAACTAGATGAGAGGTAAAAACCTGTGAGTCATTGAGTCCTAAAACCATGGTTTCAGAGCATGAAAAGTTAAAACCCTTCCTGAAAGAGTGATTTTATTTTATTCATAAAATCTGTTAGAGAACGGGTTTGATGGGGAGATTATTCAAGATGGTGGATGATGAGGCAAAGTGTGAAGGAGGAAGAGAACAAGAAAATATTAATGAAAAAAAATGAAAAAATAACTTAACTATTTCTAGTTAATAGTCTTGAGAAACAGATTCTTCATTATATATTTCTGTAGGAGAGAACATCAACATCTGCTGGAGCCCAGATGGTCAGACCATCGCCGTTGGGAACAAGGATGATGTGGTGACCTTCATCGATGCCAAGACTCATCGCTCCAAGGCGGAGGAGCAGTTCAAGTTCGAGGTGAATGAGATTTCCTGGAACAACGACAATGACATGTTCTTCCTCACCAACGGCAACGGCTGCATCAACATCCTGAGGTAGGAACCAAACAAAGCGTAACACCGGACAGTCCTACAGAATTCCTCTGCAGACTGTCTGTCTCTTCCCCCAGCTTTACGAATTCCTGAAAAGATGTGTTTGTTTGCAGTTATCCAGAGCTGAAGCCCATCCAGTCCATCAACGCTCACCCGTCCAACTGCATCTGCATCAAGTTTGACCCCATGGGGAAATACTTTGCCACAGGAAGTGCCGACGCCCTCGTCAGTCTGTGGGACGTGGACGAACTGGTGTGCGTGCGCTGCTTCTCCAGGTCAGTCTGTGTGTGTTTAAATGGCATCTATTGGATAATAGGTGAATATCCTGACATAATAAAATGACTCATAGCACTTTAGTTAATCATCACTTGATGTGTCATAGGCTGGACTGGCCTGTGAGGACATTGAGCTTCAGCCATGATGGGAAGATGTTGGCGTCGGCCTCCGAGGATCACTTCATAGACATCGCTGAGGTGGAAACAGGTCAGTGCGACAGACTGTGGATCTTTGTCTGCTGTATCTCTTAAAGGAGTTCACAGGTTATGAATCAGTTTAAAAAGACGAAATGCTTTGATTCCAGCTTCTTAAATGTGAATATTTTCTAGTTTCTTTACTCCTCGAGTCAGGTTTTGCTTTAAAATAATATGACATGTCTTTTTTTTGTTTCTCCACTGTTGAATATGTGTAGGAGAGAAGCTGTGGGAGGTTCAGTGTGACTCTCCGACTTTCACTGTGGCCTGGCACCCGAAGCGCCCGCTGCTGGCCTACGCCTGTGACGACAAGGAGGGAAAATATGACAACAACCGGGAGGCGGGTACCGTCAAACTGTTCGGCCTCCCCAATGACTCCTGAGACAGATCTGATTAGTTGTTCCTGATTAAAATATTCTGCTTCAATTGTTTTGGTCAGTCAGACCTGAAGGGAGAGCAAGGTAAAAAGCATCATAAGGAAACAAAATAAATCCGGTCTCACTGTTGCTGCAACTCATGAAGCAGCAGTTACCTTCTACCACCAGCAGATGGTGCAGCAGTTCCTTGAATACTACATTCTGTTTCTATACACAGAAAAAAACAGACTCCCAGTGCTGTAATATATTGTTTTTATGTATAATATCCATTGTTTTTTATATTAAAATTGGTCTCTTTGTAAATCTTCTGTGTCTTGATCTCTGATTCTGAATTTGATGTTTGTTAATGAAAATCCATGAGATGGATATTGAGACACTCTTTGGAAATGAGGTCTGGTTCTTGACTGAATAAATACAGATGAAATTCAATGAAACAAAATTAAACATTATGCGTACCTGGTATCAATATTAATCACATATTAATCATTGCAATAAAATGCGTGAAAAGCTTGGAGTCTTTAATGATCAAAGAATAAGCAGTAATGTTTATATATTCATGACATGTATACATTCCTATTTATGGCTCTAGCCGAAGCTCATATAATAACTTTGGACCTTGATCCATCCCAGCCTTGTGTGTGTGTGTGTCTGTGTGTCTGTGTGTCTGTGTGTCTGTGTGTGTTGGAACATAAAAGAAGGAGCTGAAGGGAAATAAACATGTACACTAACAGAAACCCCCACAGCCCATCAGTCACACACCCAGTAAACACTCCCACTTCTGCCTCTGCACACGAGCCAAACAACACTCATGTATTAGTTGTATTTGTGGCCTCTTTAATTATTAAATACAGTTCAGTGCTGCTGAAAGGCAGAATTACTGAGGCTACAGGATTTTGGATTCTTTCGCTAACCCTTTTTTCATGTTAGAATTTTTCAATAAGTTTAATTTGCGGGGTGTTGCAGTCAAACATGTAGATTTATTCATCCATTCAGTCAGTATCTCTTCACCCCCGTGAAGTTCTGTAGTCAAAACAGCATTCTCCTGAACAACTGAAGCAGCTGGGGACTTCCAGGAGCCCTGCGATCTTAAGTTGATTAAAAAAAATGTTATTTACATCCTTGTATAGTCAGGCGGGCAGCTACAGTAAAGATTATGGCTTGAAAAAGGTTTTAAATAATGTCTCGATGAGTTGTCATTCACCAAAGTACTTACCAACGAAAAATGTATGACAGTAAACTGAATCTCTTGGGGTTGTGGCCAAAACAACGTCTGAGGACAACATCATAGGGTTTAGGAAACACTGATCAACATTTTTCACGATTTTATTGACCAAAGAACTGATCAATTATTCCTGAAAGTAGGAGAGAAATTGATCCGAGGAGATTTTCTGCTTGTCTTTCATGATTTTTGGGGTGAAATACTGTGGCTTGATCCCTGCAGCGTTTATCTGACAGCTGGAGTTAATAGTTACTTTTCAGCAACAATTTCATTAAAGATAGCTTAAGAGATAAATATCTAGTTGCATGTTTTTCATTGTGGTATTCTTTCCTTTATCTCAGAATAAGGCATCGACCTGAAACCACCATCACCTGACAGTGGGCGTGTCCGTCTGCCTAAGTCATTTTCTCTTGACCACTTCATCTTCGTTTGTTGTGACAGATGATGGCAGTGGGAGCCCGTACAGGAGGCCCTTGGCCCGGGCTGGTGGCAGCTGGTTACTCCCTTTCCTCTGAGCCTCAGACCAGCAGGCTGCAGGATATTTCACCTCGCAGTTTCCTGTAATCTTCGAAAGGAAGTAACAAGTCCCTCCTTTAATTAATTTTAATTTGGTTTTGCCCCACATGAGAGCTGTGCTGGCCAAGAAAACAATCTTGCTCTGGAGCCTTGCTATGGAGCGAAGGCCCTCTGCTGACTATTGGTCTTTGTATCGAAGTCTTCCAAGTATTTAAACAAAGTCAAGACAAACCTGCCTTGTTATTAATACGACCGGCTGTTTTACTGCATTTACATAGCACTGAGATCAGGGTTTCAGGTCAAACTGGGATTGTTACACTTGTTTTTTGCTTCGGATCGTAGCCAGGCTGCTAGAGGTAGCCATGTTGCTACTGGGGTCTGTGTCAGCAGCACCAACAGTAATACCACAAAGAAACAGCAGGAGAGGTGACTGTCTCTTTCTGCTTTAATAAAACAATATCGTAATCAGTCGGCTGGGAGTTAGATTGTCATGCTTAAATATAACATATAATATAAATATAATAAACAGAAAATGTCTGATGGGGTTTTGTCTTTCTGTCAAGTTTTTTTGCAACAAACACAAACTGAAAATGTCTTAAGGGCTCCTTGAAAACATCTACTGGTGTCAAGCTTACAAATGTTAAAATGCACGATAGCGAACTGCATTCTTGGTTCCTCTCCACCTCCTGACTTCCTGTCAAGTCGCGAAGATTCATGTAAACGTGATATGACGTTAATTGTAAAAATGTCTAAATAATTTGTATGACACGTACACACAAGAATGAATCTGTGGTTTGCACGAATATTAACTGCCACCATTTGATTTGTAAATGTGCACATGATGCAGTGGGAGCTCGATGCCGGGTGTTGCAAAAATATACCATGTACCATGTTTGCTTTGGGATCACTGCTGGAGCCAACATGCAAATCAGTCGAGTCAAGCGCCTGCTATTGAATTGAGCATCGTGACCTGATGTAGCTGGATGGCCCTTGAGCATGTCATCCCATCAGTCTGATCCCAGCTGTTGTTTATTGTAGCCGACATTGTGAAGAGGTCGCTCAATATCCACGGATGTGATTGCCAGCGAGCGTCTTGGTGTAATAAATCAAATATATCTGCCTGCGGGGTCTCCTTCATCTGCCCGTCTCATTGTGTAAGCAGGAAGGCCTATCTGATTTGACTTATAATGGTCTGATCTACATGGAGCAACCTCACCACTTCACTTACCGCCGGCCTATAAATCACTGCAGTTTGATGTGATTCTAGAGCTCAGCGGATACACAGCAGCATTAAATACTGCTGGTGTCGTTGGCGAATACAGAATAAAGCATTAAATCTGTTGTCTTTTGAAAAATATTGATAAGTATGCACAAGACGAGGAGCTAACAGGACGGCGTCTTCTGACACTGCTGCCATCTAACAGCCTTTTAATATGAATTTCTCCTTAATGTACTTAACATTCCAAACATATGGAAAGTGAAACAGATATGGGCTTTGAGCTTAAATCAGGTTTCACACTGATCAATACTCCCGTTCATTGAACACCAGCTTGTCCCAAGGTGATCGTGCTCTGTTTCAGAGCTCAGATGTGCTCTGGCATGCTGATCCATCCATTCAGATACTAATGCTTTCAGACAACATGGATGTGTGTGCACGTGTGTGTCTGTTTGAGCGAGTGCATTTGCATGAGTGTATCAGTGATGTGGTATTAGTGTATGTATTTACTCCTCTGTCTATGTTTGTGTGTGTGTGTGTGTGTTAAGGAAGGCCAGCTGCGTGCAGAGCGATAATCAGACCCACCCGTCCATTTGCTTCAGTCAAAATGAATTAGTCTCTGGATCTGTTAAAGGGCACTTTGGCCATTCTGCATAATTGCCGCGCTGCATTGACCGCAGGCTTCCTCATTGATTTCTGAGGTTTTGGTGAGATGAGGATCTTTGATGCTCACTCACACTCTGTTTTCCTGATAGGTGACTAAATGCGCTTTAGTTCAGTTCCAGGGGAGAAAACCAACACAAATGCACCAAGTTACTATTTAATACCAAAGAACTGCAAACACTCAGCTTGTGGTCCTGGGTTTGGAATGAGAAAAGTTTTCTATCAAGATGCCATTTTGAGGGGTGTAATCAAACAACCCAATCTCCAGACTAAATGTTAGCTGAGTACATATCTGCAGAGCCACAAGTAAAATATTTTAAATAATTGAATAAAATAAAATGACTATGTTTGTTTAGATCAGGGGTCTGTAACATAACATACATGGAAATTAATAATATATATTGTTGTTATCATCATCACTGTTTTAGGCCTACAGTGATTCTTGCATTCTCTGACAGTAAATATGTGCAGCCTACACACAGATTTGTATCCGTTCTTTCAAGTTGTGATTAATTGAATGATGCGAGTTAATGTCATTGTGTTTTATGCTCAAGCCCGAGGGTTGAGCCCGTCTGGCTGAGAATAAAAAAAGAAGGATTAACTCACACTGAAATGGACTATATATATATATATATATATATATATATAAATATAAATATATATATATATATATATATATA
>CAEMYA010000334.1:114611-137959 GCA_903131615.1 Diplodus sargus | reverse complement strand
TATATATATATATATATATATATATATATATTACTGCTTTTAAATCTAGCATGCCACAATATGTTTTATTTATAATAAAATGAGGCAACTTTTTTATTTTGTACATTTTCACAAACACAGGGAGGACTTAAGTAGGTCTGCATATTTAGTTTTATATTGCTACTCTATTGGATATGGAAGTGCAAAGTTCAAGTACCTTTTACTCTAAGCATAAGTAGCCCACTGCACATGATGTGAAAATATAAATGAATGCTCATTTAGGCTTGTTAATAATCTTGAAAGGCTAATTTAGATTGTTCTAGGCAGCGCTGCCTTCATTATAAGACACAAACTGTTTTGCAGCTCCAGACAGATGTTTGTGCCGATGGTCCGGTTAGGTTTAGGCAGAAAGTCCACCCAGTGATTTATGGTTAGGAAAACATCATGGTTTGACTTAAAATACTTATTTTTTGTCGCAGCGATCACAGATGGAGATGGACAATAGCCTGTTTAGGTTGGCAGAAAAATGGCTGGGGATGTCCGCATGTCTCTTAAAAATATCCAACACTGTGACTGAACTGCAGTTGGTCGTTTAGCAGCCTTGTTGGCTGTAATAACATTGGCTACCACTGGTTTAAAGTTAGCTTTTCAAGGGAACCAGGTTTCCCATACAAAAATCTGTCATTCCTGCTGCTCTCTAAATTGTAACTCTATATGCTGCCTCTCTAATGACCTCCCTCTCGCTGCCCTCTAGATAGTATTACATCTAACTGAGTGAATTTCGGTCCAAATATGCAAATGCTCCTCCATTTTCTAAAATGTAAAGTAAAATTACAGCCGCCTGAATCATCATCTGTGTAAGATATTTTTAGAAGCTCTTTGAAATGATTTTTTTGTGCGTCTGCTTGTGTGGAGCATGACGTTATACACAAATATGTAAAAGAATAACTGGTTGTTAAACTTCATTTTCTATATCTTAACAAATTGTTCCTGAGATAATCGACCTCATTCACGACTGACGATGCCGAGCGCATGATGCTGAAATGGGATCTGAGCGGCCTCGTCTACATTTCACACCCGACGTTTCATAGAACAATTATTGGTCTGAGAGTTTATTGTTGTCTCCAGATTAAAATGATTGATTTTTTGAAAATGGGATCTGTGATAAATAAAAGACGTGCACAGATGAGAGGTTTGAGTTTCAGGAGGTGAAAACCTTTTTCCTTTATCTGCTCTCCAACATTCACACAAATAACATCTGCCCTAAATTAGCTGCACTTCTCCTCGTCTCATCTGAAGCCATAAAGAGCACCAGAAAACTTTAAATTGGGTTTTTATGAACCGAATGACATCAGCAGTATCAACGATTTTAGGGAGAGAGAATTTGAATCCCACTGAAATATGAAATCTAACATCTGGCAGCTAACAGACTTTATTAGGGAGAAGAAGTTGCCTTTAAAGATATTTTAATCTTTTCCTCAAAATATACAGTCCTTGGAGACATTAGTTAGAAACATAGATGGATAAATAACGAATAAAGAGTGGCATGAGGAAAATATGTCATTTTTTTGACGCTCGTCATCTTTCTCTCCTGCTGGATAAAGTGAGTAGGTAGCAGCGTGTGTGCTCAGCAAACCCTCCCTGAACAAATAAAGGCAACAGCTGCAGGTCCACCGGACTCGGAGGGTTTATCACAGACAACAATAGAAGACATTCAGGTTTCTAATTTGTGGTTTTGACCTCGGGGAATAAGCAGCGAGGACGCAGATTACTGCTTTAACTGGAAGTGCAGGAGTCAGGACTTTTCTTTCTGGAGAGGCAGCGAACTGCTGACAGCCGCAACGCTCGACTGGCTGAGCCGAATACTCCGGATAAAGACAAGAACGACACACACATGAACACACACACACACACACACACACACACACACACACGCACACACACACACTCGAGCAGAGGAGAGAGATGTGGAAAGTAAAGAGGGGAGGATAATGGAGAGAGGGAGAAAAGTGTGGACAGCAGCATCCATCTTATGGACAGAAGACTTTACATTTTTATTTCTTTCTCTCAGCATACTGATTAAAAACACTTTGCACACACTTTAGTCCAGATTTAAATCTTGACAGATCGGATTGACTCTAATTTAATTATGCCGATATTAACAGTCCCAACAAGATGAACCCTAATATTCTTGATCATCTAGTGACTTTTCCTCTGAAAGAGGTTAAAATAACTCATCGTTGACTTTTGGTTTAACACGGGGAAAAAAACTGCTGTCTCCTGGATGAAAGTATGACCATCCACCTCGTCCTCCTCCCTATACACTGTCAGTCTTTACACTCCGTCACCTGACTGTCTCCTTTGCTGCTGTAATAGTTACTTTGTACACTGGAGGTCACAGACTAACAAAGGCATACAATATGGGTCATAATAAGCTGCTCTGATCTATATGGTAGTTTTTTTCTGATGAGGACAGGCTGAAAAATAGGTTTCACATTTACAAATGTTGAAGATACTTACCTGTGACACCACCACCATCCCCTCCTCCTCCTCCTGACATGAATGTCATCTGGTGTACATGGAATCTGCACATGATGCGACACGTAATTGCTGAAATGTTGACATGAAATGTATGAAATGTACAAATTTAACATATCCATAGTTTGCAGTAAAATGCCAAAGTTTTCTTCTGTGCTGATTTATCTCCAGCCTTGCCCCCCGCCCTCTCACACTTTCATATTTCGAATATGTCGGTGTATAACCTTAAAAACTTCTTGAGCCTCGTGCTGTGTTTTATAGTTAATTAGTAAATGTTGGCATACTATCACATTAACCTAACATCATGCTTATCTTATTGACCGGCCTCGTCTTCTTATCACAGGTAGTGAAGTTATTCTTGTTGCGTGTGGACCGCACACTTCTCTTTTTTGATTGTAAAACTTCAGTCAAATTCATCACTCAGACTCCCCTCCTTCATTCGAGATGGACCAAAGAGGAATTCCTACTTTAACCTGATGGCTCTCTTTCATGTCATTTTTCCTACTCAACAAATTGTAGATGTTGTTTCCCGAGACCACAGCCGTCCTCCTCCCGTTTCTTTTACAGCTGTTACGACAAAGAGATGCTGCAGCAATTAATCTTATCTCTTCTTCTCCGAACTATTTCCAACAAATAAAGCATTTAACAACAGTGATGGATCGTTTGGTGAAGTGAGAGCAATGGCTTGTTCAGCGATGATAAACTGGATTCCTCTCTGTGACTAATGGACTAATCGGAGCTGTAACACCACACAGCCGAGGAAGAGGAGGAGGAAACAGACCAAAAATAGGGAACACAAATATAAGAGCTGCTTTAGTGAGCCTGTCCAGGAGCAGATATGTATACAGATTAATGCATTCTGTATCTTTACCTTCCTTCCTTTCTATGACTCATTAGCTTATGATGAAGGGTTGTAATGACAGTATTGTGAGCTAATTTTCCTGCCATGCTAGTCATTTCCCACGTTACCCAGAATGCAGGAAGTGTTGCTGTGTAAACAGTAGAGAGACAAGTGACACCTCACCAAGTTTGGCTAAATGTAGCTTTTAGAATATGAAAAACTGGATCGACTTCAAAGCCCTTGGACTGAGGTTTAATCTATCAGACAGCTTCACTGTGTTTAATTTTTCATGGCTTTATCACAGTGATTAAATATAGCAGGGGGGAGAAGAAAAGAAGGAATTATCAATGGGATGACTAAAGAAGGAAGAAAAGATAGAAGGAGAAGTTAGGTTAAAGTAAGAGGTGAACAAAAGGACAGTGCTGTAGGAAGGAGGCAACGATAGTTATGAAGTTATGAGGATAGACAAGGGAGAAATTATAAGGTGGTTAGAGAGTATGGCAGGAAGCAACAAGGGAGGTATGTATGTGAAGAAGGCAGAGGAAGACGAAAGAAAAATTAAGGGGAAGCGAAAAGAAGTAAAAGGAAGGGATTATTAAACTCGGTGTCTTTTCATCTGTTGGCAATTCAAAGTAAAAGCGACCACTGAACCACCTCTTTTCAGGACAATTATCAGATGTATTAACTATCTGAAAAGTAAAGTGCAAAAGTTCATTACTGACACTGAAACAGATTATTATGGAGGACTTTTTGTCCATAAGCTTACATTGTGAAAGAAGCAGCTATGTAACAATTGATGCATTTTTTTTAGCATCACAAACAAAATTACTTGTTTCCGTTTTATAATTTGAGTCATTCTCTCTGATAACATATGGAAAGTCTGCAAGACATGCATGATTAAATCATTTTATTCCAAAATCAAGTTGGCCTGGTAGCAAACTGGTAGTTAGACAACTTGGTTGGCTGAAGTCTCTAGTGAACACCCTCTTTGGGCCCCATGACTTGGACAATCCGGGAAATCGAAATTTCATGAGCCACTGAGCAGCTTTCATAGGACTGAATGGGGCCCTGCGGCCGCCGATGGATCCAGGTTCCTTGAACTTCATGCCAAATACATCCAATCAGGCTGGAAACAATAGTCACATTATTCGCTGGACAACAAGAAGGAGGGAGGTCAGTGGGTCATGATGAATTTAGGATTTAATCAAACCACAAAGTGGACAAGAATAAGCTAGCTAGCGTGCCATTTTCTTCGTGGCTGTGCAATGTTAATGCGTTGTATTTGTGTTTTTCTCACACCAGCGGTGGAGCTGATGCAGCAGATTGTGAGCTGTAGTTTTCCCGGTAAACACACCAACCTCTTGAGCCGTCATAGCTGCAGTGTTTCTGGGCTAGTTCGGCACGGTGGACAGGCCAGGTGTGTGTAGGGCGGTCCAGCGGCAGGGCCAAAGACTAAATTGTAGAGGTGCTGGTGATGGTCCCAGTGAATCAAGCCTACTCCAATAAGGGTTATCACAAATCAGAGTCATAATACAAAGGGGAAAGGATTCCTATTCAGACTTCTCTGGCAAACCACATATTGTTGCACGTGGGACAATGTCTCATAAACATCATGACAGGTAAAACCTTAAAGCATTAATTCTGATGAATTCTGTGAATTAGATGTGTGATAATTACGTGTCTTTTGGGGCTGCGTGTGAGCAGATGCAGCACAAACACATCAGAAAACACACACAGTATTATCTGTTTATGAATTATTGACAGCGATCTGACTTGATGTGCTCTGGAGCGACATCTGGTCCGCGTGCTGCTGTTGTTTGTGTTGCTGTGAGACAAAATGGTCTCCTGGCCGAAGGAGAGAAAACCTTTGTTACCATCAGAGACACGATCACATTTTCATCAGGAGTCATTTTATTAATAGCATGAGCATTGAATATAAAAAAGGTTGTATCTGCAATTTTCTTGGTTTAAAACTGTAGACTTGTGTTAAAGCAATAGCTTTATTCAAATATACGGTCTTCTACAGTATGCTGTCTACTTCAGGTAGACAAACGGCCACATTTCTGATAACATCAGCTAACCGAATATGCAGAGTGCTGCATCATCCTGGACCAGATCTCTGAACGTTTTACAAACTATTTTAACTTTACCAAGACATTTATGAGTTGATCATTCATTCAACCTTGAAAAGACATGTGAATAAAAGTTGTTTCCTTCAGTAAAATGATCAATCACGGACAGAGGTCTGCAAATTTCAGTTTAAATCAGATTTTAATGTTCATTTGGCCATAACATGTATATGTGTTCCTCTTTTATGTTGATTATTCTTCTGTTTTGAAGTTGGTTCTATAGATGTATTCTGGCCGAGAAGCAGCAACAACAAATCTTTTCTTTTATTCAGTGAAAACATACAGAACAACATCCTCTTGTCAACTTAAGGCTCAGCCTGCGGACTGTTCAGACCTGAAGACCAAGCGCACTCTGGACACTAACAGACCCAAATCACATTAATTAGCATTTTGTCTGGCAGGACATTACTATTTGAAGGCAACATGGCTTAATGCAATTACACCCTCGTGCCTGTTTTTGTCATGGAACAGCCTACAGCCGCCTCGTGCATGTCAAATTCAAAACATATAGTACAATGTTCACTTCGACGTTCCTCTGCTGTGTTTCTCAGACCACTGGGTTCAGTGTGTGTGTGTGTGTGTGTGTGTGTGTGTGTGTGTGTTTGGATGTACTTTATCAGATTATTTATGAGTGGAGATGAAATGAAGCAGCTTCCTCCCTTATAGGAATAAACAGAATGCTTGTTTCAGACGAGAAAACATGAGATCATCATCACAGTATTCATTGAATAATGTGGAGCTAATGTTTCGCTGCATTTTACTACTGATTAAATATTCTGAAGCAAGGCACAGCTTGTTTCTTCATACTGTCATTCTACTCAGTGTTATTTTTTTTCAGTCTGAAGTCCATTAAAGACAAGGAGAACACATCCACATACAGGGCCTGCAGTGGTCTATACTGTTACTGTTACTTCTTTCAGTAAATAACCACAACCTCCAACAAACTTTCTCCTTTCTCTCCTGGTACCAGTCATTATATTCTGTCTCAGAGCTTCCATTTGCTTTACAAACTGTACTGCTTGCAAGAGACGAGGTCAGACACAAGAAAGGCATGGAGCAGCTGGTCAGTTTTCAAAATAAAACACCCAAACAAAAAAAACCATTTAGTGACATGGACTATTCACCCACGATAGAAGCACAAAAATCAAGGAAAAATGACGAACAAAACACAGTCTGAGCAAGACGACAATATCAGCCACTACGAATGACGTCACCACATTTTGAACCAAAACCGTCACCAGAAGACTCTGCTGCAGCTGCTCACAAACCACAGAGGAGACTCAAATTGTCTAAAGTGCTTTAGGTTGAGTCATTTCTTCAATAATCTCAAATAGTAAAAGTGTGAAGTATATTTTATAATAATAAAGAAGACAAACACCATGTTGGGTTGTATTGTTCCGCCCAGCATCAGTAATATTCTCCAGGGGTCGGAAGCCATTCTTTCCCTCTCAGGATACAAATCTTTGTTATGGCGCTCACGTCCCCGCTCTCGCCTCGCCACAGAATCCATCCTGTGGGGTCGGCAAGAGGTTGCTCACAGAATTACACGCCCACTTCCACTGCAGAGCAACCTTTATGAAATATGCAGACGGGTCTGATTATTGGCTGGATTAAAAGGCTTAATGTTGCCGTGGTGTGAGATCAGCGTAAGTGTGATGATGAAGCTGCGGATGGCCTTCAGGTCGGCTCGCTCTGCTGTCGGCCGTCTGCTTCTTCACTTTCACTTTCACTTTCTAGAGTCATCTTAAAGAATATCTCAATCATTTACATTGTCTGCATATTGAAAAGTTAATATTTTATCACTCTCTCATTATAAGTGCACATTTTTGTGATTTATATCTCTGCATGGATTTCGCCTGAAGGAAGTGGCCTCCTTTTTTTTGAAGGAAAAGTTGAGATGAGTTACTGTGTTGAATTTGGCCGATATAAAGGATTTGAAATAGAAACAGCTTAGTGGTGTGTTCCATTCTCACAGAGTTCATCACATCCATTTCACCTCCATCACATGCACCGTCTGCTTCCTTCAGGACTAACAAACATGATGCGTGCGGCCTCACAGAACTGACATGTAAAGCTGGATTTAACATAAACGTGAGGCTGTATCACTGTACCTGGATTGTACATGACGTTGGTGCGTGACAATGGGAAAGTTCACCTTGTTGTGACTTTAAAAGAGACTAATGCTAAGTTATGGATTATTATATTTCGGGGCTATCTGAATGGAGCCAGTCGAGCGATGGAGCAGGTTTACTGTATGGCCGAAAAAACGGCTCAGTATTTGACGTCAGTGGCCAATCACATGCATGGGAGAGCAGGGTGACACTTCATTTTACAGGTTGGTCATTTCACAATGAGTAAGTGCAGAGCAAAACAACGCAACAGAATTGTGTATTCTACCATACCTCGTATCCCTCATGCTGTCATAATAGAATTCACAATAACCCAGTTGCTGTTTTCAGGTTATCTCACTGTGGGGCAGAATGTGAGGACGTTGTGTCCGTGTTTGCTTTGATTCAGCTGATTGGTCCATGTTGTTAGCGTGACATGGTGGTGAGCAGCAGCCGCCACCTGTCCTGTCTGTTTGCTTAGTGTCTCTGTGTATTAGTGTTTGCTCAGTGATAAATGAGGCTGGTAATGACACTTTAACAATGAGTGCGTTAGTGTTACAGTAGGCTTCACATCAGCAGCCTGCAGCAGCACCGGCTGCCCTGGCGGCCGATGACACCTGAACGCAGCAGTAGCTTTGTTTTAATCATAAAGAGCTGAAGCTCCGCCTCCTCTCTTAGCTCCACCTGTTCCTGCAGCGGCAACAACTTTCTCCTTAACTGTTTATTTCTGTGTGTGTTTTTTGGGGGTTTTTGGTTCAAGGTATTTGTTAATATTCTGAGCTGAATGGTTCTCTGCTGCTGCACTGGACTACAGCTCCCACAAGGCTTTAAGAGTCTTAGCAATGGCTCAGGTGATTGTATTGTGTGTCTGATCTGATCCTCATGTTTGTCTACTATTAGCAGTAATCCTATAATTAGTATTGATACCACAAGGTATCTTATTTCCTTCTAATGGGAGCTGCTTCCTGATTCTTTGTCGACTAATCAATCAAACATTTTCTAAAATGATATATTTATATTTTTATATTTATCTATTATTAATTTGCACTGAAATGTTAAATTACGAAAAATGAGCATCTGCTACTAATGTTAACAACGCCAATTATCTGTTGCATCTAAGATGCTGGCCAAGCAAAACCACTGATTTGTTGAAACCTTACCTTTCTGTAAATTACATTTTCAGTTTCATGTTGTGACACCGCTGTGCTTATAGCTATGTTAAGACACAAAAAAACACTTGGTTAGGGTAAGGAAAAGATCAGTTTTTGTCCCAAAAAAATGTCTGGTTTTGTTGTCACGCAGCTGGAAAAAGTTCTGACGTCTAACTAAAAACACCTGGTTTTGGAATTGTAAACACTTGCCCACTCAAAAGTATTCACTTTCTGTCACCACAAACATGATGTCTCAGTAAGAATTATTGAAACGCTTCATTTATACCCTGGTGTCATTTTAGACGAGGTGCACGCTAACACTCTTAGCTTAGCAAATAAATGAAAGATTTCTGCCTTAAAAAGGGTGTAAATAACAATATTGGGGTAAAAATGATTATAGTATATGATATAAATATAAAATGTTTACTTCCTCTGGTAAGAGAATCAAAACCCAACAAATTTAGGACCAAAAACATCTATAACCCCAGGCCCAACATTTGTACACAGGCTTTAGATGAGATGTTTTCTATTTCAAGCCATTAAAAACACACAGTTTTATAGCCTAAAACATAGCTGTAGTTGATGTGGCTTCCCTTCAATATTCCCTCATATTCGTTCACATTCCCTTTTTATAGGCACAAACTCAGTGTGACTGGAGCAAAACGTTTACACCTTAAACGTGTGATTGAGCTTGTGTCAGGGAAGTTTTCGGCTCAAAAGAATACATATATGAATAACATCTTTTCAAACCAATTTGGGACCTCAGACCTCAGAGCTGAATTACGCCATAACAGCCATAATGGGCCATTTCATGGAGCTTTTCTCAGTGAATATTTTATAAACAAGTCCCCATCTATGTCAGATGTTTAGCAGAATGCTGCAATGCTGTTTTGCTTTTGTAAAGATCTTTGCTAGCGCGTGGCAGGGGCGCATGCATTTGTTTTGGAAGTGAGAGACAGGGAGACCGCAGCATGGATGGTGATGACGTAATGTATTTATATGTGATTTTTATTCTGTGATATATGTGATCGGACCCAAGCACAGGCATTAATAAATTCAAAAACAGCAGTCTGTTTGCTGATGGTTTCGTTTGTCATTTACATGAGACTGTTTCATGAACACCTAGAAGTTCCTTGTAGCCACTTAAAGTCAACATACAGCACAAAAGAAAACACAAGTACAGATGTATAGTGATACATTTAAGAATACAATCATGGTAAGTGACAAAAAATCTAACCTCAGGCCCCTCAGAGGCTCAGACTGGCTCTAGTCCTGGCTATAGTATTCTAGCATTAGACAAACTGACTTGCGTATCTCCTGTGAAGGTTTGTCCATGTGACCAGAGCCCTTAGACCTGATGCTGGTTCTGCTTCAGCTCTGGTACCTGTTGTGTCTGTTTTCCTGTTGAGAGTCTGTCGCCATATGCTTTCTGCTCGCTCTCCTGTCTTACAGGAGGCGAGTGGAGGCTGTGAGGTAATAGTGCGCAGGAGGGGGTGGTAGAGAGAAAGAGAGGGAGGGAGAGCGAGAGTGAGAGGGAGGAAGAGAGAGAGAGACAGGGAGCGAGAGAGAGAGAGAGAGAGAGGGAGAGAGAGAGAGAGAGAGCGGGGGGAGAGAGAGAGAGAGCATATAGGACGGGCATCAGGCGGTGGTTTGGCTGCAGACTGGTCGGGATCCGTGTCGCCGCTTCAGACGCATCAGGTCAGTGAAACCAAACGCGCCAGTTCTGAGAGAAACGTGTCGGCGAGCAGCTGCAGGCAGGCGCGCTCATCTCTCACTGTTGTTTCTGGGCTTCTTGTCAATTGTGGTTTGTGCTGCAGCTCGGTGTGAACATGGAGATGGGGGAGTGAGAGGGTGCGCACCTAGGTTTTAGGCGTGAACTGCTGCTGCTGGTTTGTGCGTGTGTGTATGTGTGTGTGTGTGTGTGTGTGTGTGTGCAGATAAAAACACGCGCAGGCAGCAGACAGACTGCAGGCTGCAGGTGTCCGTCAGCTTCACCTGGCGGGAGGCTATCACGCAACATGCGGGAACTGCAGGAAACAAAACAAAAACAAATCAGTGCTTATGTTTCGGAGGATGATAGCTCTCCTCCTCTCCTCCTGCTCCCTCTTTCCACCCAGGTGAAGGCGCACTGTCTCGGCGCCTTCACCGCCATATCTCGTTTGTACTGTAGGTGGGAATGATAACATAGATGGAGGAGGAGGAGGAGGAGGAGGAGGAGGCTGCAGCTGGAGATCATTGATGAGGGCGCTGAATGAGGAGGGCCTGGCCGGCTCCGGTCCTCTGCAGTGCCGTCACCAGCCCCGAGCAGCTCGGCTGGTGATGGATGGTGGAGAGACTGAATTATTTATAGCTGCCAGTGCATTGATTAGCTTTGTGTAATGCACCGACAGGCGGGTTTTTATGGGAGAGACGGGCTGTCATAGTGGAGGGCGGTGTTTGTGTGTTGTGGAAGGAAAAGGTGTGTGTCCTGTGCATATGCTTTTGTATGTGTGTGTGTGTGTGTGTGTGTGAGAGAGAGAGAGAGAGAGAGATACAAGCATCTTCTCGTAGCCAATCATATGCAGAGACTAAAGCATAGTAACCTATAAAACGGCTTTCCTGCACGTTTAAAGGCAAATCACCCCAAACCAGGTACTTTTTGTATGGAGTTTGGTGGAGCTGCATTTTTCAATATGGCATCATGTGCAGGTATCTCCAGCAGCTTTAGCGCTTTTCAACATCTAAGGATCATTTCATCATCATCATGTCCTCACGTTAAAGCTGATGGAACCTCAGGTTTCCAGTTTTGTAGTCCACAAAACATTTCTGGAGCTCTGCAGCAACAAAGGGTGCTTTTCAAATCAATTTGGGCTCCTGGAATAGATCGGACGAGCTGTTATTTATTTTTATTTTTTTTACCTTTTAAAACAAGTCTCCAGCTGCTTCAGTTGTCCGTTGCCTTCAGTTGCAAACCTATCCTTTAATGATGAATGTCATGCTTTAGTGTTTGTCTCTTGTGATCAAAGAAGCAGCAGTTCTTATTAAAAACCACTATTTTGCCAGCATCAGACAGAAGCATGTAAGTTCATAACAGTGAGTGATCCCAAAATACAGTATGACTATCTGGACAGTAGGCTACCCAGAGACACATCACAGTACCAGTAAGAACACTGTGGAAATGATGAGAGCGTCCAGGACAGCGCTCTCTGTTGTTCCTCCAGGCTGTTAGAGAAGGAAGTCAGCGATCAGTGTGCTCAGTTGATAATATGAAGCACATGGAGGTGGTCGTTTTCTTTGTGTTCGTTATCTCAAAATATCCTAATGGATTTGGATCAAATCTAGAGAGTCAGAGCCCGAGCCAAGTCACAAGTGATTAGCTTTTGGTGCAGATCCAAGCATTTCTAAGCGAGTTTCCAACATTGAGTTAAAACGCGTGTTGGGACAACTACAGTCGCTGTGTTTCCTTTCTTTCATTCACGTTGGTTCACAGCAGTGATGGCGCTGACCGGAAGCTTTGTGGTGGAGATTTCTCTGCAAGCAGTGTTTTCATGAAAAACAGCAGATTTCTTTCCTCAAGCCTAATTTGAATTTTATAGGTTAGGAGGCTATGTTGAAGAACTGCGATCTGCTTCTGTCTTGTCTTGCAGCGTTTCAGAAACAGAAGAAATGTTCAGCAGTATTACGCAAGTCTGTTATTTAGAAGTGAGACAAGAAGAAACAGAAGATACCTTCAACCCCAGCTCACCTAATGGGTAATAGTTAAAGCACAACAGTCTGACTACATATAATACAGCCTTTTAGTGTTGTGATGACGAGGGTTAGGGTTACTCCCATCCCATCAGTCCAATCAGAATAAATGTTGACGATGTGTCTTTCTGCAAAACCACTGATATACTGCAACTTTACGTATCACTGTACACACTGTTGTGCTTTAGTCTTTGTTTTTGTAATTACAATAACCGCTTGGTCAGCGTCAGGAAAAGATCGTATTTTGGCTCTAAATACCTGCTGTCCCGAGATCTCCTTCAAATGATCCGGTGGTTTCCTGCTTACAAATGTTGAAACTCAGCTTTAACTCTACCAACGTCTCTCCTCTGTCTCCCAACCCGAAAGTCAGTTTACACACATGTTATCTGAATGAATATGGCCTGTTTTTTTGGGTGTACACATACACATTTGAACATATGTGTGGTTTGCAGAAAGGTAAAATGCACAATAAGAATTGTTTACAGATAATTCCCTCTTAAGGCTGAAACCGATAAAATAACGAAAATAGAAACCAACATTTTTAAGCTGTTTCATGCACAGCCGAGTGTGAGAACGGCTCAGACGTAGGGAGCAACAATGTTTTTTTTTTAGATTCCACAGTTGTGATAAGACTTTTGTCCTTGTGTTGTGTTCTTCTTGTAATAAAACGTCCACTCCAGTGACGACATGTGTGGCTCTTGCCTACATTGCGTCAATCCTATTGTAACTATGAGCTATAACAAATGGAATGGAGCTACTATGGTTGCCGCAGTGTTGAACTCATAAGGCTGTGACAACACTGGTAATATCTGGTACACCAGCTTTTTGAGATGATGATAATTTTCCTTCATTAACATTCTCAAGTTTTCTGTTATCTGTGGTTTGATCCAAACTATTGTCAAATAGGCACTGTTGCTTTTCGCTTTGACAACAAATCCTCCGCTATCATGTCGTCAGTCAACTCTCTTTACTCTTCTCGCCACCACGGAAAACGCATATAAACCATCAGGACTGATCGGGGGTCAGCCTTTTGGATATCGGCAGAGCCTGGGATTGAACTGTCGTCTTCCTCCTGAGCCACAAGCGCCCATAGATCTGCCACTGATTATATCTCCAAAGCTGCTGTGATCTCTCTATCTGCTTTGTATCCATTCTCCTCCCTGTAGCTTTGCATTTGTTAACTTTTGACCCTCTGGAAAGGTTTCCTGTGATTTGTAGAAGATCCGAACAGTCAGTCATCATGTCGGCTCGCATCCAGCAGGTCAGCCCTGAGAGTCAGAGAGCCGCAGCTGCTGGAGGCATGTACAGGTGTAATTTCTGTTGACCTTTAATCTAAACCTCTTAGTCACGGCCTTTTGCTTTTGTGTAACTGCTGTTCTACTGATTCTCTTTCTCATGGCAACACAGTAAAAAGCATGTGTGTCTTTATAACGAATCCCATTGCACTATCCCAGCAACCACAGCATATTACAAGTATTAGCTGCTGTTGTTCTTACAATGACTTCAGGCTCACCGTAGGGGGTTTCCGTCATCGTTGCTGCATCATGTCTCGGTTCTCAATATGTGGCAGGTCGACGGATGAATAAAGCTTGGTTGGAATCTCTGGCTTTGTGCTCCTGAGCTGTGAGAGCTTTGAGTGACAGCTGCACAGAAAAGATTCGCCAAGCATGTTGGCTTTTCTCGGACTGTCTGTCACCCTGCTGCTGCCATAAACAGACTTCTATACATGGGAGCTATCACTGCAGTGATACGCCATCAGCGCCATCACACTCACTGTACAGTATGAGCCACAGTTTATGCTGACAGCCGACCCCCCATAGTGATCATGTTCAGTGTTGAAGGCAGACTGTTAAAATGCTCAGTAAAATCTGAGGTGTGGTTTTAAATCGTTGTCAGTTACCGGAGTCAGAAATTCCCACTTTGGTTAAAAAGGGGAAAGAGGTGAGGTGGGATAAGAAAGTGGCAACCACTGTGGTTGAATATAATAGGCTCAGACACCTGTCAATCAAATTAAATCAACCCCAAAATAGCCTTAAAGGCCCAGCCAGTGTTGGTTTTGACTGTTGTTTTGACAGATCAGATGTGTCGATAAATAAAGCAGTTTGAGAGTGATGGCAGGTTTTTCATTGTGTGACTGCCCAATTTCTCCTCTTAATATCCTTGAAATGTAACCAAAAAATAAAAATGTAAATCAGAGTTAAGTATCTGTAAACCATGGACATGTGGAAGCTTTCTCTCAGCTCAATTTTCAACTTTATGTTCGTGACAGTGCTGTGTTTGTGGTCTGGTCAGGTTTAGGCACAGAAACAACTTGATTTGGGTTGGGAAGAGATCAGGTTTTGTCACCCAAACAAATGTTGAAAAGCCATCGAGGTGATCCCTCCTCTTGGAATCTGGTCAATCCTGACTTGATGCTGCATCGATGAATTGCTGCCCTTTACTATTTCTTATTAATGTTCCTTTTGACAGTTATTTATTATTTTTGTGTTAAACTGATGGAATCAGTTACTACATTTTAGTCCAGGTATATGGGTTGAGGGAAGTGCACAATTTTCTATCCTGGTCCAGATCTTTGAGATTACTATTACACCATATTTGGTGACTTTTTAATTAGTTTTTTTTATTATTATTACAGAGAGAGTACAGCACTGAAAAAAGGAACTGTTGGGTACCAGTTCAAATGTCGACGATACCAATCCTAATGGTAACCCTATATAATGACAGATATGTTGTGCAAACTTTACTGCATCAATCTGCTTAATTTAAGCTAACAGAGATCTAGTCATCTTATTTATTGCCTCCAGGGTATCTGGATGTAAAAAAAACAACAACAAAAAAAAACTTAATGGTGTACTTACACAATGAACAGTGTTTTTTTTTGTGTGTGTGTGTGTGTGTGTGTGTGTCTTTCTGAGCCAAAACGGATTCCTGATACAAAATGTTTCGACTCTGAACACATCCACAGTGCTCTGAAGTTAAATAATTGCATGCTGGTAATAAGCGTGTGTTCCTGCCTGTGTGTTATGAGTATTTCGTCATGTTGAGCCTCACTACAGCAGCGACTGTACGTCAGAGGGAATTCATAAAAGATGGGTTATTAATAACCCACAGTGCAATGAAATACCTCCAAGTGAGTTATTTGTCTCCAATGAATCTCACAGTGTTCATGCTGTGAGATCTCTTGCTCACTATACTCTGTCTCATAGTGACTTACTATAAAGGTTCAGTCTGTAAAAAGATTGTGTCTGCCTGTGAGGCCAGATTTACTGTTTTATTATGTATCGCCTTTCAGTCTGCGCATGACGATATAAAAAATTCAAAATCTCATTCATTAACAACAAACGATGACAAGAGGACTGCCAGGAAGAGGGGAATCGCTCAGGAAATGCAAAGTCTCATGGGAGAATGAGTCTTAGAATCAGAGACGACAGGCTTCCGAGCATTTTTCTGCCAGTTTTTGGTTGATTAGTCTTCGATGAGGAAGATCACTGAGGGTAATGAAGCTGTCAGGAAGCTTCAGTGAGATTCCCCTCAACTCACAGGCACATGTAAAGGATCTGATTCATTTCTGCTTTCAGTGTCAGCAGTGTATTTTATAAAGTTTCCCCAAATCATCCACAGTTCCGCTGTCAGAACAGCAGATGAGGAAACTTGTTGCTAAATATGTCGTGGATCAACACCATGTGCACCCACAGCGTTGCAACAACTAGGTGAACCTATAGCATGTGTGATTGGCAGTAGACAGGAGGGGATGAGCGAGGGCAGATTTCCACTTGTCCATCACGGTGTTGTTCTCTTGGCCGGATAAACATATTAAAGTATAACGTGCAAAAATAGGTCCCTAAATAAAAGTCGATGTGGGGGAAACACTAGAGAGTACTGTGCATATGCTCAAAAGCCACTTGTCTAGAATTAAGAAAAGATCATACTTTGGCTTGCCTGGTTTTGTCGCCACAAATGATGCTGGAAAATGTCCCAACGTCTCATTAAAAATGCCTGCTTTCGTTGCCACAACCACGTTTGTGAAAAGGGACAGTAAAGTTAAAACACTGGCCAAAAAACATGGCTTCTGAGAAAGAATTCAATCAGCATTCATTCATGAGTCGACTGAGTCTGCAGTAGTCACAGGTGTTTATTAGCTCCAGCTCTAATTGGCTGTGATGGAAACGTGACATCTGGGTGGAGATGTTCATTTTCAGCCCTTCTCTGGTGCGATGCTTTCATGTACATTGTTCTGGATGTTGTCTTGCCAATACTTCCCAATCCTTCTACATCATTCAGTTAGTGTTGTGTTTGAAACAGACAGGATGTATAGAAAAGTAACCAATATAACACTGTCACCGATCTCATGCTTCTTTCCACTGTTAACTGTGTCCTAGCGCGTTTATGACGTTGAACACGACACACAGGGATAAAAATCAGAAATGCAACCTCGTCTCCTGGCAATGGAAAGGAGTCCATCGTTTATTTATAGTGGGTTCACCCACTCAGTTTTGAAGGGTTAACCCTGTGAGTCATTGACAATGTTTCGCAATTGCTGGCCGCCATTTCAGCTCAATGAACCTAATCTATGTCCAACAGTGACCATGGGTCCCTAGTTTCACTTGGTCACACAGACCCACCCTGGCAGATCTGAAAACCTTCACTGAGCTGTTGAATGGGTCCTGACTGCTGAGGCTATTACTTAATCCAGCGGTGGTGTTGTCAGAGGGTTATAGCTGGCTGATAGCAGCCGGATGGAGTGTTTAATCTTGTTGAAATGTTACGCAGATAAAGTGCTGTGAGCTTCATGCTGCGCTCTGAGGAGGCTCAGCCGCCACCATCGCCACCGCTGCCTTATCTTCCTGCTGCAGCTCATCTCAGCCCGGAGCGAGCTTGAACCACCAGGAGAGGACCTTGGTCACATGCGGGGATGTAGTCACATTATCTGTCAACAGAAGGGGTATAAATGTACGTCCACGCAGGGTTAGAGGTTCAGATCAGAGCTGACCTTCTTTTTTCTCGTTAATTACTGGTCAATTTTACCTGCAAACAAAAAAAGGAATTGAGGGTTTACAAGAAGACATTTGTTATTAATTCACAAGCCAGAAAGGTGCAGACTGGTGCAACTGGTGCAGAAAAATGTAAATAAAAGTTGAACCCAGAGAACATGAAGTCAAATACTACTCAAACTCGGAAAAAGATTTGATGCAGCCATGTCCTGGTCCTTTGTTGGTATCCACCTGCCTCCTCTAATATTACTTCTGTCTACCTGTCTGTCTCTTCCTGTTTCCGCTTCAGCTCTGAACTGATGACTCATCCTAAAAACAGTCTGAGTCACTGACGCCTCTCCAGCTCATTATGTGTCTCTCATCTGTGAAAGATTTCACTTTTGTTTCCCATTAGATGACTCATCGTAAAATATTTGGACATTTATTGCTTTTTAATGACCACTCAGAAGTTTAATGGACTTCTGAGAGCTAAATGTCAGAATAACGGGACATCACTTTGACCTCCTCACTTCCTGCTAAAATAAATGTGAACACAGTGGTGCTGCCTTTGTTCTTCTAACTGACAAATCAGCTATTAACACTGAGTCCTGTTCAGCTCAACAATTCCACAGTTCCCTCATGCTGATGGAAAGTCAGTGGAAGTTTTGCAGTCCAACAAAACATTTCTGGAGTTGCAGCATTAAACGCCTGGAGAAGCATCACGGCCTCTTTGATGTTGAGGAGAGTGTTGATATTCATAAGCTGAAGCATCAGGTTTACATCCCTCCTCTTAGTGTGTATTCATTGTTTCTGCTTCTTCAAACTCGTCCCTTCTTTAAGGTTGTCCTGTGGCTGATGCAAAGTGCCACTGCTCCCCCAGCAGCGACCCTTTGGCACCTGGATCACTGTGTTAGCGCTTACCAATCAATATTCTGACCTTGTTTTGGTGTTTTTTATGAGAAGCTTTCCTGCTAGAAAACCTTTCAGAGAGCTCGGTCTTACAGGTGATACAGGAAAAAAAAAGCTCAATTAGTGGAGTGCTTGCATGATTGGTTGGCCGAGTTGAGAGCCCATCCTGCGTGTAGTAAGAGCTTCATGCTTTACGGCCTTTTGCTAGACTAACCCTAACCCTAACCCTAACCCTTTGAAGTGGAGCATCATTCCTCTTTGATTTTTGCACTTCTACTGTGGTTGAGTGGCCACTTTAAATCAATTTTTGTCAATTCTAAGTGCGTTTATGGTTAAAACGACCAACTTCATTGTGCTGCAGAGCCCGAGTCTGCACTGGATGCTTTATTTTGAAAACTGACCTGACGCACTATGCCATTCTGCTGTATGGCTGTCGCAGCTCAAATTCTACCATGACGGTCCCGGTGGAAACTGGGGGTTAGTCAATGAATTGTTTTTTAGGTATTTAAAATAATATTTCTACTTTGCAGTCGCAGTTTGTTCGGTTTAGGCAATAAAACAACATGGTTAGATTAAGGTAATGAATATACCCGCTTAGGTTTTAGAAAAGATCATGGGCTGGATTAAATAATGTACCAGCGTCACTTTTGATTTTACACTGGACAGGAGCAACAGTGATCCACCAAAATAAAAATCCTCTCTGTTTGACGACAGAAGGGACGAGACACCCAATTTAAACCGACGAGAGCACACATCACACACACACGCACGCACGCACGCACACACACACACACACACACATTGTAATTTATTTTAACTGGTACACCACCCTTGGGACACATTGTGGGACCTTTTCCTGTGATTAAAAAAAATTATAATAATACGAATAATAATAGTATAGAATAATATACAAGGAATGCAATGTACCTGCTATTTATAAAGACACTGCTCAGCTTGTGCATACAGTTCTTCCTCAGTTCTGAGTATCTACCACTTTCAAACCAGTGAGTAAGTTGGGTCATTCCATCAGAACCTGAGAAAGGTCTTTATTATAGTAAAAAGTAAGGTCTAGTTAAGATGTTGGTGATGAGGAAACATCTGTAGTGCAGTCCACGCCACACACAACAGTGTGTGGCGTGATGTTAAACGTACCTGCCTGTCCTTTGTAAATACAAGGTAGCACTATGTAGGTAGAACTGTCTCTATAAGAGAGGGTCTAGCTGCATATGTGATTATGCAAACCCAGCAGGCATTATTAAAGCATGACATTGTTTCAGTTGTTCATAATTAATTAGTCTTTATGAAATAGCATGTTGATAAAGTCTGGGGTTGTTTAGTTTGATCTGATTTAAATTATGGGTGGGAATCTCCCCACATCCCACGAGTTGATTCAGAGTGCAACAAATTGATTAAAAAATGATGAAACTTTGCAAAACTCAAGTCTAGCTTAGGATGTGAACATTGGCTCACACGTTTCCGTTTAACCATCCGATTGGCTCAGCTGTAAAAAACATAAAGCCTGATCCCACAAAATTGTTACAGGTGATAATGATGTTGAACAATTGGGTTTTAATTCTTTGATTACTGATGTTTTTTTTCTACATTGAGACTTTATATATCAAGATAGAATCACACGGCTTTTAAGATTAAGTGGCTTCCCCCCATCCGTCCGTTTGTTTGTTTGTTGGTCTGTCAGCAGGTTTACACAAAAACGAATGAACAGAGCAGAGAGAAAAAAAAAAAACAGATGTTTTTTTTAATGATGAAAAACATCAGAGTGGAGGTATACGCTCTACTGAGTGCCATAAAAGCAGCATCCTTTTTGAAAAAAAAATATGTAGACTACAATTTAAAATAAATTAGTTTTCCATATAATTGTGACATTAAACAGGCTTAAAAAGAAATAACAAGTGCAATTAAGTGTTACCTATAGTGGACAGAGAAAGACGAGGGTGGAGACGCTACAATCTGTTCATAGTTTTTTAGTCTCCAGGTCTCCTCGGACAAAGCTCTGTCTCTGAGCTTTGACCTTAGCTTCACTGAGCCCCTCTCGTCACCCTTCAGAAAACACGCAGATTTATTGCTCAATCAGCCATGTAATGAATCCCACCATCCAGAATCCCCAGCTAATTAACTGCACAGCAGGTTCCTCCGCTAAGTTCAATAACTTATGTCTGGCCCACACGGCCGCCTCGAAGCAGAGCCAATTACTTAAATCAAACTAAACACCTTTAATGTATTCTGAAGAAAGAGACTTCCAGCTGGAATGATGTGCTGAGTTTTACATTCAGAGTTTTAAATTGTCGACACTTTGAGGCTGCAGCTCTTTCTGTATGTTGCATGCTGACGTGAGTCGTTGCGTGTTCGTGCATTGCGCTGGTTTGGCGAGCTGCCAGTGAAGCGAGGCCTCTGATGTCCTGTTTAACACGCCGCTGTCGCTGCGTTTATCATGGAGCTCCTCACACTGTCAGTCAGTGACAGGAAATGGAGCAAACCTTGGCCCTGAAACACTGTTCACCACGATGTTGGCAGCGCGACAGCAGTGTCTCATTTCACTGTATGAGGCCGAAAACAGAAGCAGGTCATGAATTAGTATTAGATGGAAGCTATATATGGAGCAGACAATGAAAGAGTCCCCATTTTTACTGAAAAGTGTTGGAGGGTCTGTGAAGTCAGTCATAGAACTATACTGACATGCTCGAAAAGTGTGTGACATTAAAGTATCAAAGGTCGCTGTAGTTCTTCGTCTACTCATAAGACCAGGGGTGGTCAAACTTCACTACTGTATGGTGTCTCTCAGCATCTCATTTAATATTAGGCTCTTTAAATACCACCGTTATGACCAATGTTGAAACACCGTTGTGCAGGCCTGCTGTATTCAGCTCACTGTTTTGGTGCTGTTTGCTGCCAACTATAGCAGCTGCTTGAAATACTGTCCTCCAGCTCCACAATTCTCTTTCCAACAGTTTGGAGACACACAATGTTTTTTAACTTCTCATTTTACCTCAATTTTCTATCTTACAATTTGAGTTTGGCTTGTATTTAATCATGGATTATGATTGCACACGCAGCATGCAAGAACGTGACTACATGACAGCGTGAGAGACATTTCAGTTTAAAATTCTGCAGTTTCTATGTTGTTAAATATAATAAATATTTTATTTTAAGCAAGCATTTTTTTACGATTACTCAGCATACCACTTCAGGTCCAACAGTTTAAGAATAGTGGTTTTAACGAAATGAGACATTTTCCAACCGCGTTCAAGGCAACAAAAACATATTTTTCAAAGCGACTTTGGACATTTCCCAGCTGGCTCTGTCACTTTATGTATTTGTGACTTAATACATGTGTGCTTTATTTTCTGTATATTTCTATGGATGTAGATATGAACATATTGTCTGACCAAACATAGCAGGTATAAAAAACCTACTGCCGCCTTGATGATCAGAATCAGATCCACCACATCTTCTCAGTATTTCCAGCAGTGTACAATAAGCTTCACATTTGGCTAAGATCCTCTTTATGGATGAAGTGGTTGTATGTGGGCTCCTTTCAGCATTTTTAACCTCTCAGCGAGCGACCAACTGTGAGCAGCACAGCTCTGTGTTTAATGCTAATCACCCATTGTTCCTGCTGTCACATCCACTTTGTCCACGAGGAAGAAGAGCTATATTGAGCCTAACTTGATTATATAGACGCCCCACCCATGGAAAACCCCACTGCTTCTCCACCCTGAGGCCCAAACACCCCAACACAATTAGATCTTCAGTATTCAGATAATGCTTCCGTCTTAAATGTTACACACAAGTTACATTAGCTTCAGCTCCAGTCAAAAATTACAAGCAACTACGAGAGAGAAGGTCCAAAGTTTGAAGTTTTCTAATCACATTCTGAAAGAATAAATCTGACTTTTTACTCAAACAATTCATTAATTAGCTTCTTAGACAAGAATAAATAAATAATCATTTTGATAATTGCTTAATTAAACAATCTACCAAGTCTCAATGCCAAATTATTCAGCTGCTTGCTAACATGCTCTCAGTGTCAATGCTAACATGCTAAAGTTTGGCAGGTGTGTTTACCGTACCATCATTTTAGCGTGTTAGCATGTTAACAACTAACTCAGCTCTTTGGTATAACTGTTGGCGGCGCTGTTGCAAAGACAGCATTAGCAATGTGGCTACTGTCCAAAGCTAAAAAAACAACTGTTTGACCTAGAAACCAGGATCTCAATGTTATGAAAAGGCAAAGAGTTTCAGTTTTGAAGCGTCTCAAGTCCCAGTAGTGAGAAGAAACACATGTCAACGGGGGAACAGACTTAAACACAACACCAGAGTGCTGTCCATCCATCGAATGTCCGTCTGTTCACTCTTGTTTCACCTCGGTTTCTATCACTTTCCCTCTTCACCTTCTGTGCCTCCTCCATCAGCGGGCTACTTTTTTCTTTTACAGTAGGCCTATAGAGTTTCCACAGTTATTCCAGTTGTTTCACCGTTACCGCGGGATAGTGAACGGGGAAAACAGCTCCTCTTCCACAGTGGCAGACTGAATAACATAGTGAAAGTGAGGTTAATAAGGAACTAATCTATATGTGGATGTTGTCATTTTTCTACAGCAATAATACTGTTCAAACAAACAAAAAAAAAGGATCACTGAAGTTATTACATTTAATCTTAAGGATTGCACTTACCAAATTCTGCTGCAGTTCAATGGTAATGGATTACTCAAAACCACAAACATTGACCTCATAATGGTGCCACAGGAGAAGAAAGAGGATCACCAAAGTCAGTAGGATTCATCCTGTGTTCAGTGCAGGGGTTGTTCAGATATTTCAGATGGATAGGATGGCAGTAAAAACAATTAATAGCTGCAGCTGACAATGAGAGGTGACAATATGACTGCGCTCTCTCCTCTTTTGTCAGAGCTGTTTTGTTTGTGTTTGCAGTTTTTTTTGTTTTTTTTGCGGTGCAGCTCTCCATCTCCCAGCAACATTCAT
>CAEMYA010000334.1:72881-89094 GCA_903131615.1 Diplodus sargus | reverse complement strand
TGCACACACACACACACACACACACACAAACACACACACATACAGGCGAGGCCTCAGTAATGTCATTAGATGTCAGACACCTCTGGAACATTTCATTGGTCCAGACTGAGGTATAGATTTCAGCTGCGGGCCACAGATTGTAGCTACTGGTTGTTTAATTAGCAATCGGATTAATTAGAGTTTCCATGTTACGTTGGATTAATCAGTCCAGGACAGCAAAGTGGATCCATGGAGCAGACTGTGAACCTCGCTCCATAGAAAACAACTTTAGTTCGAAAAGTCACTTTACAATCAACTAAAATGAGCCATATTTGATTATAGTAACTTCAGGAATGTTTCTGTCAGTCCAACACTGGTGTCAAGTAACTAAAAAATCTATAACATGGATTGGCGGGGAAAACATGTGTGGTTGTTTGTTTAACACGTCCCTGACATTCCTCCACACCTGTAATGATAACTTGGTTAATTAAATTGTAGCTAGCAGACATAGCCTGGATGCAGGCATGTTTCCATGGTAACCAACTTTTCCATGGTTACGGAAGTGTTTCCATGGTTATTGAACTGCGTTTCTATGTTGCCTTTGTGTTTCCATAGCTACATACACTGTTTCCATAGCTACATACACGTTTCCATGGTTACCGACATGTTTCCAAGGTTACCGATGTGTTTCCATGTTACAGACTTGTTTCTATGTACATATCTATCTATATATATTATTCCAAATATTTGATACTATGAACGGTAAAATGACAAGCTGTTATGTAAGTTGACTTAAAACAATCTGTGCAGCTGTGCTCATCTTATGCGAAACAATTTTTTGCAAATGCAGTGAGCTAGCTATTTAAGAAAATGACCCATTCTCCAGTCTGCTCACAAGCAGTGTTCCTTCGACCAGCACCAGATGTATCTAAATCACTAAGAAATTCAAACACTTGGAAGGTAATTCGACAGTAGTAGTGTTAAGCTTGTGAAAAATGGATCAGTTATATCTACATTTTTTGTATCTATACTTAGTGCTACCAGCCAAATGACATCCTTCTCACCATGACCAACCTGTTGTTCAGACAAAATTATCATAAAGAGCATGACAGACATTCTAGCAGACAAAATGGGGGGACAAATGAGCCACTGTCTGGAGACTCTTACATGTTAAATACATTTGAAGATATTGTCTCTGTACTCTTGCACAAAGCTACATCTTAAATGAGCAAAGATCAAAGTTAATTTGAATTGAGACTCTGGGACCTTCCAGAGATAATTAATTTAGTCCATCACAACCCTACCGCACTGTATCTGAGTGAGCTAATATAAGATGAAATATGTTTGTCATGGAGATATTGACTCTCTCTACAGCTTGTCTCCACACAGGTGCCATTGAAACATTTAATTTGGTCCCAATATGTACTTCCTGTCTGTCCTGCCTTCACCAGGATATCAAACACATGAAACTTTTCTCATAAAGCAGCTCATATAAAAGATAATGTTCAGATAATCTCTGAAAGATCAGCGTGAACTGACGCTGACCAGGGACCTTTTCATTTCCTGTGCAGGCAGGTTGATAACGAGTAGACAAGGATGGTGTATAAACAGGAAGCCACGGCCAGGTTGATTAGTGCACCAAAGACTCAACACAGAAACACTTTAAAGTGCTCAAGAGCACTTGCAGAACATGTAGGTACGGGATTTGGGGCTTGAACAAATTAAAATCTGGTGATGTAATCCGCCCCGAAATGCCTCCCAAACGCCTGATCGATGTTGCCGATTGTTCCACCAGTCCAGGCGCCCATGTGACTTATGAGGGCGTAATTTGGCGATGGAGGTCGTCCATTATTTAAATGAGCTCCATTTTTCAAACCCCTCCACCCCGAACAAATTACCCAGCAGCACTGCCATCCATCTGACCAGCTGGAGGGGGAGTCAATGATCCATGCTTTGTCTCTCTGATTTCCTCTGTCTTGTGTTCTCATACTAACCATCCTCATGTTCTCTGTCATTTTTCTACTCTTCTTCGTAGACACTTTTTAAAAATGTTTTAATGAATACTGCAGAAAAGTAAATTAGACTTTTGTCCCCGCCACTATCGGCTATTATGGTAATAAAGTGACAACGTATACACCAGTGAGTACGATTATTGAATGTTGGTGATAATGTCATGACGCATAGTGTCTAACATGAACGTATAACACAAACTCAGTGATAAGTTGAAGTTTCACAGTGCTGTACTCATCCAAAAACTGAGGAAACAACCCAAGAACGAAAGCTGGCTTTTGTTTTTGTCATATATTTGACAACCGAATGAGACTCAGTGATTGGTTGCCGGTATTCGGACAGAACACTGACAACCAATCATACACCAAACCAAAGCACCAGTGACTGCTGATGGTCATCTAGTTGATGAGAGTCATGCAGAAATGTTCATAGATGAGAATGTTTGTTTTTTTTGTTCGGCAGTATCTTACACACAGAGACACTTCTTGGAGGCTGTGGACTCCAGCTGCAAATGTCACTATGGCATAACTTCATGTATTTGACAAATTAGTGTCTGTCACAATTTCTCTCTGGTTTTCCTTCAGCCTGAAACTTTTCCTCAAGCAAAAAATTGTTTTGCATTTTGCAAATATGCAGTTTGCCTTCAGTCCCTTTTGTAATCCATCATATTTCTCATCACCAATCTTTCTCTTGTATTTCATCCTGTATATTCTTGCTCTTACTTCCTCTCTCTCACTGCCCTCCCAGCTCACCAGACAGCAGAAATCAGCCCTCCAGCAGGGAGCCCAGTTTGCACATTCAGATAAATATTATACGACGTCTTCATATTGAGGGAGACACCGTCTGCACTCTGTGGCCTCGGCTCGAGATGATGCAGTTTATTTAACCTTTTGGTATCGGAGGTGAATTCGCTGTCTGTACGCTCACGTATATCCCCCTTCTCCTTTCCTACAGTCCGTCACTGAAACCTACATCATAAGATGAGAGAATGTAAAATATAAAATACACGAATACAGGACATCTTAATGTCACTGTACTTGTAGTTTCTGCTCTGATCACTGTTTGACTGTTTGTTTGGGTGTCTGTTAAAGCGCCCAAAGAGCTATGCTGTATCTCCAGTGCTTTAAATTTAAAGCCTTTGTGCATCCAAATCCCCGTAGCACAACTGAGCGAAGTAATAAGCGTCTGGATGCACAATAAGAGGAGTGGGGCCGTTTGAGCACTTTGCATTGAATTGCCCATCTTTGTCTGCAGTGGAAATCTGTGAGCTGGCCTCTAATGGACTGGTGGAGGAGGTGGAGGTGGAGATGGACAGGAAGGATCGACGGGTCATAAATACAGTAATGCTTGTAAAGTGATGGTTGCTGTGACAGAAACGAATTCTGCATGAAAAGAAGAGGAGTGGATCAACAAATAATCTAATTTTGTCTTGAAATCTCACTTTACTGGAGCAAAACTGAATTTTAAAAAAAGATTGGGGAAGAAACAGTAGGGGAAATATGAGAAGGACAGAGGAGGGGGATGGAGGGAACATGTGATGGGTAAAGACTCTGATGGGACAAAGAGAAAATGCTTTTCTTCTCTGGAGAGTAGAGTGATGATGAATTTCTCATTTTATTGTCACTTTAGTGGCCTTGCACTTCTGAAGTTGGCGCTGCAGTTACAATTTACCTTTCAGTGTCACTTCTTGAAGCATCCCTCCAGTGCAGGAGTATACAGAGTGAGAAAAGTTCAAGTCGGGCTGGTTGGATGGTTCATACACAGGACTTTCCCTCCAGAGACTGGGTTTGCATCCAGAGTGTGACCAAGAGTTACGTAAACTTTGATTATGTTACATAAATTAGTTATTGTGTGCAAACGTGTCTTAATGTAGATATTTTAGTCCAAAGTATGACTTTTTACTAAGCCTAACCGAACAACACAAAATTAACAACAGTCCAAAAGTCTTTATTAACTGTCTGTCAGCAAGCAGGATGATGACATAGCATAATCAGCAAAGTATTATGAAGGGCGATAGTGAGTCCTGACCCATCTCAGCTGGCTCCCCTCGATCCATCTCCCTGTTACTCGTGAACAAAATCCTGAGAAAGAGGAAACTTAAGGATGTGGACTAGATCTCAGGTTCATGGACTTCCTGAAAAATAACCCAGTGATGGATTATCATTATTTACTATTGATGATTTATGATGGATTATTGATTGTGTATGATCACGTATAGTCTATATGTGTGTGTACACATACACCACCGCAGCCTGGTACATATGGTGTGTGTTGGAGTGTTTTAACACAATTGAAGCTGACCTTAACCCGGCTCCCCGGCGAGTCATGGGGAACATTTCACCACCCTCCTCCACCCACCAGCTGAGTGCTAATTTGTCATCTTCAGGTTTGCTGCCACCACACAGCGCTACAGGGCAATTAGGACCACGGTATGAGCCTGCTGCAGAGCAACAGGACCCGCCACCCCTGGGTTCACAAACACCAGGGGGGACCACACGGCCCTTAGAGCCACATTTCTTTTGAGTAATTTACTTCAGTCCCGCAGAAATGTTCTCTTTTGGCTCCTTGAAGAGGCAGTAATTCAGGTTTTTATTGCCACGTAACGCTAAACGACCACAATATATCTGAGAGGGTTGATAGGGTTGGTAATCAGCAGTAATGTTTGAACCATTAATGTTTAATGACCATCCAGGCTTCCAAAAGTTACTCTCAGCCCTGTAATGTTCACAAACTAAAACCTCCAGACTGAAGTAGCTTGAAATCAACACTCAACACTCATTTTCCACCAGCTGAATCAGATTGATCGATTGACAGTATAATTATTAAATTAACAAGTTTACCTTTCTTAGATTTTTTTACTGAGGTTTGTAGAAAAATGAGATTTTTATTTTTCTGAAACGCCTTACAATATATGACCACAAAACCACAAGAACACGAGCTTGATCACAGATTACATTCAGTGTCGATTAACCAGTCCATCTCTCTATAAAAGCAAGGAATCTCTGTCTGTGTGTGTGTGTGTGTCTGCGGATCAGGATCAGACTGACCTGAGAGTTTCAACATGGCTGCCGTTTGGTTCAGTGGTGTGCGACTTCGCATTTGTTTGGACTGCAATGATACCGTGAAAAAATTATTTCCTAAATGCTTTACACATTTGGGAGCATAGTCCACCGGTCTGATGAGATGCGGAGACGTGCGGACAACAAAGTGGAATCGTAATCTGTGGATGTTCGTGTGTAGCTAGCTGCTAGCCTCTAGCCTACACGGCCCATCTCCCAAGGCGATGGACCGGACCCATCAGCATGTCCAAAACCAGACTTAGGGTAAATAATGTCCGCCACGCTTTTTCACGAACATTGCCGTCACGTTTGCTTTGTGTCTGGTGCAGAAGAAACGGTAAAAATGGGCTTTTGGCACTAAAGTATCCAAGCAGCAAGTTTGGTTGTAGAGGAACAGGAAGTTGTGGGAGGGACGTCGGCGGATGATTGACAGGCAATGACAGTGTACAGACAGCGATATTGAGAGTTGAGAGATCTGTGACATTTAGCGTGCTTGGAGTGTATAGTAGTGTGTTATGTAGTGTTTGGTGTCGTGTGTTTAGTGTGAAGTGGAGTCGGTTTTTCTGTTTAATGAGTCAAAACAGAAGAAGCTGAATGTGGAGCAGGCAGTGCAGCTCTTCATTCAGCTGGAAGGAGCTCAGGCAGACTTGAGCATTGCCTGCATTTAAATGTAAATAGTTACACAGAACTGTGTAAATTTTTAAAATGTATGCACATATTCAGCCAACAACAATTTATATTTGCATCATAAGTAATGAAAATGGTTTGTTCAACATATTTAACTTTTTCTACTCGGATTTTATGTTTTTTTTTTTGTGATTTTAGGTCCATTGTGTTAAAACACATTGTGTCAAAACCAATAACTGTACAGTCACACATGTGAGGTTGTGCTGAAAATAATCACACCAAGTAAATAGTTTTTAAGGTGAAATATAACGGCAAAATCAAAAATAGTCAAAAACGGCCAATTATACCCTGGAATATCAGATTTCACAACAAACCTAAATATCCCTGATGTCCCACCTTCAAACAGCCTCATTTGGCCATCCATGAAAATGCTTCTTAACCTCCCACTTTTCTATAGGAACACATATTTCCTACGGGCACTGCACTAGTTAGTCTAAACAATGAAAATGTTAAGAAATACATGTGGTTCCTGAAGGAAGGCCTTGTTGTTTAAGAACAACTCAGACTGGGGTTGAGCTGGTAAATGTACTTTTTACCATTATGAGTATCTAAATCAAATGTGTCAAAATCCATACTCGTGATAGAGGAAAATCTTCATTTGGTAAAAAATTGTAAATAGTTGTCTTACTAATGTGATGGAAAATACTGATCTGAAACTCTTCTGAGACTATTCCCATAGTTATCAATAGCTTCAGATTATCACTGCCCATACTGAGTACTAGTGTGGATAATGTACTCGCTCATCCCTAACTCAGACTCAGCTCCACAATGCCAGAATGCCTGTTGAAAGGCATCAATTTGAGTTTCACTGGCATCAATTTGAGTTTCAGGGGTATCTTGTCATTAATTGTAGAATGCAAGGAGAACTTTCAACCTGGTAATGGATTCATTTATTTATTGTAATTTACCCAAAAGCTGTTGCGGTATTTCACCCAGAGACCAAAGTTCTTACAGACATTTTCATCCCTTAAGTCAGAGGCTTGGCTAAGAAGATCTTGGTTTTTGCAAAATGAAAAGACATGGTGCCGCTTGAATTAGCCCTAAAACCTGGTTCCCTTGTCAAAAGGTTTCTTTTTTACTTTGATAGGCTTTTGGTTAAATGCCTGATTTAAGGTATGTGGTTAATGCAACAAACTTTTGCATTTTCTCCTACGACATAAAATACCTAAGTTGAATTTTAAATGTGTATGTGTCTAAAAAAGGCGTTTTCTAACAAGTGGCTATGTTACCTAAACTGAGTTTGTTGGAGACATTAAACGTTATTACAAGTCATGAACAAGACGACATGTCCACTCAGTAGACTGTTTCTGCACAGGGACCAAAAAAAATCCCAATGAAAATATTACCAGGATGATGCTAACTTCCTGGTTAGCCCATACAAATATGTCATTGCTGCGGCAGTCTATTAAGACATTTTGCGAAAATCTCTGTTGGCACTAAAATGTGATCAATAAGGAAGGAACAACAGAACTATCCATACTTTGTGGAATATGTGAAGCGCTTAAAACAATGGAATTTGCTTTGATAAGTCTCTCTTTAGCCTCTCATTGATTTAGTTTATAGACTCAAGCTTGTTTGCAGTCAGTCCCATTCAATCAGTGATGACTTTGAATGCTGTCAAGTATCTACATAAGCAAAGGCATATTTCTATTTTCCAAGATGTATTTATTTTGGATACAGTTCTGAATGGCCAAAGCTTTCCATTGTTCATTCTGTCGCCTTTCTTCATGAATTTCCTCCATGGTGAAACATATTTAGCCATTATTCTGGCTCTGGCTAAAGAAATATGCTGGATGGTAAACCATACCGTCATCCAGGCGCTCCTCTCACCAGTGCCTCAGAGGCAGATCAATACTCAGATGAAGTTTTCTCTCTGCTGGAGAATCCATAATTCATACACGCTAAGGTGGTCCTGTATTTACTATCGATCAGACGGGGGTAACAGCAGCAGTATCGATAGGCCTGAGGGAGTCACTTTCACATCTAGAGAGCAGCTTCCGTCATAGATAAAGAGGTGATACGTTTTAGGAGCAGAGGCAGAGAAAGTGCAGAGGGAACTGGAGGCGCCTTTGTGCAAGGCATTGTAACATCTGGTGGACCTGCTCTGAGTATTACTTTCATCATGATACACATAGTAAATACAAGGGATGAGTAGTAGTGCACCATTATCTGTGTCTGTCTGTTTAACCAGCTCAATTATCTGTATCTGAACCATGCTCATGGGAAGTGAGGTTTAACAGAAAGTTGTTCATTTGAGCCTGTAATGGATATGGGTTGATCAGAGCGCAGGTCAAAGATTTTCCTTCATCACGAGCACGATTATTGACACACTGGAGTACTTGGATGATAAGTACATTATCTCAACCCAAGCAGATACACATACTGTATATTTTGAAAGAAGGCATAGGAAAATGTTTTGTTTTTTTCCTCTCCTATAATTTATGATGCAAAGCCGTGAATGATTTGGGTGGCAACTCGACTGTTTGTGTGTGTGTGTGTGTGTGGATGGCTTACAAAAATTGCTAGTGGTACATTTTCTGTCAATCAACCAAACAATCAATTATCTAATTATTTCAACACTCGTCCACATTAGATCACTGGCTAAAGGATTTTATAGATCTGATAACGATGGAGCAAGCAGCCATGCCCCTGCTGGAATCCTACAGGGATAATGGTCTAAACGATTTATGGACTTCTGTTCGGGAATATGTAGAGGAAAGACAAGAAAAAAAAAGAAAAAAAAAAAGCATTAGGCTCTGTATTTTCCTTTCCCCCCTTCCTTGAGAAGAATGAAACTCTGATTTAATACTCATCAAGAAATAAATGAATATCTTTTTGAAATGTAATTGATTTGTGCTCCCCTGACGCATGTACTGTTATTGTTGTGTCTGTATTGTTTTATGTCTAAGTCTTGTGTTATGCTATGTTATGTTAAACCATAAAATGTAAATTAAAAAAAAAACACTCGTCCACATAACCAGAAAAATATATTTGAAGGAAATTAGCTTTGTGATTGAATCTTTATTCTTGTAGAATCACTACACATTTCAAATCAGCTCTGCAGTATTGTGATAGTGTTGAGTTATGAGATAAGCTCTCCTCATTTACCTCTTGTTGAAATGACTTGTCCTTCAGTGTTTTCATGCATCCATCAGAAAATCTGAAAGCCTAACCTCATCATTTGTCGAACAACAGCGCCCTCTGCCTTTTAGCCAACGTAAAGCAATTTCCTTTCAAATCCACATCGTGTCCACATAATGTTAAACTCTGTGTAGTTGCTACTGTATATAGAAATGCAACAGATACATCCAAACAAAGAGTGACTACCTGGGAGGATGAGGAGGCACAGGTAGTGCTGACAGATGGCCGGCAGCAGAGGGAAGAAAATGTCTTCCTCTGTCTCTGTTGGTCTTTGAGGCGTTTCCAGTTGGCTCTTCGTCTTCTGTCTTGTTTTCCAAGATGCCTCAAGGATCGACAGGGAACCCCATCAGCACATAATCCTCAGAACTGCTAACATATTGTTTTTATAGTTGAATATGACAGATGGATGCGGGTGACACCGTATGTGCCTGGCACTGCCGAGGTTAACAAAAGCTTTTCTTTTTTTCATCTCTTGTTTCTCTTCCACAGATGCAACTGTGTTTGTTTTTAAATGTATTGATATTTACTTTTTTCCTGTTTTTACCGCTGATTTCTGCGTCTCTTTTCCGTCCAGGGGCCACCAAAGACATGGGTAAGATGCTGGGTGGGGAGGAGGAGAAGGACCCAGATGCAGCCAAGAAGGAGGAAGAGCGGCAGGAGGCCCTGAGGCAGCAAGAGGAGGAGAGGAAGGCCAAACATACCCGCATGGAGGCAGAGAGGGAAAAAGTACGGCAGACCATCAGGGACAAGGTAGAGACTGTCTTTTAGTTTACTAATGCTCAATGAACAATTTTCCAGCTTGGAAACAAGTGTACCCTGGAGTTTCCTAGGGTGCATAGTTTTCTGTAACATGTCATTCACCCTGATTGTCTTTTCCCACATATCACCTCCTGTCTTGTCTCTGTTCAGTATGGGCTGAAGAAGAAGGAGGAGAAAGAGGCGGAGGAGAAAGCGGCCATGGAGCAGGCCTGTGAAGGGTCGCTGACACGCCCGAAGAAGGCAATCCCGCGGGGCTGCGGAGACGACGACGAAGAGGACGAGGAGAGCATCCTTGACACTGTCCTCAAGTTTCTGCCCGGACCTCTACAGGACATGTTCAAGAAGTAAAAAACAAACAAAACAAATCAAACAAACCCTAAATTCAGGGTCCAGTCTGGCCTGGGCCAGGCTGTGGGGCAAAGGGAGGCGGGGATCTTTGCGTCGGGGACTTTGGGTGGAGTAAAGTGTTGCAGGTTTGAGGAAATGAGTGACTGGGGGGGATGGGTTTGGGCGTTTTATGGGTTTGAGTGTAGATCAGGTGGATTGGGGAGGGGGGTTCTTGCCAAACTGTTAGAGGCTACACACTGCCTTTCTAGAAATCTTTTACTTTGTTCTTTTCTACTCCTCGACGATTGCGTCATTCTTTCCCTTTTTATTTGCCACAGTTGCTGTACAACCTTTCGACTGCCACTTAGCACATTTCTTACAATTCGTATGTTTTTTGTCCTTTTCCTGTTGTTATTTTTACACAGACTGAGGTCAGACATTTTGATCGGTTGGCCATCATCTGCTGCCAGGCAATGATGAGTTATGGAGACCAGTATTTCCTTAAAGAAGGGCAGCAGACGCTTCTGTCCTCTCGCTTCTGTGGTTTTTCAAATGGCACTGCCACCATGTTTTCCAGTAGATGGAGCATGTTGTGTTTACTTCAGTGGGTGTTTTCTACTTTTATGAACCTGGTGTAGGTCTTTATATTAAAAAAAACTGAAAAAAAGATTGAGTTTTTAGGACATGTGCCTTCATATCATCTCCTCCAGCAGAGGAATTGTAAATGAGGGTTTCATTTTCAGTCAAACAGGTGCAGAGGTGTTGGCAGCATGTTGGCACTGGTTCAAGGGTACAACACTGGATGCTTTTGGTATAATGCGTTTGATATAAAGTTGGTTAGTTGGGATATTTGGGGCTTTCCAGAAGCAACTGATCAAACTAAGTACTTCTGAAATCCAAGACCAAGAGCCTTCACAGTCCACAAATCTATTAAAAAACCTAATCCAGTGGTAACTTTACAAAAGCTGGACTCATTCTAAGCTTGTTAGCTAGTTAGGCTGCTATCATGCTGGAAAAGTAAAATTTGAGGGTTAGGGTTAGGTAAGGTTTTGAACGTGTCACGAATTCATGTCAATACGGAATTTTCAATGTCAAGGATTTTGGAACAGATTTTATTGAGCTCAAGGTATCGTCCAGACAAGCAAACAAGACTAATTTGATCCTTGATCCTGTTTCTATCACTGCTGTTTTATCCAAATTTTAAAAAAAGTAGTGTGGTCCCCATAGACAATCAAAACATTGAGGACTTGGAAACAGTGGGAGTAGCCTATACTGTACACGTTGTCATTTCCTGTCATACCATCTATGATTGGTTAAAAGTGGGTTCTTGATTGCTATTAAATGTTATTTAAACTTATTTAATGAAATTTTCTTTTCTTTTTTTTCTTTTTCACACATGAATGCAAATGCCGGGCAATGTCTGGCTGTTTTCTTTTTTACTTAATTGAATTATTACTTTTTGTGAATGTGCTGCCAGTTTATATTAATGCAACTGAAATAGTGATTTAACTCACATTCCAGCTGAGTTAACCTTTTGCATCACATCTTTAAATGCATATGTTCACCTTGATCAAAGTTCATCCACACTGAGACCAAAGAAATACTGGTGAGACCTTACTATTTCTTTTGTCACCGCCGAGACGAAGACTTGCATGCCAAACCTGTAGGCCTGCAGGAGAAACACAGCAGCCTGTTCAGTGTGTGCATGCATCCCAAAGACCACCACTAAATCGATACTCTCCTATATCCTCCTGTTTTCCAAAAGTAATCCATGACTAATAAAACTAGAAAATTAAACTGTAGACTGAGCCTGAGAAAACTGGTGTGAGTCGTCGCATCTCACTGCCTAAGGAGCTCCCTTAGAGCCGAGTATATTCTGCATCCTGCATCTCTTAATCCAATGAAATATCATAGTGATTTGTCATATAGACTTTGAGTAGATGTATTGTAAATGGACACAATCTATATTTAGTGAAACTACCTTAAAATATATGGACATTTATTGGTAAAACAAAGCATGTTCCTAAATGAGCTGGTGGCTTTTCAGTGGTTAGTTATGCGACGATGTACAGTGAATACATTGTTCCATGAGTTTGTAACTTAACATAACATTTTGGATTAAAAATGATGAAGTTGTCATAAGCACTATAAAAGCATTTTTTTTTTCCTTTTCTAGCTCAGATAGGACTTTTCACTAGACAAAGCCATATTGTTTAGATTGCAATAATTACTAAAAACGATAAAAAAGAGAATAATTCAGCATTGAAAGTCAAGTGTCTCATGTTTGTTTTCTGTAAAATTAGAAAAAGATATTTGCATATCTGTTTGTGAATCCTCACCATTCTTGTATCTTTAAAGTTGTATACTAATGTATACACAAATGTAGAAAAAAGAAGCCATTGTTCTAACTGTCTCTGTGTACTACATATGTACTGTAAGTGTGTGTGTTTATATGTGTGTCTTTCTACATGTCTGTGATGTGGGACCATGTCGCCGTTGATTCATATAGTCCTGGTTTATACTACGTAAATGTGTCTTTGAACTATTTTGTGCACAGGCAGAAGCTGGGGCAGCTCCCCAGTTGTGCCATGTCTAAAAAAAAAAAAATACTTAACACATTCCTTTCAAATGTTGAGCATGCAAATCTTTGGTAGAGACGAGAATACACCAAATGTCAAAAGACAAAAAAATAGACAATTTCCTGTTTCTTTAGGAGTCTCCAGGCAACAGAATAGGTGCATTGGATCCAGAAAGATCGGCTGTGCGATAGAGTTGTTGAGTGTTTGATGTTCTTTGTTGTCTGAGGTTTGGTGAAGCTTAAGGCTGTGATCAAAGTGTTATTCAGCTAAGACACAAAAATCATCTGTGAGTGTCGCTGACAAAAAACCTAAGCTGTGTCTCCGTTCTACATTATCCACCTTATTCCTAGCTATTATGATACCTTGTGCGAATTATGAGTGTGACCAGTAGCGTGTTGTTTCACCTAACTGGAACCAGCATTCGCTATAGTAACAGGACGCTTACACTCGTTTTTAGAGCGAGTGATGTGGTGTATTATTCAAGATTGGAAAATCTACCTAGGCGACTTTATCGAGGGGATACTACTACAGTTATTTTCATTAGTTAGCCCACCTGGGTATTACTTTTTAAGCCTCGCAAGTTGTAGTCCACTGTCAATATCTACACTGGTTCGCTTGAGTCACATTACTGAAACATTGAATATCGTTCCCAAAACTACATGACTGTTGCAGCATACCAGAGACAGGCTTCATCATACGCTTGGTTAGGTCCAGGCAAGAAGACTACTTGGTTAGGTTTGGGAAAACTTTGTGGTTTGGGTTAAATAACTATATTCAGTAACTTCAGTCATGACTTGACTTTTGGTTTCATGGTCTCCTGGATGAAACTAACCCTAACCCATAAATATAGGTCGTTATAAGCTGCTTTCACAGTCATGCACTTAATGACTGAAAAATGCAGGAGACATTGCCAGCTACATGTTGGTTCTAATCAATTTGATTGAGACACATGATTTGGCTTGAAGTGATCACCGCCTTAAGACATCAACTCTGAGAATGGAAGGCTTTGGAAAAGAAAATGGGAACGTGCAATTTGAGAAAACGAAAGTATAGATACTGTAACTAAATTATTAGCTTTTTTGCTAACCTATGTGTAGTACTAAACACTCATTTTTCATTTCAATGTAAAATACGCCATGCAAATTGTCTCTATATAAGAGACCAACCTGCAGAGAGATTTATTTTATTGCTGTCATTTCTCTCATTATCATGTACAAACCACCCATGTTAGAATAATGCATGAGTGTCAGCCACATAGATTGCAATTGTTGAAGTGAAGAAATTCAGACAGATTTTAGTGCAGTGTGCTTTGTTTGAGTTGTCTGAAGAGAATCACTTGATTTATTTTGTTGATGACGTTAACACAGGGATTTACTCCTGCTGGGTGCCAGGCCTGTTTCACCTTCAGCGTGTGGATTAAGTTTATTCATTCTTAATATCCAGAGCGGATAGTAAAAGGTGGGGCATAAATCCTGGACTGGGCCTTATTCACGGGCCCTTCATGGAAACTACAGCCATACATCCTCTGTATGTAAAATAGTCTCTCAGCGAGACTCGTCTCGAGGCGTCACAGCATGTGAACCGCCTTTCAAAAGGGCTATTACCATGTCATCTATATGTGAAGTTAGTGCTAACTCATCTGTTGCATCTGTGAAGTGTGGTTGTTTTAATTCATTCTGGTTGCATGAGATAGTTCAGTGTGGAAAATTGTGTTTGTGGAGCCACTGTGGCTTTTTTTAGTTGAGATAAATCCTTGAGTTGATAGACAATAGTGTAAAAGCAGGGGTTATAAACAATGAGTATTATATTAGATGTAATTATAAAAAATTTATATTTTGCCAACACAGAATTAGATGTGGGTGAATGAGAGAGATGAGAGAGAAGTGTAGATTTTGACATGAAAGGCCTCAAAGACATTAAACAACTACATCAAATCCTGGCTGGTGTTACTCTAAAACGTCTTAATGTTACCATTAATGGGATGGTTTTAGGGGAGACCGAGTCTGAAGAGCTAGCAACTGAAAACCTGGATTATCAAAGCATCTTCTGTTGTCAGGAGCCCAGAAACACTGTTTAAACAGGCTTTGCTTGGAGCTGCCATTCAAAACCACAGTACACCTTCCGCCTAAAATAGCAAAGATTGTCCATTAGGTTTGGTGATATTTCTCATGACTATGTATCAACACAAAATCATTTATACTGGCAGTGTCAAAAGACATGCCATCAATGTTTACTTCTTGAATAGAACTGTTAGAAATGCAAAGAGAGACTGAAATGGAGATTTTGGAATAAAAACTTTCCTTTAAACTTTATCGTTCAGCTCCAAACAAGGCTGGACTTTTCTGAACTCTATAGTGATGTCATAACTTTTTTTGTAACATTTGTACGTACACTTACATTATTGTAACTGCCCTGCTGATTCCTGCCAATAAATCAAGAGGAGAAAGTGTCTTGCTCACCCCAGTTGCCAGAATTAAATGTTGTCAGCTCATCAAGGATACATTGACATTTCTATGAATTATACGTAGGTTACCATATTGCCATTTCAACAAAATGTATCATAGTCACATAACATGGTTATGACCTGGATGATGTTGGAGTTTGGCAGAGATGTTTCAATATTTGTAAGCAAGAGACCACTGTATACTTTTATGGCGATCTCTAACAATTTCCAGATGCATTTGTGGTGACAAAAATAAGTACTTCAAACCAAACCATGATCTTTTCCAAACCCTAACCAAGTGTTTTCTTGTGCCTAAACCTAATCACAAAATAAGCATAGTTTTGTGAACATAATAATTATGAACCTGTGAAGACAGGTAAAGTTGCAACATATCTGTGGTTTGCAGAAATGTGCATTACCAACATTTATTCTGGTGATTAGCTGGGTGAATCTTACAGAGAAGCTCGTCTTATCATGTTGTTTACTTTCTCTCCAGTGGAGGTCCAGGTTTGGATGAGCTCCCGTTAGTTGTGAGCACAAGTTACTGTGAAGGGAAACTCTCTGAAAACATTCCAGTTTTTTTGGCATTTGCACTAGAATACGTCAAAATGTTACACTAACAACAGTTATGGCATCTTTAAGAATCAACTCTCGTAACTACCTGTATATTTTTTTTTTTCCTTCTCTTAACGGTAAAGTTGAAAGGTAAAAAATGTAACTGCCTCCATAGTGACTGAAGTACAATACCTGGCAGCAATCCCTTTAGTATGGCTATTTTGGTCAACCAACACAATTGGCGTGCACAGGTTTGCTGATGATGTGACCTTGTCTTGCACTAGCTCTCTTCACTGTCCCATGAGGCAACTGGAGACCCACATGTGGAAGTGGCTGGAATTGACATGGTAAGCAGCCGAGATTGGTGACAATAAAGTATGGATGAAAAAGGGGACACAATTACAGACTAAAAGGATTAAAAAGGGAAAAAAACAACTGAAAAAGGGAATGGATTCCTACAATTCAATCCAGAGGGTCTTTCTTTTTAATTCAGGGTGAAAATAATTTCAGGGTTCAGAGGTTAAGAATGTAAAATATGAGTTCTTATGCTATTTTTCCTTGATTGCATGTCATATACCCTGTGTGGAGCCCAATCACTGTAAAACTGTCTCATCGATGGAATTGAATCATTCTTTTTGGAAACTAAATGCATAACACTAATAAAAATTGTTTAT
>CAEMYA010000334.1:29493-64811 GCA_903131615.1 Diplodus sargus | reverse complement strand
ATGCTTTTCAAGACAGCAGAGTTTGTTTAATTAAGTGCAAACTAACTTATATTTGAATTTGATTCCAAGTTTTCAAAGAAATTCTGAAACAGAGATTAAATGTCACTGATTACATATGCGAAATAATTAAAGTTATATATGTTTCATGTGAAAACATACAAAAAAATGGACTAAGTTAATAAAACAAATGACTGAATGCTAAAAAGCAACAAACATGTTAAATGTAGCCTCACAGCTGTGTTGAAAATAACACCTCCTTCATAAAATCTGTTTTCCGCATGAATTCATACGTCTTCATCTTGCTCAGATAAATGAGCCTTGACAACAACACTGAAAATATCATCTCATTTCCTCAAAACTACCTGAAAGCAGGATGAAAATTCAGTCATGACCTACTCAAGTCTTTTCTTTTCTTAAACATAAAATAATTCAAGACATAAAATGTCTCCTTACAGCTCTGTCAAGTGTCCGAGGAACCAAATTGATTTTAAAAGTTATTTACAGCCTTCATGTGCGGCGAAGCTTGTGCACCCACAGAGAAGATTTCATCTTAAAACGACTGTAAACATTTCTGAAACCCTCACCCAACCCTTGGGATTTCAACATTCTATTTTGGTTGTTTTCTAATGTTTTAAAACAAATCCTCTGATACTTCAGTTGTTTAGGAGAATGCCGCAAAGTGATTTTGCTCCGGAAGTTCCACAAATGTTTTGTGGACTATGAAGATTCACCTGACTTTCCATCAGCATGTGAGGGAGGAGATGATGACTGGATTTTCATTTTTTTGGACTCATTATTAGTGTACGAGGAACACACAGAGCTCTTTGGTAAAGTAGCATTAGATTACTAATCTCATCGACTAAAACATGAGAATGAAGACACTAAAGTGTCCCGTTAGCTTTGTTGTACACAGTATATAGCATTACTGCCATTATATCTGCATGAATACCGATGCATTTGTTTTATATTCTCCATTATCATGAAGTCATGGCATCATCATATGTTCTGGTGTTTTAGCATGTAGCCTGTTGGCTCCGTATGTTATATAAGCACTGGAACACATGGGTGACTCCAGTGTCCGAGTTCTTCTTATGACAGGACAACCTCCAAAAAAAAAGAACTAGTTTAAAACATTATTGATCTTTCTACGAGGTCAGTAATGGTTCGACCTCAGGGCTGATTGAACGTGTTAAAGGCTCTGGTGTGTGTTAAGTGCAAGTTTGTTTTAGCTCAAAAGCAGCTGCCTTACTATAAACTGCTACTCAAACAAACTGTGTGCCCATTTGTCAAGAAACTGAGTGTTCTTCCTTTAACTCCTGACATGTTGACGTCCATGTGTCCTTTGTCCTACAGATTTCTGAAGAACTGCAGGGAGAGCTCATACGTCAGGAACATGGTGGCGCTCATCGGGAAGCCTCGGATGGCGTTGACAGACGCTCCCCGGAAGAAAACCTGCGCACAAGAACGAATGGCTTTAGTGGCAGACATCTTCAACCTTGGTTTTTCAGATCTTATCTTGCTGTTGCTCTTCAATGTTTAGCAGCCTCATATTGTTACTTCATTATAATATCATTATCTTGATTGTTTTTTTCACTGGTTGTATGTTTTTGAATTTCACCTTTAGCAGTTTTTCCATTGTTAGGATTTTATCTTTACTCCAGGCCTGAATGACCTCACTGAGCAGAGGGCATTGACATAGAACACCCTCGCTGTTAGAGCACAGTGCTGACGGTGTCCTGTAGTGACCCGACTCATTGATCTGTGACCAGTCAGTTGACTTTATACAACACCAGTGACCTTCAGTTATTAAATAGTCAGACGACTGTTTGCAAAACCAAGGGTTAATGAAGTGTTTCCATGTTGGCAGTCCTCAGTTTGTCTATGATGTTCAGAACATTGGGAAACCTGGACGCTGCTCCTGCCGTCACATGGCCATGTTGCAACCGCTCACCTGACGTGAACCCACAACCTGACTGTCAGTTACTCTCACTAATGCTACTTGGACATCTGTTTTCATCCTGCACATGTAGACGTGATTCCCTGAAAGCTGATGTAACGTGATATGGACCGGAAGAGGCGCGTCTGATCGCTGAGCTTTCATTCACCAACAGAACCATGTGGCCTGGCATTTCAGGGGACCCAAGTTCTGCGAAGCCAGCATGGCGGTCATCTTCTAATGTTTCACCGCTGAACGACTAAACCATCTGTTTCATTTACAGCAGCGAGGACAGTAAGCATGATTGGGTCACGTGTTTAATGTGTATTAAGGTCTCTAAGAGACATAAACTGAGTTTAATTGTTGATTTTAAGAGGAATTGTAATTTGGAGCCAATTTATCAAACTGCAACTTAGCAGTATGAAAACACCTGAGGACATATGAGGATTTGAGTGCTATGGTTAAGATATTGTATTAGTTCTATTATTTACTGTATGCAATAATGAATTGGACTTTGGAATAATGCCTTTGCTCATTTTTCCTGAAAGATGAATGTTTTGTTTGGTTCAAGTTTCACTTTTTGAAAATGCCTTCCATCACTGTGTTTGTAATTTACATGCTACAAGCTAATATCAATGTTTCTGCTGTAAACCAAACTATCAGTTTTCAGCTTCAGGACGACGTTAACGCTCACCTGCGCTCCCTCTGTCTTGTAGCTGTGGATGATGCAGTGTAAGATCCCCCTGTACTTCCTCTGCAGCTGAGCGTCGGCCTGCATTCGGCTCTTCACCACATCAGCCGGCGTGGCAGTGACCCAGGAAATAGACCCTGAAGAAGAGCAGAACAAACTTCAGTTCCTGCTGTCAACATGTGTAGAAAGTGGACCTGTGAAACTTCCAGCTACTCGTGGCCATTATTCAGCAACATTAAGAACTGTAACAGACATGATGCAATTACACATTCAAGTGCTTCTCAGAAAACCTGTTAAGTCATATATTCACTCGTCCGGTGACTAATGGGAAAAGTACCAGCAGTAGAGTGGAAGTAAGAGGAAGCAACACCAGCAGTATAGTTCAAGTTGTACCTCAGCTGATACATTTTATAGTAGAGAGGACTTTCACTGCAAAAATGAGTCGATATAAAGTGAATAATTGGCAACAATTTTGATAGTTTTTCAAGCCAAAATTTAAAATATTTGCTGGGTTTTGGGTTTTGGGTTTTTGGACTGTTGTTGGACAAAAGAGGCAAATTCAAGGCGTTATTTTCAGCTCTGGGAAGTTGTGATGAGAATTTTTCTTGATTTTTACTTGGCCGAAAAACTTCTACCATTAATTAAAAAACAGAAACACTTGTGAGTTGCAGCCCCGCTCTTATCTGACGTTATAAAGACCCTGTATGAGAGTTCTCAGTACAGATATTTTCTTATAAACCCTCAACATTCACATTCATTCCTCTAGTCTGAATGCTTCTCCATCTGCATGTGATAAAACACAACAGATAGTATCACTGATATGTGACTGACTTCCCTCCAAACGTACTCTGTATTTATGCTAAAATGACTTTTGGATGATTCATTAACATGGAAGTAACAGTCTTTAAGTGACAGTGAAGTGTATGGTTGAGTCCTTTAGCAGTGGAGAGAGGAGGTGTTGGACGCTGCGGTGGTGGTGGTGGTGGTGTTGTATAGTCTGATCACTGATATAACTGCATCATAAACACACAGAAACTCCTCCAACACATTCAAATGTGTTTCAACACTGACTCACACTGACAGCTCTTTGTGAGGTCAAACTTTCAAACATACTGCAGTGGGTGTTTTTTAAGTGATGTCAAAGCCAAAACCTCTGCTGCAAAATCATTAATCAAGACTTAGCTAAAACTACATATGGCTTCAGTTCCAACCCAAAGGAAGCAACGCATCAGCACTTTTCAGCCTCCTAGCAAACAGTGAGGACTGAGCGCAACTTTCTACCCGCATGACCTGTCAGCTGACACAGTGAGATATAAGCTTTAGTCCCCAGTAACTGCTTAACTTTCACAGATGTTATTGATCCTGAAGGTTTAGCTTCACTATTCTGTGGCTACTAGCCGCCATTAAGAATCTGTCCAACATCAGTCACTGGGCCATTTTAGAAAACTGAACCTGAACTAATCACACATAAAACAATCAAATGTAATACTGGACCTAGTGTGTGACATTTACCTGCCAGTCCTCCAGCCAGCCAGATGGAACATGGATGAGGGCTCGACTTGGCGTCGGGCTTCAGCAGGTTGCAGAACATGGTGTAAGGGATGAAGTAGAGCACGTATCCAGGAACGTCCCTCAGGATCATGGCACCGGCCCCCCTGTACAGGCCCTGCAGGCCCTCGGTCTGCAGGATGCTGCTCACACAGTGGATGGGGCCTCGGTACAGCCTCTGGCCGGGGATGTTGACGGAGCGCAGAGGGATGTTGGTGCCGTTCGATACGTTACCGGCGAGCTGCAGGTTCTCTGTAGGGAAAGAATTAAACACTGTGTTTAAGTGTCACAATAAACAACTGTTGGTGTAGAAACGGGTCTGTTTCCTCCTCTCTGATGGATTTCTGCCTGTATGATTTCTCAAAGAATTGCTGTTGATTTTAGCAATTAGGTTTGGTACTTAGATTGTGTTGTTTCCGTTGCGCAATAGAAAACTTCACCATTGTTATCTAGGTTTGCAAAGAGAATGTCTGAATCATTGTGACCACGTCTGACCCTTAACATCATTTCTGTATGTGTTCGACCTGGGAGTGGAACCACCAACCCTGTCAGAGTTCATGCAAAACTTTATTAAGTAACAAAGACAGGACGTTGTTGATAATTCCGGGCATTATCAGCACACCTCCAGTGTGGTTGGCAGTTATAGTAAAACTAAGTTTTATTGTTGTGATAAACCAGAATTACCGGCTTGCAACTGTTCACCTCCGCCAATCAGTACAGTGCAACCGTCTCAGCTAGGTGAACCCAAATCACTCGGTTAATGTGGCAGCCGCGTTTCTATCCTGCAGCTCACTGATACTGTTCTTAGCCAGCCTGCTGAGTTGACAGTTGAGAACTGGTGAAAAAACAAGTTTTGCCAGGATGATCTTTCTGAGCTCCTTATTAAATCTCTCCTGGAAGAAAAAAATGAATGCTTTTAGTTCTATTTCGAACATTGGTTCTATTTCAAACAGTCAGCCTACTATCACCTTAAGAATATATCCAGGATAAGAGGGCTTATGTCTCAGCAGGATTTGGTGAAACTTGTTCACGCATTTATCTTCAGCAGACTCAGCAGTAGGCTTATTGCCTACTGTAATGGTGTCCTTACAGGACTCCCTAAAAGCTCCATCAGACAGTTGCAGCTGATTCAGAACGCTGCTGCACGAGTCCTAACAAGAACCAAAAAAGTAGATCACATCACTCCAGTTCTTAGATCTTTACACTGGCTTCCCGTCTATCAAAGAATAGATTTCAAAGTCCTGTTGTTGGTTTATAAAGCACTGAATGGTTTTGGGCCAAAATACATTTCTGATCTGCTGCCACGTTATGAACCATCCAGACCTCTGAGATCGTCAGGTACCGGTCTGCTTTCAGTCCCCAGAGTCAGAACTAAACATGGAGAAGCAGCTTTCAGTTACTATGCGCCACATATTTGGAACAAACTCCCTGAAAATTGCAGGTCTGCTCCAACACTCACCTCTTTTAAATCAAGACTTAAAACATTTCTTTCTGCCACTGCTTTTAACTGAAGCAATTCACGTCTTTGAACTGCATTATGACTCTGACTCTACAGTCCTGTTTCTTTTAAAGCTTTTCTATTTTAGCCTACTTGTTTTGATGTTTGTTTCTTAAAGTTTTTACTGGTCTAAAATGCAATTTTTAATCTTTTTTGAATGCAATTTGTAATGTCTTTTAAATGAAATTCTTATGTCTTTTAATGTAATTTGTGTGTGCCTGTAAGGCACTTTGAGCTGCCTTGTATCTGAATTGTGCTATACAAATAAACTTGCCTTTCCTAGGCAGTGAAAAAAAAAAGAGAAAAGAAATTCTCCTAAAAAACACACCACGTGTTTTCACATATGGATCCTTTACAGAAAAGTAACACAAGAAATAAAGTCTTCACTTGCCCTTCAGTGCCTTCATAAATGTTGCTGCCATTGAGGCATAAAAAGATCTTATCTCTCTGTACACAATCATGTGCGCATCAGGTTTAGCACATCACACATTGGCAAACGTTCTGAGACTTTGCTCAATCTTAATCTTAAGCATGTCTTTGAGGAAGTCAATGAAACGAATGAGTCATGAAATGACGACAGGTGTGACGACACTTTAAGTAAATAAAAGGCTATAAAAGTTTCACGTGCCAACTTATAATTGAACTCCTCTGACCTCAGTTTTATTGGTTTAATGTGTAACCGAGAGATACGACCCAGACAACAACTTCACCCTCTAGCATCATAAACCCTTGTGCTGTAGGTTGGAAAGGTGTCTGGAGAAGTTATCAAACCAATCTGCAGCGTTGACTTCACAAATGTCTGATCTGATGTCAGTTTGATCGAAACATTAAAGAACTTAAGTAATTTGAGGTAGAATAATCCTGGATTCCTGCTCTGATCATGAGCGGTTTACCACAGGGAGGAGAGATTCATCTTTTAAATTATTACACTCCTGTAAATCAACCTGACTGCAGCAGAGATCTGCAAAACACAAATAAATACAAATGAACGGCTCAGAGACCCTGTAAGACATTTAAGTAATTTGAAATGTTTCATTCTCAAATGTATCAAAATAAAGTCAGTGTTTGTATTTTCTTTTACTGTTTCTCACGTGTATTCTTGCAGCAGTGATCTGATACATCTCTGTGGAAGGTTTGATACTTTCTCTTGCTACCCTTTCTCAGTACTGAACAATAGCCACCGCTAACCTTTAACAGCTACATTTGGAGTCAGGAGGAGGGGAGTGTTTGATACGAAAGAGTTTTTATTTTGAATGGGGCGTTGTTTTCAGGTCTGCTACTAACTAAATGAGGTTTAAACCGTCTCCAGATCACTTACTGGAACCGTCTTTGACAGTCAGTGATGTTTGATGTTTGTGCTTCTTTTATGTATTTTTTTATTTTGTATCTTTTTATGACTTCTGCTAAGTTTTAGGAAACAAAATGGACTGAATAAGACCATCTGCGGCCCAATGGGACAGGCTGGCACAGCAACTATGTCGACGATGTGCCAGAAAACCAGAGAAAAAGTTCAAAAACAGCAACAGCAACTGCAGTAAATTCTTGCTCTTTCTTCTGCCCACAGGGAAAACAAAAATCCCAAGTCAAACATTAAACCTGATTTACCTGCTAGAACCGTCTGCGTCTGCATTTGCAGTCGGATCTTGACTAGATCCACTGGAGCTCCCAGGCTCACCGACATCAGTCCAGTCAACATGCTGGCCACGGTCAGGTCCAGCATGCCGCACGGATGGCGCCCATCGCCATAGCGATACTTGCTTATAAGTCTCTGTGTGTTACTGAAGAAGCCAAACACAACTGAGTTGTAGACGGTGATGCTGGCCAGTGGGAAAGACATGCCTTTAAAGAACCCCATGGCCTGAGAAACAGACAGAGAGATACTGTAAGTGATTAATGATTCAAAAGTACAAATAACACTAATTATTAGTATCTATTAGTAGTAAAAGTAAGTAAAAGCTATAATACAGATTCTCAACTCAAGAATAAATCCATTGCCAACAGTGAACAGGATGAAAAATGAGGTGGAGGTCGCTGCCAAATATTTTGAATCTTTTCTCCGTGGAGAGATTTCCTTCCTATCAGGAGGAGGCCGGTGTCTGAGAGACACATGTTGAAACTTTAGCGCAGCTGTCCACTGCTGGAACAGATTATATGACCACTGAGGTTTCTGACAGACTGTATGGCTGAAAAATATGTTTGGAGCAGCAGTGAATAAAATGCACGTGACCACATTTTTCTGTAGAATAACCACAAGGAAGCAAAAACAACAGTCAGCCCTGTGAGAAACTAGGTCACTGGACTGACAAAACAGAAACTAGAAGAGATGTAATATGAGTTAAGCATAGAAATGAGCGCAAACTGACAGTCACACGGATGACTTTAACAAAGGAACATCTGGAAAGACAGCAGCTTTAAACAAGATTATTGTGACTTTTATACAATGAATGACAATAGCTATCAGTAATGTTTTGTGTCTCTGACCAAAATGTTTAACTTTTTTAAGTGCTATTTTTATTCTTTTAAGAATAGAATGCAGGGTTTTGTGTTTGCTTCAGCCCAGGAATGTGTCACTGGTTAAAACTTAATGTGTGTGTTATGCGTGTGAGGAAGTTTTCACTGCTGTGTGAAACACCGTCTGGCCACGTCACGCCAACCGCTTGTATTTCTGGAAGTTAGACATGTTCAGTACACGCATGAATGGTCAAACTGCTCTCAGAACTCTGAGATAAACTGGTCAACAGTTTATATCCCTGAAGCTTCTCTAATCTTACAGTGTTTGCCGCTGGCAGTCACACATCATCCTGACTTCAACAGAAGCGTAAGATGTTTGTTCCACGCTGTAATAAGTCACCGGCCCACTTGTCAATTATAGAGTTCCTGAAGTGTCCAAATGAGAGCACAGAGGTTGTTGGGGACATTGAACGTCATCACAGCGAATACGGAGACTCGTCTACTAATTTTAGTTACAAACCATTCCAACTATGACTTTACAACCCATGAACATTTCTTAATGTGCTGATGTTGTTGCTGCTATCATTGTTAGTAGCAAATGGAGGTTTAGAGTGGCTAACTTTGGCTTTGTGGACATGGTACTAGCCTAAAGTCACCAACACACTCATTATACATAATTCTTGATAGTATTGCAGTTCTTTTTGTCTTTGCAATCATGTAGCGGTGTAGAATGTTTGACTGTTTTTTTACCGTTTTCATTTATTTCCCATTGTTTATTGACAAAAGCTCAACACAGATATCTGTCTGAAACTTAAGAAGGCTAGCCGGATAATATCTATGTATGATTTAGAAAGAAACTCCCTTTCTTTATTAGTAAGATGCCAAATATTTTCCCAGTTCAAGTTACCAACAAATCTAGACCAGTACGATACAACAGAAGGAGCAGTGGTGACTTTGTTTGTCTGTTTACCGTTTCCTTCCTGTAGATGGTGAGGACACAGTGAAGAGTGTTCTTGTAGCCTTTCCCTGCCTGGAGCCGCGTCTGGAATCCACAGTGAACAGTATATTAATTATAATACTGTAGAATAAAAAACCCAAATATCTTGTTTGGGCCGCCCCTGTTCTGTTATCATCAGACAGACAGAAAGTATTCTCTCATACATTAGTGATTAGAGTTTTCATCAAGAGCAAAAGACTGACACATTTCTGTCCAGACAGCTTCAATAAAAATATTCCATTGTACTGGTCACTAAAAAAAAAATTCTGTCAGCATCAGGCTACATAGTCAGGGAATCACACAGAGATCTCAGCTGGCAGAGCAGAAGTGAAGCCGGGCCTCAGAAAGGAACAGAGGATTTTTAATAAAAAAATTCAAATTCTGCACAAAATGACCAAATACAGCTAAAACTGATTCAGCCAACATATTCATCATTACTAATGTGGACTCTGTCTTCTGTTCTGTTTAAAAGACATGCCATGGAGAACCGTGTGGCTGCACATCACACCTCATGAAAATCACTGGCTTCTCTCATGTATCATTAAAAAAAAGAAAACAGAAAAGAATGTGTAATGTGACCATATGAACTGGTCATTTTTCACAAGTGACTGGCCTTTTGACATGTGATTTACACATGTTTTTGTGCAATTTGCTTTTTTTCCCCACATGAAGATCAGAATTCTCACATCTGGAGACAAGGTGCCATATAGTCTGAGTCAACATCTGCCCAGCCTATATAGTTTAGTAAGGAAATGGGTTTACTGTGGCACATTAAGTGTAATTACTCTTGCATAACAACAAATAAAACAGAATGTGCCACAATGAAAATGCAGATGGCTGTTCTTTTATACAACAACTATAAACAGGACAAGACAGTGATAAAAGTTTAGGGATGGTGTGGTAACATCGTGACGGAGATCTGAAGTACCTTCACTGTGTCCAGCGGGTGACCCACGACGACACTGCATGCTCCTGCAGGCAGAGAACACAGAAGAATTAGAAAAAAAGGAGAGATGTCACCATGAAACTGTTGGCAGAGGAAATTACAGTACTTCCTGTAAACTGAGCTGAATTACTCATTCATTTTACAGATAACAATACTATGCTGAAAGTGATTACACCCAAAAACTGTAGATCAGATGGAACCACTAACTTAGAGTGAGTGACATTAGAAGTAAAGGCCATGGGCTTTTGGTTTGTGTTGCATTTCTAATCATTAAAGTGGACTTTAATAGATTAAGTACTGCAGTCGAGATCATCCTTTACTGATCACCAGAGGGGAAGCGTACTGAAACATCTCACAGCAAATTAAAAAAGACAAATATTAACGGCAGAATAACATTCAACATGTGTTCTTATGTCTCTGTTGAGACGGAGCAGACGGTCTGTCAGGGGGCGATGGGTGAAGCAGAGACTGGTCAAACTGGTCCTCCACCATGAGGCCCCACTGTGCCCTTGTTAACCCCATGTTCCCTCTGCTGTCCGTCCATTGTCTGTGTGTTGCTCACCGCACATAACCACCACAGTACACACAGAACACTACACATGGTAACGCATGGCAACATGGCCCTCTTGCCTAGAAACCCAGTTAACAACCAGGACTACCCAAGTCCAAGTTCATTAAAGGAGCACTCTGTAGTTTTGGGGAGGAAATGTGAATCAGAAGAGGAAGATCTTCATTGGCTGAACAAACTAAATAAACATCTCCTTGTCTTCATGGCTGAAAGAACTGAATAAACAAACTCACCTTAAAGAAAAACACAATTTACATTGTTTTACTTTGTTTATACTTTGTTAATTACTTCCAATATCTCCTTGTTACTGTCTCTATTTTGTGAGACTTACTCTTGTGCTGCTACCTATTCCCCTCTGTACTGGGAAAGAAACAGATTTCTGACATGTTCTGACCTCATTATTATGTAAACATTAAAATTTTTAATTTCATCCCCCAATCTACGTAGCGCCCCTTTAAGTTCTCAGTAAAGTGAAATGCAAAAATTATGTAAAAAAAAAAGAAAAAACTAAAATCCTGAACCGTATCGCAATCCCAACATCACAATGTGATTTTTTATTTTTATATTTTTGTATATTGTTCAGCTCTACTACCATGGTTATTTTAATCTCTGGCATTAAATGTCAATGAGAAAATATATTTCTCAACAGCATGTTTACAAGGTTTATTATTAGAAGGCAGGTCAGCTCAGTCTATGTGTAATATATACATTGAAACAGCCTCTGCTCCTGGCAGCCTGTAGAGTGGACAGACTGGTAAACCCAACTCCATTCTAAAAACAGCTGCTTTATGGTTGGGCCTTATTTTCTCAAAGTAAAAACTGTAGTTACAACTTTACACGGCTCTTTTTTCATTCACTTCAACCTAAAGACAAAATAATCAGCAGAACATGGAAATACTCAGGTTAGGTACAAGTACGGTAAGTATCTCAAAAATGGTACTTGAGTAAATGTAGTGACATGTTACATTCCATCAGTGCAAAACTGTGATCCATCAGTGATTCTTTTTGACCAGGGTTCAGGTTTTCTGTCAGTTTAGCTATATGGATTCAGTGCTTTCCGTTTTACTTTTTCTTTCTATTTTTTTTCAGAACTTGTGTCCTAAAGCTTAAAATATTCATCAACGGCAATCAGCAGCAGCTTCTGTCTTTCAACAACAATTTTCAAATTGTTTTTTTAAACTTTGACCTTAAATTTAATGTACACATTCTCAACTTTTAACCAATCCTTCTTTTGTTCCATCTCAACATGCAACACTTTTTTTTCCAACCCATATAACCTTTTTAAGTGTAGACATGACGTTTTTAAAGAGCTGCAGGTGTCTCAGAACCACCTTGTGTGAAATATAAAAAAACAAAAAAAAAAACAACAGAGCAGCAGCATGATCTCAGTGTCAGGGAATCAGAGGCCTACTTTCTTGTTTGTGCTGGTAAACATGATGCAGCAGCAGCGCCCCTAGCGGTCGCAGGGAGCACTACAACATCCCCTTTGAAAGTAGAATTAACATTTTCCACAGACTCATTCAACAGTGAATACGGCATGGCTGGAAGTGTCAACATCCTACTACTGCCTTTAAAGTTAAAGGTGAAACACGGGGGGTGGGGGAGTGTGTTTATCGGTGTGGGATAAAGAGGAGGAAGAGGAGGAAGAGGAGGAGGAGGGGGGGGGGGGCTCTGCAGACCCTCCATTGTTTACACTGGATGTTGATGCATGAGGAGGCTGCAGCACATTCCCATCAAAGCGCCTGAAAACACAAGCCTGAGTGTGTTTCTGACTCCACGCAGAGCTGATTTCACTCACACAAACATCCAGCTATAAGAAGGCACTGAGTGCATGAACCACCTCCCCCCATAAACCCACCACCCAACCCCCCACTGACCCGACCGACACACTCAATAACAGGAAGGCCCCTCTCACTCGGTCACTCACCGCCGATCCATCCTGCGAGGAAATCATCCAACTGAAAACTTTTTGACTTCTGCATCTTCACCTCAGTGCCGCTGCTGCCGCTGTTAGTGTGTGTCCAAGCCTCAGTTTCCGGCCTCTCATCTATCAGCCAATAAAAGCTCTGTGATTATCCTCAGCGGCAGTGATGAGGAAAAAAAACAGCCGGGCTTCGGTTTTATTGATAATGTGGCACTCTGACGCGTTTCTGAGAAAGAAAGGAGATCTTATAGAGTGTGTGCTGAGATAACAGAAGCCTCACAGCAGGTTGGCACAGGCGGCCAATCAGAGGAACGCTTGAATGTGCGGGACAGTTTTCCTGGCCAATCAGAGGTGAGGTATCCTAAGCCAGACAGCCTATAGAGACAGTGTCATGGAAATGAGCCATGAGGAGGAATTCAATACAGAGTGTACAGTACACAGTAAACACACTGACGCTGAGAACTGTCAGGCAGCTTAAACATTTTATAGTATAAAGATCACAGTGAGCTCTCATGGTACACATGTCTAATGCAGCTGAATTAACGTTATGATATTTATATATATAAAAAAATATAGTTTCACAATAAAAAAACATTCAATTTAAAATAATAAATAAATAAATAAATAAATAAATAAATAGCATTAATAACATTTCTATCTTAAACCAAACAATTCAACTTATATCATGTGTCAAAGCACAACATAAACATGTCACAAATGTAAAATGTGATTAAAAGCATGTTTTAGATAAGATAGAACTGTATTTATCCTGAGGAAATGTGTTGCAGGAGTCCAATATAAACATACAAACTGAAATTGAAATTTTCCCAAGCACAAATCTGAAAAATTAGCTGATGAGACTGTGAGGAGGACGACTGGATTCTACTTAAAAATGCTAAACTAAAGTTAAGCCTCTACTTAAAACATTTTCCACACCCAAGCTCCCTTGTAGTTGACATTCATTTCCATAATGGTGTCGAGGTGATTAAAAGCACTTTAGATAAGATAAAATGTTATTCATCCTGAGGGGAGTTGGGTGCAGCAGAGTGTAAATATTAACAAGGTAATTAAACTGTAAGACAATATGTGACACAAGGCCAATGAACAGTGGCGCTGCGACCATTTAACAATTTATTATAATTGGTTGAAGCAAAAATGTCGGACATTTGCTGCTTTCAGCCTCTTAAATGTGAGGATATGCTGCTTTTCTTGAGTCATTCTGGTTTTGGGACTGTTAGTCGGACAGGAGAAGGAATTCAAAGATGTCACTTTTTTTGAAATTGTGATGAGCATTTTTTCCCCCCTCTGCAGTTGCTCGATATCTTATAGAAAAAACAATTCATCCATTACAAGGACTTCATCATTTCTTCTGCTGCAAAACTATAAATCTGAAGAGCCCGTCTTCATCAGAAAAAAAACTACCATACAGGCTGTTTGTGAAAGCAGCTCATTTACGACCCAGCTCATGTTTATTGTTTGGAAGTGCCGCAGTAATTATTACAGCAGCAAAAGGGGAAGTTATTTTAACCTAAACCACAATAATCTCCTAAACCTAACCAATTAGTTTTCTTCATGGCATCTACAATCTCCTGCGAGCTGGTTAAACTCCATTTGCTGAGGAAGATTATGTGATAACAAAAAGTCCAGACCAGCTACTAAAATGAGTTTAATGTTTTGTCCAAAGCAAACAATGCAAATTGTGTCCTTTGATTTGACCCCAGATCAGACAGAGTAACTAACTTGACTTCTGAGGTCAGCACTGTGGTCAAGGACTCGGACTCAAGGATTCCTGATAGCTCACATAATATTTAACATTGAATACCTAAACCAGAAACCCTGAGAGGAATGAGCAGAAACAGGAGGAGAGCAAACAAACACAAAGGAACCAGTGAGATGTGATGGGATTCAAACCTGAGGTACTGAGAGTAGAGTTACAATAAAAGTAAAGTACAGGAATAATGATTCTCTTTATCTTCAGAGTAACTAAAGAGGCCACATATGTTTTGTTTTTGGTTTTTTTTCACTTTCTGACTGGGTTTGTCTGCCTTGATGTCAGACATGTTGTCTGATCGCTTTTTAATTTGCAACAGTGTGACAAGAATTTAAACATGTCTCTCTCTGGCTAGTGAAGTGTTGTAGAGACATACATTTTTCTTAAAATGAGCAGATGAAAAAAACAAAGAAATGACTTTAGGCTGCACCTCCCACATCACTGTGGAGTATCTGCTAAATGCTGCATGATATGACATGTAAAAATGAAATGATGTTACCTTATCAAATGGATATTGGCTACTAACCTCTAATATATCAAACCTGTGCTGTGCAATCTAAACTTTACTTTCAGTTTTAGTGGTGATCATAATGTTCTAGAATATTCTTTAAAATATTCCACTCAGTGTAAACCTCCTATACTGTAGCTTTAATTGAGAAATCAAGATAATACAGAGAGTATACAGTCAGATCATATAGAATATAGATGATTTTGCGAACTGAAGGTGACATAAAGGGAAATAAAAGGGTTAAATGTCTATAAACAAATGCTATAGCCTCTATAAAATGCTAGAAGTTAATGCTTCACAGATGCCTCCCACTCCTCCAACTCCAGAGACACCCAGCTCCACCCTGTGATAAGACTCTGATAACAGACGCAACATCATTTTTTCACACTTTATGGAAAATTACCAGAGTAATGACACAGAGAAGTGGGCTGAGTTTGATCTGCAGCAGGCAGCAAGATAAAAAGAAAAAAACAGAGGACACATCCTTCTTCTATCCTCGTCACTGCTCTGTCATTCTGCTGTGCTTCTGCAACATACGTTGCTCAGTTCCTCTTCTTTACTTTTTTTGGACTGGAAAGAGCTTTCTGGACACCTTTTTAAATTGAATTTAATATATATATATATTTTTATATATACATATAGATTCATAGAATAAATACTTTCTGTGTTCTTTGTCATCAAAACTATGCAGTTTGGCTGAAAGTATAGGAGCTGTTTGTCTCATATTAGTTTCAACAAGCAGCTATTTTCTCCAAAATTGTTTGCTCATAGATTAGACTTTTATATCTTTTCTCTTTGTGGCCAAAAACGACAGAAAAAGAAGAAAAAGACTGTATTCTATTACAGGAAACCTCAGAAATTTGTCTCCAGGTTGGTGGCTGTTAAATGGTTAATCGTAGGCGTAGAGGTTGGTATTTGTAGTTCCTTTGGGGAAACTATGTCACAACCATAAATATTCTGAAATCTCAAACCACACATTAAGTGGGGTTTCCTTATCCTGAAGAGGAAATCTACACCACAGCTGGTCAGTCTCGCTTCACACAGAAATGTCAGTCTCCCCCCAGACATGATGAAACGGCTGTACCGAAAAAAAAGATAATCCTTTTTCTGATATAAGACAGAAAATAATTACAAAAAAGGCACCGAGAGCTTGAGAAAAGTAATAATGACAAAAACAAGTGAAGAATTTGGGAGAAACTGAAAGACGTTGAGTATATGTGACCTTATTGTGATGGAAAATCATCTGCTCGACAGCTCAGTTCAGGTTAAAGGAATAGTCCGACATTTTGGGATCTCCTCTTGTCTCTTTGTTAGCAGTGAAAAGATACTGTGGGTTGAACTATGATGATTACTTGTTACATTTTATTTCTACATATTCATTAAAAAAGATAAAACAAATTATAAGAGTTAGACGGTTGCCTTGCTAACAGTTGCCAGTCTGTGTGCTTAGGTAGGCTAAACATGACCTGGACTCAAACTCACAGACAAACCTGATATCCTTCCATCCAAACTACTGGAGTGTATGTTTATGTTTTATGACAGTGACTCATGACCTATTTTACCAAAATGAGAGACAAAATGTGACAAAAGTGTTTATTACAAAATAAAAGCACTGACAGATAATGTGCATATCTATATGTAGATGCTGTGAATCGCTGGGTGTCTTTGCTGCTGATCTCATATGCATCTGTATCACATTTCAGAGACTTCAGCACTTCACCCAGACTGTTGACTTCAGTAACTGAGGGCACCTGCTGTCACCCTCACTCGGATCAGTCAGAGTAACACAGCCGAGCGCAGAGCTGAATCTAAAGATTTGAGGTCTGGTATGAAAATGTTCAGTGACATATGTTTCCGAGGTTCAGCCAACTAGAAGTGAATGAATGTGAAGCTAATGTTTTTAACTCTCTGCTCAATTAAAGTGAAAGTGAAATAAAGAACAGAGAGTCATTCAGTTTAATTCATTTATCAACAATGAAACTGCTTTAAATTTGCTTTTGCTTGCTTTTCGCTCGTTTTCTGCTTAACGAACAGGGGCCCAATTATGTGTCTGGCAACAAGTTTTCTGTGAATCTCAAACACCTTTAACTTTGCTGTTTTGTGAGTCAGAGAATCCTTCTGATTTTAATTCTCAAGAATAACTTGTTATTCTTGAATCACATGCTGTGCCCTCAGAAACAAGACAGTGTTCAGATTGTATTGAAACCATTTATTTTGCATTTTTATGTAATACAAATAATAATTTATAAAATGTGAAACCAAACTTTTGTCAGCTGTGCATGAAGTCAACATATTAATACGAACATGAGCACTGACGTACATGTAAACACAGACGAGGTAACGCTCTCTGCAAAACAATTTGCACATGTTCTGTGTGTCTCCTTGAACTCCGTCTGTCTGTGGTGGATCTTCATTCTGGCCTCTGATTGGTCAGTGGGGACAGGTGTGGCTGACATTGATGGTGCTCTCACTGAAGAAACAAAGTGACAAACAGTGGCCTGTGTGTTATCATGTACAAAGGCAGAACAACGTCAGTCTATAAGAGAATGAAAACACTTCTGATGTCTGCACACAGCTGCACTCCACAGGTAACACACTTTATTTTTGCTGCAACAAATCATGAAAGATGAGAATTACAACTGTGATGAAATACGCTGAATAATATTTAAAAAAGGACACATGTGTATGTTTTCAGTCTTTTCCATGAGATATATATATAAACAAATAGCCTGTAATCGCAGTCCAGAGAGCCTCTGATCGCCGAGAACATTTCTTTCAAAAATGGAGCAGACCTCAATAAACTGCTCCATGAGAGACTTAGTATTTGCTGGGTCCATACTGGTCAGATTGAATGGTCCAAAACTAGCAAACAGCAGAAATTCAAAGACGAGGGCAGGGGAACAAAAATACAAAAACCAAAAGTACAAACCAAAGAAGCCCTGGGAACACAGGCAGGAACACATGGAAGAAAACAGGAAAACAGAGAACACAGGAGAAACAGGACTCATGTGGGGAAACAGATGAACTGACAAAGACGAAGGGAAAAACACAGGCTTAAATACACAGGGACTGATTAATAAATGAAACACAGGTGTACACAGACAAAAAGGCAGGGAAGAGACAAAGGCAGGACGTGGAAAGTCACAGCAAGACACATGAGGATGAATTCTACTAAATAAAACAGGAAACACCTAAACTGAAAATGATGACAGGCGAGTCAGAGCTATAGATCCTGGAGGAGGAAAGGCCACAAAAGATAATTAACAGAGAAATGTATATAAATACAATTTAATGGAAAACATACAGCTAAGAACACCACATTTTCCAGAGTCAGACAAAACCTTTATTATTAACTAAACAGTACTACTAAATGTTAGATAAGGTTTGTTTGAGGAATATTGACAAAAGTGTGGAAAAAGTGTGGGTGCATCACTGATCATGTTGTGGAACTTTTACTGGACAGTGTTGCATTCAGGCGCTGTTCCGTTGAAAAATCTACTTCAAAAGTGAAAAACATTGATTAGAGTTTGCAGGGTTAAACACATTACAAGAAGTTTTTAACTGGTCATGACCTATATAAACAAAGAAGAGCGTACACGAGAAAGACTGGCTATTTCTTTAAAGTTCTTAATGCCTGTCACCAGCTCAGATTCTCTTAACTTTAGCTTTCTCAGCAAAATTTATATCACAGAGCAGCCAAATCTGTAGTCTGTATACTTACATGTCACTGTTATTAATCTTACATAGTCACAAATACATACATTACATCATGACTACACTGTTCAAATCAAATCAAATCAACTTTATTTATAGAGCACTTTTCACACAATGACATGTAGCACAAAGTGCTTTACACAAGAAAGATAAAACAGCATAGAAGAAAGCCCCTCCCTCCCACCTTCCATAATATATACACGCACACATGCACATATACACACACACACACACACACACACCTGCACACTCTTACTACTGGCAATAAGGAGACATGGCAAGGCACTGAAGATTGAGGAAACGCCACCTTTGGGACCGTCCACACCGGGAGGAGTCACAGTCTGTGCCACGGGGGCACCAGTGCCCAGGCCCCCCGACCCTGACAGACAAACAGCTGGCCGGGCCGAAGGGACCCAAGGACAGGGCCCCAGCAGCAACCCAGACATAGCTCCCAGTGTGGAGGACCCCCCTGAGGAAACTCTGGAGTTTAAACCTTAAAAAAATAATAAAAAAAGAAAGACATAAGATAAGATAAAAACCCTGACAAAAGATAGATAAATGGAGTGAACAGTTAAAAGGATAAAAATACATAAGATAATAAAATAAAAAATAAAAATAAGGAACGACAACATAAAATATGATAGAACCATATAAGAATGGAATAAGAATTTAAGATATTAGTTAAAAGCCTGATTAAAAAGGTGTGTCTTTAACCTTCCCTTAAAAATATCAACAGTCTCTGCAGACCTGAGGTTCTCCGGCAGGCTGTTCCACAAGCGGGAGCCGTAGTGGCTTATGTTGTTATGCTTGTGCTAACAGATTGAGTTCAACAGGAGGTAGTGGTGCTCACATCGCTTTTGTCCACAGGGGGCGCCAGAATTAACAGAAAGCTAAAGCTCTCTGTAGCTGCTTTAAAAACAATCACTGAGACAAATTCTCTGAATGTAAAAGGTTTTTATTTCAGCTCAACGGGGCTCGCTGTGCTTCTGAACCATTTCTCAAGTAAATAAACACACATTGTTTTAATCAGGCAGGAGCTGCTCAATACAAATACCATCAATAGAAAGCTTGGTGTCAGTGCTTTGCTCAAGGGCACATTGATTATAGACATTGAAACGCTTGACTCTTACAGATTTTTTCCTGCCTGCTTGTCCTACCTTTAGGCCATCTGTCCTTTTAGATTTGATATTTTCAATATTCTGTGTTTTCTAGCTTTGCCCTGTTACTTGCCACAGCTGAGAGAAGTTTGACCTTTAATACTGAGCCAAGTCTGCTTTTAAAATGTGTTCTGATTTGATGTCATGTCCAGCAACAGCATATTTGTCCTGTTTTTCTTGGCTTGTGCAAAGTACTGTGACCTCTGATAAGCACAAATGGATTGACTGTTTGTGAAGGATCATCGACCATCTGTATTTGCACATGACCACTAAGTTGGGTTCCAGTCAAAACATTTTACATTATCTGATGGCACATTTTCATTTGGTCATTCATAATGATAAGACTAAACTTTTGCAGTGCAAAAAAGCAGCAAAAATGCAAAAAAGGAATGATTTTATGATCAGTCAGAGGGTTGCTTTTTTAAAAAGAAGGTGATGCAACAAAGGTCCAACTTCTTTGTTTCTTCACCTGCTTCTTGAGTGAGCGTCTGTTGAAGATGGCAACTTTGAAAATGAAACAAGAAGTAAGCTGAGCAGACCTATGTTGCTGCTCCTCATCTCTCCAGCAGGCTACATTAGCTGCTGATGAATCTCTGAGAGCTTGTTCACACCTCACAAGTGGACTGCTCTAAGTCTTTCACTTCAGATCTGGCATCAGCATGTGTCTAAAGGGACCCCTTGTGATCAGATCTCACTTCCCCACAACTTTAGGATAAACATGCATGTCACTGGGACAAATGGAGACAAGGTTTTCTACACGACAGATGAATAACTTCTTGAATAATATTAAAGGCAGCCCAACTTATGTAGGATTTCTCAGAGACAGCATTTCACAAAGTTTATGGATTTTCTCCGAACTCAGCAACTCACTAAAATGACTTTTTTTAATGGAGTCTAGGGACTTTTTTCAATGAATAGCCTGTATTGGTTACTGTTTAGTGTCTTTGTAAAATTTGACATGTGGAACGTAAATAAAATGTTGTCTTCTATCATAAATGGAGTGTAAATGGTGAAATCATGGTAAACAGTGTGTTCAAACAGCTGCTAAATGTTAGCAGGTAAGACTTTAGCACTTTAGACACAGAAGCAGACAGGCTGGCACAGACATGCTGCCAGAAACTGACACTTTTCACAAAGAAACAAAAAACTTAATGCTTTGATATAAAGCCTAATTAACAAGAAGGCACCAATGATTTAGAATTTGTCATAGCCCTTTCAGCAAGTCTGTTACATTTCTCCTCACTCAACAATTTCTAAAATCACATGGTTTGTTAAGGGAGTCCGGAGGTATTGCAGTTACTAACATCCGCTGCTTAACATGGCTGGTAAAAGTGACCTTTGAATTTTGTTTTCAAAGATGGACAGAGGGAGGAAGAATGTATGGAATAAAAAAGATGGTGGATGAAGCTGTCACCCGAGTCTGAAAATGTTCAAATGCTACATTGCAGTCTTTTGAAACTTTTTGATGACAATGATTTCAGAGAACTTGTTCACTGATGCTTAAAATTAGGTTTTCTATAAAAACTCTAAGTGCTGAAACATCCCACTACTGACACTGAGATGCTGACCTGACACTAAACCCCTTCTGGTCATAAAACTAACTATTTAGGTCATTTGGCTTTTGCTGCCATGGGAAATCTACAGCTTGTGTTTTTCAAATAGCAGTAAAGAAAGCACCAATAGATGGTCTTCTCCAGGGCAGCCTATATTACATACAGTAATACTACAATCTTTTATTCCTGGGTCTTGAAAAATTAAAAAAAAACAACAGTGAGGGGAGAAAGACTGCAAAGGTTATACTGGTGCATGTGAGAGGATGTTTTAATATCTTTGTTGAGTATAAAGAATAAAGCAATCAATAGCAAAGGGAATGAAAAACAAACAAACAGAAAACAAGAAAACAACCAGAACATGACTCGTTTGCAGACACTAGGGGGCAGAACAAGTTAATGTTTGAACATTGGGATGGGACCATTAATTCAGCCTCCGTGCTGCCTTTTCAATGTCATAGTTTCAATTACGGACGACCTTTTCGCCTCACGTTGCAGCATTCATGTCACGGAACATGTGATTCTGATGGAATTCCAAAAGCAGCCCAGTAAATATATCTGACCTCAGTCCAGATACACACCATGAAACAATACGCTGAAGCTAGAGTACTGGAAAAACAGGCTCGATGGATTCAAAGGTCTCGGCTGCTTCTGTGGTTGAGACTTAATTCATATTGCCTGAAAACTAGTCCAGTGTAGAATATGTAATGTCTTACATATTAAATAAAAGGAATTTATTAAATATCAACTTTAAATACATTGATAAAACAGTTTGTTCTGTATATTAAGAAACAGCTACATCTTTTTAAAGTAAGGTTTTTCTGACTGGACGCTGGTTAGACAGTAAACAGCGGGTCTGAATAACAGCACTGTGTACAGTACAGTAGTGAATGTTTCAGGATCAGTGGGCGTCATTATCTTGTTCTCAGAAACCCCAAACAAACAGGATTTAAACTGTGTGTCCGCAAGTCAAGTTTGTTTTGATTTGAGTCGCTGCTACACTTCATGTTAAGGTGCTTTCACAACAAGTGTGTTGCAACCCCATTAACAAGAAAACTGTGTTGAGTGTAATTAGGACTGAGAATGTAATCCCTCCACCAACAGGAAACAACTCTAAATCACAAGGGATTATGGGAAGGAAATGGATGAAAAACAAATTTAAGTCGGGGGTGATGTTTATATTCATCCACTGTATATTAGCTGACATGGGGAAAAGTACAGATGTTTATATAATGAAAAAGAGGCCCTTATAAATTAATAAGTATTTTTGATGGCATTGTGAGCTGTGGAGTCTTTGTTTAGAACAATGTGATGCATCTAAATCAGCTCAGACTGACCTCACTGAAAATGTGTTCTCAATTGAACAAAAATAGCCAATAAATGCTCCCTGAATGTGGCTGCTGTCACCTGCCGGCCTGGCTACTGTCCATAGATTTATAAGAAAAACAAGATACAGAATGCAAAAATGGTGTCTGTTGAGACCGTTCAACTTCCGGGTTTACTTCCTGGTTATCATCCTCCTCAACTCAACATTAGGGTTGGAACAATATGAAATTCTTACCATACGATAACCATCTAAAAAAATATCACGGTTTCACTGTGTAACAGGATACGGTGTTACACAGTTTTTTATATATGTGCCAGTTACAACGACCCTTAAAGGAATGACAGCAGGGTTTGGGTTGAACAGACACCTCTTTATAATTATGCCCTGACAGACATGAAACTTGATATAAACTGGAATTTTTGAATAACAGTAATGTGGTAGCATTTAAAGTGAAACTCTCGCCAAAATGCAACCTAGGCTTTTTTTGTGAATGTATATGAGTCAAACCTTCATGTAAAAGCACAACTACAACGAAAGAGGCACTTTTATGATTTACCGTGTTTTCGTTTTCGGGTCAAACTCATTTTAAATGGGAGTGCTAGGGGCAAATTAGCGATAGCATCAAAATCGCTATTTTTAAAACACTAAGAAGGCTCAACACAACATGAAACTTTGCTCACAGTATCACCAGGGTCTCTACACATGAACATGAGCATTGAGAACATTGTTTGTGTAGACAGAATTTACTAAAAAGAGAGTTTTTGGACAACTCATGTTAGCAGATGTTTCCTCTGCTTGCTGCCGTCCTTCCAGTGAGAAGTGTCAATTTCCAAATGCAATGTAACCTGGAGGACAGTTAAAGGCGCATATGTAAGAATGTGGCCAAAAACGGTTACTACACTCAAATTCAAAATACTGCGGCGAGTCGTATCCGCCTCCCCCTCCACCCCCTCCCCTCCAGACTCGAGGTTGCCCGAGCGGTCACACAATTCTGTTCTCTCAGTAAAGATCAAGATGTATTATTATTTATGGTAATGTTAGCTGTTGACTCGGGATGGACATATCAGATGGAATAACGTTATGCATGATATTTGACAGAACTGTCCCTCATTTTTGCCTCCCCTTTTATAACTTTATATAGTTTGCGGCAATATACATGCAAAGACCTAAAGAGGACTCGAATTTGGCTAAGTATCAAATGTAAGATTTCACATTGTGCAGCCGCTGCTGGCAAACGCGCCGACAGCGGCTGGACATCGACTGGACAGCGGCTGGACACTGACTGGACACCGACTGGACAGCGGCTGGACGCTGGGCGCACAGCAGCACGCTGGAGACCGGATGCCCGTACCAGGACAGTGCTAATGCTGCTAGCATTTGTTTCTATGATTGAAATGAATAACGTTATTACTCGACAGTTCTAAGTATTCGAAATGTCCATCCCCGTCAAGCTATGATGCTAACTTAGTTAGCCAAGCTTAACTTACCTGTCGAGGAGAACAGTAGCCAATTCTGCATCCGTTTTCAAATCCCTCTCAGCTTTCAACTCTCTCCACCATTCAAATGCATCTCCTATATAGATCCTCGCTTTGCCTCGAATATTATCTTGGCGTTTTTGTGATTCATAACGAGGTCTTATAGATTTAGTTGCTTCCGCCGTTGTAGCTCAGTAACTGGCAACCTGTGGTTGCTCAGCAGCTGAGACTCTACTGACTGTAATGATTTGTAGACGCCGGTGGGTGGCGCCACATGCCAAAACATGATTTAAAAACATCAACATGATTTGCAGTCTGCAAAAGATTTTTTTAATGCGAATATTTTGGCTGTACTGTTGTTGTTGGTGAGTTCAGTATGTTATATGAACATTATTCCTGAGTCTCTGTGACATATTAGGATGATTTTACAGCCAGTTGCTTTAGATTTCTTACATATTGTACCTTTAAGGTGGAATGCTCCTAAAGCTTAGTTCCATATAAATACACGGATAATTTGTTGTTTTGTCGTTAGCAAAAAACAATATTGACCTTGAAGTTGAAAAAGGAGCCTCATATAAGAAACAATACTAAAATCTAAAGCTGGAAAAGTCACGTGAGATATTGCGTGGATAGTTGTTGCCGGAAGACAGTAGTTCCACCTTAACTGTCCTCAGGTTATGTCGCATTTGGAGATCGATACTTCTCGGCTGCCAGGATGGCGGCTAGCGGAAGAAGCTACTGCTAAGGTGAGTTGTTCAAAAACTCTCTTTTTAGTAAATTCTGTGTACACAAACAATGTTCTCAGTGCTCGTGTTCATGTGTAGAGACCCTGGTGATACTATGAGCAAAGTTTCATGTTGTGTCGAGCCTTCTTAGTGTTTTGAAAATAGCGATTTTGATGCTATCGCTAATTTGCCCCTAGCACTCCCATTAAAATTAGCTTGCCCGAAATTGATTCACAAAAAAAGCCACGGTTGCATTTTGGTAAGAGTTTCACTTTAATCCTGTGTAGATAAACAATAACACACCGAACGATAACTGTCAGTTTTCAAACCAGGATATCTCTGCAAATGTACTCAACACAAACCTAGTACTTGCATCTAAGACACACTGTGGCAACATTCACTGATGCCAAGAACCAGAGATGGGACCAAGTCACATATGTGCAAGTCTCAAGTAAGTCTCAAGTCTTAACCTTCAAGTCTCAAGTAAGTCCTAAGTCATTTTTCTTGGGCAAGTCAAGTCAAGTCAAGTCACAGGTTATGTCAAGTCGAGTCAAGTCAAGTCATGTACTTGGTCAAGTCAAGTCCAAGTCAAGTCACCTTATTATTGCAATTTTACCCGCAGAATCTGATCTTAATAAAGTGAAAAGACAAGATATAAGTAACTGTCAGTAAACAGCAATGGCCAATGTGTCCAACCTGTTTAAAGAAATGACAATACTTTGGATTTGCATTGTAATTACTGATATTCAGTGAAATACATTTACTCATTTACTCAGCTGTTAACCCACATCAACTTCATATGCTGTTTTTAACTAAAGGTTACTTCATTTTATAATCCCATTTATTTCATGTACTGTTTTAACATGTGTATTATGTATTAAAATCATATTTGTGTCATGATCTGTTTTTAAGCAGTATCTACTTTATTTACTAGTGTTTTAGCTTGTAGCAATTACTCAATTTTAAGACAATTGCTTCATTTAGTCCATCTCAAACAGTATTCATTCAACTTCACAACCTTAGTTACTACTACTACTACTACTTTTAGGTGACTTCCTCGCTGCAATATTTACTTTGCAGGGATGACCCCCGCATGCACAGACAGACAAACAGACAGACAGACACACACACAGACAGACAGACAGACACACAGAGGTAGCGGCCAAAATCACGCAGGCGGCCCGGCGAGATAGGCAGGAAAAACACTGTTGGCGGGCTGGTATGTAATTTAGCTCATTTAACTCCGTGTTGCTCATTCGTAAAACGTACAGCCAGTCTTGTGATGAACCGGTCGGAAGGTTCGCTCACGTTGTCTAGGGTTAATGTTGGCAAATAAAAAAAGAAAATAACAAGTTCCACCAAACCGACCCTCCCCACCCCCACCTCCGTATCATATCAAGCTAAAGTAAGCTAACTACCGACTAGGCTAACAGGATAATATTAGCTAATTGACGAGCACTTACTGGGCAGAATGGCTCTTCAAATGACGAACAAAGTTTGAAGTTGTCGCTTGGCTGTCCGGGATGTTTATGTCGCATGTCTTGCACTGTGCTGTGCGTCTTTTGCCGTCAAAATGGAAATTCCGAAAGCCAAAGACGATGACTCTCGGCACCCCTCCCGCTGCCATGGTGTTGCAGATCTGATATAAGAGGGCGTGTTTCTCAAATAAACATGTAAGTTACGTAGAGAGGGCATGATTGATTGACAGGGTAGTGATCCAATCATGACAACGCCATTCTCAGCCTGCGCTCCTACCAGGTAATCGATACATATATATATATTTTTTAAATTAATGTATTAATTTACATTCAAACTGAATAACACTCAAGTCATTCAAGTCATTGTGTCTCAAGTCAAGTCAAGTCCCGAGTCATTAACTTCCAAGTCCGAGTTGAGTCTCAAGTTTTTTATTTTTTTTCAAGTCAAGTCACAAGTCATCAAAACAGCGACTCGAGTCGAGATGACTGTGAAAGCAGCTTTTGGGCAGCAGCCTCTAGTGGCCATAGTACTTATCACAGCAGAAAAGAAGGAAGTGAGTTGAAGTAGAATAAACAGTGACAAAGTCCTTTTAAGGGGGAGGTTGGGGTGGATGGTTGGGTTAATTTGCTCAGGATTTTCAACTAGGGTGCCGCCTAGTTATTTTCACGTACATAGCTTAACATACGTAACGTCGACTAATTTGTACCTGGAGTTACAGAAATAACCTAGCAGTTAACCCAAAACCACAATGTTTTCATAAACCAAATTTTCAGTTTGAATGTAAATTAATACATTAATTTAAAAAATATATATATATGTACCAAACTGTAATGGTACGATAAAGCGCTGGTATGCCTGGCGGTGGTACGCTGCAGCAGTCATGTTTATTTGAGTGGTGTGGGAGTCTCTGCTCATCGACCTGTTCAGTAGTTTAGGTATGAAGATGTGTTAGGTTGGTCTCAAAATGATAAGTCAGACTCTTACAGGGCCTGGATGGCTTGAGGCTTAGTTATTCCTTGTCCTTCTCCGTTGATATATTCTATGCGTGCACTGTGTAAGTTCATTGTAATGCAGTGCTTCTTCATGGAAAGGAGCCTATGTTAATTAAATAAATGATGTGACTGTAAAGCAGACTGATACCAAACTCACTTCCTCTGTACAAAAATGTTAAAATGTGTGGCAACAGTCCAGAAACAAATTGAATTTTACTCACAGATGGATCCTGAATAAATTCAGTCTGGACTCTTCTGTGGACCCACGTCTCAGACCGGTCCGGTTAATCGTCCAGCAGAAACAGGAAAAGGCTCTTTTCATGAATTCTATTAACATCTAGTTTCATCGACTCTGCAGAACGGAACCTAGAATGAGGTGCAGGCTCATTGCTGCGAGGCCTCTACATGACAAGGATAGAAATATGTTTTAATGAGCCGGTGTCCCGAGGCGACAGAGTAAATTTTTTATTTGAGGGCCAAAGCTGTGAGACTTCTGCATGAAATGAGGTAAAATCATCTTAGAATACCGAGGACATGGAAAAATGCAAATGGTCCAAAGGAAATGAAAAAAAAAACCTTCAGCTGCTAGCATCCGATCAGGAATCAGAAACAAATAATCAAATGTAAAAGTTCAGTAATTCTGCCCTCTAAAAGCTGCAGGGTTCATTACACATTGACCCGTTTTCTATTTGTGGTCCCTGACAATTTTTGGAGCAACATTTCTTTAAGTTTAGCCTCATGCTGGAACTAGAGAGAAGGTCACCAAACAACATGGATCATCCTCTGGGGACCATAAATATTCAACGAAGTTTAACAGCACGCTAACCTCTTTAGTTTTAAGATATCTTGTGTACAATATTGGGAGGTGCTAGGGTAAAGCTCATAAAAGAGAATGAGTTCATCTTCTGGGGGGCATGATAATAGTCAGTAAAATTCAATCCAATCCAGTTATTATCCAATAAATGTGGGTATTACATGTGTACAATTGTAAGTTTTGGCCTGGTAATTGTCCTAAAGGAAAGGCCAGAGGGTCACTAAAATATTAAAATTCAGTCTCTGAGGTCGGCTAGTGATCAGAAGGTCACTGGTTCAAATCCCGCAAGATACTGAACCCCAAATTGCTCCTGAGGGCCCTGCGATGAGCTGGCCACTTGTCCAGGGTGTCTCCTGCCTTCACCCAGAGACAGCTGGGATTGGCTCCAGCAACAAATCCTGCGACCCCTTGAAAAAATTATAAAGTGGTTGCGGAGGACCATGAACATTCACAGTCCAATACAGTGTAATTAAAGAAAGTAAAAAGAATTAAATTAAACCTATGCTTATCAGAGGAATAATTTTGTATTTGTGTCTGAAATGCCCATAACTGGTTTATTTGTTGGAAAGAGGTGGTAAATGTATCTTAAAATATTGATAGGTTTATAGTTTTGACTTGTGTCCAATTTAAACATCTTTAATTAACTGCAAAATATACAAGTTTTCTCTTCCCACTGGAGGTCCATGAACGCAGCTTCAGTATCTGAACTGTCTGAGTCACCAAACATCAGATCAGTTGCATAACCAACCCTGAAAAAGGAAGCAACCGACCAGTCGAACTAATGGTCCGTTATAAAAAGAGCAGTGACCCCTGTGACCTGTAACCAAATGAGGGAGGGAGGGATGAGGAATGCTGCAGGGCCAAACTGGGTCACCCAAAGGGTCTCACACTGAGGTCAAAGGTCAAAGAGTGTGGGAAGGTTTAAGGGTTTAAATCAGAGAAAGCTGCTGATTCTTTTTCAGTGTCAACATTAAATGACCCGTTTTGATTTCTACTCCCCATGTCTTCATGGTTTAGTTTCAATGTTTCTCTTGATAAATGCATTTATGGTCCCAGCTGTAGCTCACTTAGTTAGCTTAGTGAGCAGTGTTGGGCAAGTTACTTTCAAAATGCAATATAAAGTAATATGTAATGTTACAATATTTCTGTTGGTGCAGAGGAATACATTCCTTATTGCACTACTTTTTTAATTGCTTTAAACATGAGCAGGTAGACAAAGGCTCAAAGTCTGACACATTATGAGATAGGAATAAATATTTTTCATTGTAGGCTCAGTCACAGGCTCAGAGTCATAGGCTCAGACCTATAGCTTCTATAATGTAGCCTATAATGACATGACAAAACTAACATCTCTTCTTCTGTTTATTTTAGTTCACAGAACAAGGAATGTATGGACATATAGGATCCAAGAATGTAAATTAAAGTGCGCTCAGAGAATCATCATGAGGCCTACAAAATACTCACGAAATACAAAGTTGTAGGCTTGGCTGTATCAGACACTGAATGCCTATATTAATATGGTCATGTTGGTCATGTGAATGGGTTCTTAAAAAAGCGATGGACGCTTCACATCGGTCGGTAATGCAGATTGTAGCATATTACATGACATAACTGTAATAATCTATTACTGAAATATTATTAGTAACGTCTTTTACTAGTCAAATAGCACTAAAAACAAATTATTACCGTGACCCTCAACACTGTACGTTAGCTAACCCCTTGTCTAGCGATGCACACTTCCTCCTGCCCCGCTAGCAAGGAAGCTGTTTCCAAATGAAACTGTTCACAGCAAGGTCTGTGGATTACCTTGAGAAACTATGTCACGATTTCTGGAAAAATACATTCTTGTCGAGCTTTTCAAATAAATATATTTTTTGGTGCTCTGAGTGCCACCTAGTTCCATTAAATCGGAGACACGCCAGACATTTTGACATCTCACAACAAAACAATCTAAATTAATAGGTAGCACCACAGCTAAGGGGAAATGTATGGATTTTAGATTTTGGGCTTTATATTCGTGCCAAAACTAAAGGTGGTTGTGATATACACAGATTTTCACGTCCGCAGAATCGAGCACATTGCCATAATTTCCCAGACATTCCAGATTTAGCCCACAGAATCCTCTCTGAACTCTTTCATTATCACCCATTGAGGAGAAATTAGCAGAAATTGAGGCAATTATTGTGTGAGGCACCTCTTTGAGCTCGTCACATAGAGGACAATAGAACATGAAATGAGACTCATTTTCAATTTCCATTAAGTCACGGAGCGGACAAAGACCGTCCTCATCATTTATCCATTTATGCAACTGATTCCATTCATTTGTCCATGTGATCATTGCGTGTGTGTTTTTAGACCAAATTATAGTGATGGACATTTTTTTCCACAATGTCCTGACCTCTTGGCTCTCTCTGTGGTTTAATGAGATCACAATTCTGTAATATTTGCTTGAACATAATGATGTTAAAATATACTGCATTAGAAACAGCCTCATGAATCTAATATTCTGTTTAGTCTCACACAAAGACTCTCATGTTAAAGTCTTTAGAGGCTTGTTCATCTGAAAGTAACTTCAGAAGAATGTTCTCCAGAAAGACGGGTTGCTGCTTTCTCACCTGTCCTGCACCAGGTGGCAATTTCACAGTTTTTAATGGGGCAATTTGTAAGATAAGGCCAGAATTTTACTTTAAAACAGTCAGACAATGATAAGACATTATCAACAGAGTGTGAAGAAATTCCACAGCGTTGCATGGCGCCAAGAATTGCACAGTTTAATGTCTCAGTGTGTGCTTTGCATAATTTACTTCTCTATAGAAGTATGTGCCTTGCAGTATGCATGTGAAAGGAAGCTGTGAATAATACTGCAGTAACTTTAATGTGACATGTTGACAATTTGAAATGTATGAAGTGCTTCCTACATGTTTTTTTTGGTTGCAAACACAGTTGGTCATTGAAGGCACAGTGGCAAACATAGCTATAGCTGTTTCCGGTTTATGTACTCGTGAGACCGAAGTTTTGTGACTCGTATCTAATTCATGACAAATGAGTGAGTGCCAGCGCCCTCTGCTCTTCACTCCTCTCTCAAGTAAGGCAGTATCTTTGCCAGGTTTAACAAACGTTGCTTCCATTTGAGCCGAGTTGCAGAGCTACCACACTCATGTTTCTTGGAAAGACCCACTCTACTCTGCCTCTGATTGGCTAGCACACGTTGCTCGTTCCTCATCTGCTTGGTAGGTAAGAACTACCCTGTCTTTCGCTTAGGATGATTGGTTAAACCACATCAAAAATGAATCCCATGTGGACTTTAAGCCCTGAGTTAGCATGCTACCCAGCTAGCCCCAACTTGTCTCCTAACACCACTTTGTACCTCATGAATGAAATGGTGAATGAAATGTTAAATATGTTTTACACCTGAAAAGCTTTGAAATCAAAAGTCTGAAATTCTGACCTCTGAAGTTGCCTGGAATGCAGCTTAACTTCTATTTTCCTTACGAAACAAGAAAAATACAACCGTACACCTTCTGAAATGCAGTTTATATGTTTTTAACAAACTAAGATGAGCTCAAGCTCATTGCCAAACACACTTCAACCAAATTGGAAATAAACTAAATCAAAGTCACCCTAACAGTGTTGTCAGTGTTTGTCTTTCCACAATCACATCTGGTTTTGTCCAAATATATCCTCACTTCACAGAGTAAGATGTGAAAATATTCTGGCTCTGCGCGCTGTTTTTGCTATTTTGCCGTGTCTTCTCATCCCTGGAGTCATAGTCCCGGTCAGAGCTGCTGTAAATCACCTCCATTCTCTATCCCCTGTCTTCAAACAGACCTCTGTCACTCTCAGAGGCTGCAGTCCTAGGTTGGTGTTCACTTGGCCTCTAAACCCAGTTGAGCTGAGCCCTATCGCCTTTGGTGACTTCCCCTGCGAGCCAAAGTTGTGGTCCAATTGAACTCTAGGGCCACTGGCTCCATGGTTAATTGAGCCATTAGCTAATTAGCTAATGGTAGCTAGCTACAGCTAAGGATAGCTAGCAAAGAGAAGCAGTTGTTGGTTACTCAAGTGATATGTGGCCCCCTGTGCTTTTGGAGCTACCTTTGAACTCTAGCCATATTTGAGCAATGAGACCTTGAATGACTACATATACTGGTTCGTAGTTTGTGAATTTCCGCCCGGAGATCAATAAAGTTTGATCTTCCCCTAACAGAATTAATTTGTTGATTATGTTTTGTATTATTAATCCGAGTCTGAGCCAGCAGAAGTGGTACCACAGAAATGTAAAACACTGTGGAATTGGTGTCTTTGGTAAATCTCCACCCTTGGTGGCTTTTAAACAACAGTCATCTTGTGACTCCTGAATAATATATAGTGAATCATTGGCTCATAGTAACCTTATATGTTTACTGTTCATGTTTATCTGGGTTTCTGGCTGTATATTACATTTTATGACGTTGTTTGTCTACGCTCCAAAGGCCAGAGTTGATTATCTGCCAACCTGCTGCACGCTGATAAACAACGACACGTGTCTCGCTCTGTGATAAACACAAATACATTTAAACATGTAGTGATTCTCAGCCATGTGTGTCATAGCTTAATAATGATATATGTGTGTGAGAATTCTGCTGCAATCTCACAACTGTCTGACTACAAATATTTATTATCAGCCTCGTCTGCACATTTCAGCTTAACTGAGAACCTTGGGTGCAGGCAAACTGCTGCAACACACGTGTAGTATATTCAGTTCCCCAAATGACTTCCAATTTGTATTAATTAGATACATTTTCACTGATTCTTGGGTAGGAACATTATCAATATTTCATCATTTGGGCATTGCTGCAGCAATGCATGCAGGACTTGAGTTAAATGATCTTTTCTGATCTTATAGTTTAAGTTGTATTATCTCATTTGTTAGAATAATATGCTCCCATATTATATTATTTACGACCAATTTATTGTATCCACCTAATTTGTAAGTCATACACACAACGTGACTTTTATTTTTTGTGAGCAGAGAGGCATTGTGGGTTATCTTGTTATTTAGTTGTAAAGGAGCACTTGCCATGTTTACTGATGATTTTCTCGGAGCTGTGAAGAAATGAATAAACACATGGAGAGGTATCTATATGTTGTACAAACTGTCTTGTTTAATTTTCTCGCCTAAATAACAGCTGAAGGACACAAATGCCACGTGAAAGCAAATGCTGCTCCCTATGGGTCACATCTGCGGCTGCATCTGTGTTTGGCTGTAATGATTGCGGTCTAGGGACTGAAACCAGACGAGATAAAGGCCTTAAAGACTATTAGGTGAATTAATTGGCATTCTATGAAAAACATATATAAACATGCAGGTTTCTGTACACAATTAAAGCCCTTGTTCAGATGAATTTAGGTGTGATAACACTGAGTGTTTCTGATGGCAGTGGAGCCAACAGACAGGCTGGTATTTTTATATCCTCAAAGTCAATGACTTAAAGCTGACCGTCAAAGCACGTCATCACATTTTTTGTTCTCTTAATTTTGTAGTAGATGATCAACCTCAGTCAGTGAGTTTAACTGTTCTCCAGCTGCTCATTAACTCAACAGAGCAAATATTAATATAAATATTTAACTCAAAGACATAAAATGAGAAGTTAAACTCTTGTCCAATTCAACAAAATTACAGGTTGTTTCTATTATTTTTATGTGGTAAAATGTAAAAATGATTCAAATCATATGAAGTGCAAAGTGTTTCTTCCAAAAAGAGTATCATGTGAAAAAAGTAAAAGAAAAGTGAAATGACAACCCTAACCCTTACTCTAACCCAACAGACAGAAGGGAAACAACGTAGAATACAATGTTTTATTTTTTCCAACTTTTGTAAAGTACATAATGGAGAAGAGTTTGAAACCGAGAAATTAGCACGTTCTTTCGCTGCTGTAATGGATGATTTGTTTTTAACCAACAGCCAAAACGTTTTCTCCTGTTATCACAGATGATCTCCTTTTTCTTTTTGAACTTCTGAAACTATTTTTTCCCTGCTGTCACAGATGGAAAAAAATGTTTGCGAAACTATTTTTTCTGTCCTGTTTTCAGAGATAAAAATGAAAATTAATTAGATAAACTATCCTGGCAACCTCTGATTTTGCCCACCTGTTTCATAGATGAAAAATAAAACAAGGAAACTCTGGCAAAACCTTCTTTTCCCCTTATTTAAAGTCATAAAAACTGGAGAGAGAAAAAGCAGCTGATTTTTTTTGTCTTTTTTTCACGTGCCCTTTAGAGCTTCCATGTGTCTTAGCATGTGTTAAGATTCAAGTTGAGTTTGGTTTATTGTAGACCTTTAATCCGAACCGCTGTGTGGAGTGAGCCACAGAAGACGGACTGCCAGCCGGGCGCCTTCAGTGAGGACAGTGAGGACAGTGAGGACTTCACTTACAGCAGCTGTTAATCCTTCGTCCAGGAGATGTTGGAATCGCCACAGGCAGATTACAGCCACAGAGCTGCCTCAGAGCAAGGTCACATTAGAGGTGTGATCACACCTCCCGATGCTCTTCTTTAGTCCTGAGAGGAAGAGCTGACTTTGATGTTTCAAGCAATGGTACATTCAGGGGCGCTCTGTTCTCTTGATTTCAGACAAAGCGATACACGACTTATTGTGATATTTATTACAGCAATCATACAGGAAAATGTGTGATTGCTACCATGGCTGCACCGATAATCCCTCATTAATTTCATGAAGGATTAGTACTGAAGCAGCGTGTGGCACTGAAGACGGTTGTCAAAATATGTCAACACGATGAGAGGAGGAAGTGGTTTTGCTGAGAGGTGTCAGTAAAAAGTGAGAGACAAGATGTCAGAATCCCTCCTGCAATCAATAATAAGAAGAAATTCACAAGGATTTCAAGTTAAAGTTATCGAGGGGAGACAAACAGAATCAAATCTTCTTAGTGAGAGAAAGGTCTATCAGCTTCTCTTGCGATCTAGTCTCTGTTTCCTCCTCACTCTTTACTCCTGAAGGGTTGGTTGTGAAACCCTGTGTGGATGGAAGCATTCTTTAAATGGAATGTCACACCTGCCTTAGTACATTAGGTGTTAAAGCTCTTGTTGGGCAGAAATGAAAGAACGGAGATGAATGATGGAGGATAGTTCACAGTCTGAAAGGTTAAAACTGTCTCTGACTTCAGGCCATAAAGAGAAATGAGTCACAGGAGAGAGAGAGAGAGAGAGAGGGAGAGAGAGAGAGAGAGGGAGAGAGAGAGAATGTGTGTGTG
>CAEMYA010000333.1:0-20236 GCA_903131615.1 Diplodus sargus | reverse complement strand
GAACTATTCCATTGACTTAACATTTAACTGTAAGAATGTAGTACATATGCCTACCTATGAATGCAAAAAGGAATAAAATCTGATTTCCATTTAGCTGCAGTCCAACAGGGGAAAAAGGGACGTGGAAGCAGCTAAAGCTGAAATATAAAAACATCATCCAACAAGGCAAGGCATGTTTTGCTCAGCGATTGCACCTCACTTTGATTTTTTTTTTTTAATTGATTTAGCCTGTTAAAGTAAATATTAATTCAGTGGCTACTTCAAATAGTAATGTAAACCCCCTAATCAAATTCTGTTTTAACACGTCCTCCCACTTAACACACCACTTAGTAGATTAAAACTTGATACAATGTTTACAGATTTTTATTTTATATGTAGGCTACATTTAAAATGTGACGATGTGTACAGGAACACTCAATAAAATATTAAGTTAAAAAAAATTAACATCTAAGTTCTGCTCAGCCAACAGAAAGAAGGCAGAGGCCCGAAAAACAGGTGGAGGGCCACCTCCACCACCTCTGACAGAGGCTGAGGAGATGGAGGACCTACCACCTCCACCACCTCTGACGGAGGCTGAGGAGATGGCCCTCAGCCAAAACTAAGGCCGACCGGTGGCTGAAGGCATCCCCGGGGGAAGCTTCTCGGAGCCTGTCACCCCCCAGGACACAAGTGCCTACATCAGATGTAAGTACACGCTTGTGTCTTTTTTTAAAAAAATAAATAAAAAATGTATGTATTATTCTTAATTATTATATCTATCTCCACCCAACAGTTGAGGATGGTGTCATTTGCTTGGTTCAGCCTCCGACAGAGACAATTGAGCCCCCTGCAGCTGTAAGTATTCCATACTCAGATCTTGCTCAGATGGTAGTTCAAAGTAATCTTAAACTGTTTCTTTTCCTGCATCACAGGCGGAGGAGGATGGTGATGATGATGAAGAAACGCTGTCGGCTGCCACCACAGGGAGAGATCCAGAGAGGCCTACTGAGGTGTGTCTTAATATTACGTATAGCTACTGGCAGTGGTCTACCAATTCACATTCCTTTACATTGTCACGTGGAATGTAGTTTGACATGTAGCCTACACTGAAGTGATGAGCATGGAAAATGGACAAACAACTAGCACATTCTTGTCTTTCAACAGAACATTGCTGGGCATCAAGAGGAGGGTCCATCAACTTCCACAGCACAGTCTACCTGGATCGTAAAATAAGAAAAACTGACCTAGAAATTCTATCACTGGAATGCCAGTTGAGGTGGGTGCATTGGTGAAATATGTAAATATGTTAATGGTTGGAACTATATTACAAATCCTAACTGTTGCTTTTGTACTTGTACGGAATAAAGAAGAACCAAATCACACGTGAATTTGTCTTTATTTGACTGTTTGAATCAAAAGTAATTCCTGCTGATAACGTCCCTTACAGCCCTTCCATCCCGGACATCTGCAGGGTGGATGGGGTGGTCATCCTCAGGGTCATTTATTTGTAGGGCAGGGTGTTGCTCTCCTCTAATAGTTGCAATATTATGGAGAACAACACAGGCCACAATGATGTCACATGCCCTCTCTGGGGTGACCCTGAGCTTACGCAGGCACTGGAACCGGGATTTGAGTATGCCTATGGTCATCTCAACCCGGGCTCTAGTCCTGCAGTGGGCCACATTAAATCGTTGTTGGGGCCCTGGCTCAGGGTCAGGATAAGGGGTCAACAGAGAGGGCTGGCATGGATAGCCTCGATCCCCCAGTAGGTAGCCACCAAACTCTCCTGAAATTATAAAGGACAAATTTGAGTGCATTTAAAAAGGGAGACAAAGAACATTTTACAAAGCTTTAGCTTCCTTACCACGTGCAAATCTGTTGCTCAGACTACACTCCCGGTAGATCCGGGAATCATGCACTGAGCCCGGCCACTTGGCTTCTACATTGGTGATAAAGTTAGCTGCATCACATATGATCTTCACAGTGCAGAGGATGACATGAGTTAGCTGTATTGTACTGTACACATTTTCATGTACATATTTTTTAAGATGGTAGGTCATGTACCTGGACATTGATGCTGTGAAAGGATTTTCTATTCACATAGTCCCCTTCATTTTCTTTAGGTGCTGTGATAGGAATTTGTGTCCCATCTATGCATCCTATCACATTTGGAAGCCCTGCAAAATGACAGCTGACTAAGCTACTGACCCCGCTCTGAGGTCGCAGCAGAATGTATATCATAATAATAAAAAAAAAATTCTACATCAGTTACCTGCAATCCTGTGGAATTCCTCTTTGATGTTTCCAACAGGTTTGTGTCCGGGGAACACCACCATCACTGGTAACAGACGTTTCAGTGCGAGGGTAACTTTCCTCACCGCTCTACACACTGTTGCCTTGCCTTCAGAGTTTCAGTTACCTCTCTTTCTGGAACGGAAAACCCAGAGTTTCCCTCATCTCAGGGTTAACTTACTCTGAGTTTTCACATAACCCGCTTTCTGGAACACCCCCCTGCTCTTTTGTAAATATGTACGAACGAGGGCAACAGCTGATGAGCTCTTCAAGCTGCTGGATGGTCACCTAAATGAGCACGGACTGAAGTGGGAGAACTGTGTCAGTGTTTGCAGTGATGGAGCGCAGACCGTGGCGGGGACGAAGAACGGGCTGCAAGCCCTCATCAGGAGGGTCGCGCCAAATGCGAAGTGGACCCACTGTATCATCTACAGGGAAGCACTTGCATCAAGGCAGCTCAGCCCCGAACTGAATAAGGTTTTAATTGACGTCATCAGCGTTGTCAACTTCATTAAAACAAGACCACTGAAATCACGGCTCTTCTCTGCTCTCTGTGAGGACATGGGTGCGGACCATAAAGCTGTGCTGTTTCACAGTGAAGCAAGGTGGCTCTCGCGTGGCAAAGTTTCGTCACAAGTGTTTGAGCTCAGACATGAAATCTGGATGTTTTTGGAGCAGGAGGGCATGTATGAAAGTGCAAAGAAGTTCGGTGATGAACAATTTCTGCTGAAACTGGCCTACCTCTGTGATGTATTTGGGAAGCTAAATGGACTAAATCTACAGCTTCAAGTCGGAAACAAGCACCTCCCTGACCTCACAGACAAAATCAGTGCCTTCACTCGAAAGCTGGAGATGTGGGGCAAGCGACTTGACCAGGGAAATACTAGTCCATTTGAGAACATGAGTGAGTTTGCTAGACTTAATGATGTGATATCACCACAGTGATTCCATGTCTGAAGCAGCACATCTCATCACTAAATGGATTCTTCAAAAGATACTTTCCTGGTGACAGCTCTCAGTATGACTGGGTGAGGGATCCATTCAGTGTTACAGCTCCTGCTGAATTCAGCTCTGCAGAAGAGGACCAGCTGATTGACATGTCCTCTGACTCCACCCTGAGGCTGAGGTTTAGGTCTCAGACACTGAGTGAGTTCTGGCTGGGAGTGGAAAGGGAGTATCCACTTGTTGGACTAAAAGCTGTGAACATTTTACTACCCTTTGCAACATCCTATCTCTGTGAGACAGGCTTTTCTGCTGTTGCTGCACTAAAAACAAGGTACAGATACCAGCTTAACATTGAGCAAGAGTTAAGAGTAGCAATATCAAATCTGAAGCCCAGATTTGAAAAGATGTGCAGTGAAAAAAGGGCTCACAGCAGCCACTAAATACATGAGCAGACTCATCCCCTGCTAAATATTTGTAGTATGTCTTTCTTTTTTTTAATATGTTCTAAGAGATTGACTGTGCATCTGGCAGAGTGATGGCAAATTGTATTGAAGTTGAATATGTTCATATAACAGAGAATTGCCGTGAAATAAGTTTGAAGAAATTGTGAAGGTTAATTGTGTTTTATACAAAATGTTCAAACTGATGTAGCTGACAGTTTCATATGTTTCAGGTTTCACTGCTTTTTTTATTGTCTTCTGGGTAGACAATATGTTCAGGGAAAGTAAATGCAAATGTTATGCACTTTTTATACTTCTGATAAGCTAAAATATAAGCAATACTGTTACAAATTTTGTACAAAAAATGTAAAAAGTCATACACCTTTTTGAAAAGGAATAAGCTGGTGAAGATGACAAGTGACCAATGTTTACAGTTTAAAGTTTTGCATGTTAATGTGTTAAGTCTATAAAAATGCACATCCCAGTGAATCATTTGCACTTTTTTCTCTGTTTTGAGAATCACACACTCTTGTTTAAATGTTACAAATTGAGTTAATAAACTAAACTTGGAAATTGTTTGAAGTTGTTGCAGATGTTATCTCAGCTCATTTTATTAATCTATTTTGATAATCAGGTGATTGTATGCATAATGCTGGTGCCAGCAACTCATACAGTGGTTTAAACAGATACATAAATATCAGGTTCTCAATATTATTTCAAATTGGGGGGGTGTGATACATTTTTTGTCCTCTGAGGGGGGCATGACAGAAAATAATTGAGAACCACTGACATAGGGCAACATTAGTTTCATACATAACATTTCCTCCCCACTAAATGATGCTGTCAATAATCACAAAGTATCTTTTAAATACTTTTTTCTTTTTTTTTCTTTTTACTTTCTCTTTACCCTTTTTATTTTACTTCAAAATAAAAAAATGGAAGTTATTCAACTTGTACTTGCATGTCAAAAACAACATTTCACCGAACTCCACCATACAACAGTATTTGAACTTTTCCGTGTGTTCACTCATCACGGTAACGAACTGATGGTTTAGTGATCCTCACAGGATAACGTCTAACAGTCTCTGTTACCTCAGCCTATCTCATCCGTGGTGGTTCGTTAGACTGATCTCTCTTTGGTGATGCAGTAGTCTCAGAACCTCGATCATCCTTCTTTTCAGAGTGAGTGGTGTTCGTGTGAGGTTGAGGGCAACTATCACTCGGGGGTAGTAACACTGAGGGGTTGACAGGTAAGTTCAATGCAGTGTTCTGAGGCTCTGGATCAGGGCGTGCCAACATTTGATCCACATGTCGTTTCCACACTCCTTGTGTTCCTACATTCACCTTGTATGACACTGGTCCAGTCTTTTCCATCACAACCCCTTGCGACCACTTCTCCTCCCCCCTCCTTTAGTCACGCACCAAGACCGACTCTCCAACATCAAACTGTCTGTCCTTCGAGTGCTGTTGGCTCTGTAGTTGTTGGGCCTCCTGCGAGCTGTGCACAGCCCCAGCAACACTGGGTTTCAGGCAATCTAGCCGAGAGCGCAGTCTGCATCCGAGGAACAACATAGCGGGCATTTCCTTTGTAGTGGCGTGAGGGGTGTTGCGGTAGGTCAGGAGAGATACATCAAGGCGTTGCTGCACAGGCGCTGTACCTCTGGAGGATTTTAGAGCATGTTTGAATGTTTGCACAAAACGCTCAGCCAAGCCATTTGTGGCAGGATGGTACGGCACCGAGCGGATGTGTCTGATTCCATTGCACTTCAAAAAGGCACTGAATTCGTCAGAACAAAACTGAGGTACATTGTCACTCACAAGAATGTGGGGAGTGCCATAGCGACTAAAAAGGCCTCTAAGCACTTGAATGGTCTTAGTAGTTGTGGTACTGTCCGTGACATGCACCTCAGGCCACTTGGAATGCACGTCCACAGCGACCAGGTACATATGTCCTTCAAATGGACCTGCAAAGTCCACATGTATCCTCTTCCAAGGACTGGAGGGCCAAATCCAAGGATGTAGAGGTGCTAGCCCAGGCTCTTTTTGTACCTTCTCACAGGAGGGACAGGATTTAGCCTCAAGCTCAATTTGAGGGTCAATGCCGGGCCATCACACATAACTGCGCGCCAAGCATTTCATCCTCACCACACCTGGATGTGCTGTGTGTAGCTCCTTCAGCACCCGAGGACGTAGTTTAGAAGGCACAATCACTCTCACACCCCACATGAGGCATCCCTGCTGTATTGTGAGCTCATGTCGACGCAGCAGATAGGGCAACAGCTCCTCACATGAATCTTTTGCTGCTGGAAAACGACCGGTTGAAACCATTTCTAGGGCATGAGACAAGGCGGGGTCAAACATGGTGTCCCTTCTGATCTCAGGGTGACTGACTGTAATGTATCCAGCTGAGCAGTGTAGAACACCTCTACTGCGCATGGCCTCTCATGGTGAACATGCGGAAGTGGTAACCTTGAAAGTCCATCGGCATTAGCACGTAGGGATCCTTTCCTGTATTGAATGGTGTACTCATGCACTGACAGGAGGAGCGCCCACCGCTGCATTCGGGCTGCAGCCATCGGTGGTGTACTTTTTACAGGACTCAGGATGGAGGTCAGTGGACAATGGTCAGTGAGTAGAGTGAATATGTTACCATAGAGGTACTGGTGGAATTTTGCGCACTCAATCGGATCGATACCAAAATTTGCAGTATCGCCCAACCCTAACATGCACATCTGCTCTTGTTTACGTTTCTCGGCTGACTCCCTAAAGCTCACCTCAGTGACTCTGAGCAAAACAGTCCTTTTTATGAGGGGCTAATACATAGGAGAGAAAAGCCAGGGTATGAGAGAGAACACAGCCACATTCACTGAGGAGATGAAGGTCAAGAGATAACACTAATGCTTTCGACCTATCTCTTTGTCAACAGGATATGTACAACTATTTTAATAATGCAGATGATTGATGAAACACAATTTAAGAATACAGTTCATTGGTACATAGCAATTCAATGACAGTGTCTTAGGCTTCATACTTTTAGTCGACAGTGTGCTGGTGCCTGGCAGTGATAGTCACAGTGCCTTGGACTCAAAAACAGATGCATGAATCAGACAGATGTTTATGTGCACAGTAATTTATGGTCAAGTGGATCATCATTGCAGCAGAAGGGGTCATAGGGGTCACGGTGCTCGAGTAATAAAGTAATAAAATGGAAGAATCCTAGCAGAACTGTTGGGCATTTGTGGAGGTATGCAATCTACTGACTTGTAGTTGCGTTTTAAACCTGGATGGCAGCATTAACCCTACTCATAAAAATAAGACCACAGCTTTGAGATTCAGTCGGTCAGACCTGAGGACAAGTACGTCAGACGAACTCCCTGCACTGTTGTGTGTGTGCTACTGGCAGACGGCATGTGTGTGACCTGGGCATCTCATAACTCCATAGGGAGCTGTAGACACCGGAGGACGTCGTGTTTTAAAGGAACGAAGCCGTGTTTCCTGTGCGGCAGAGATGCGAACAGATTTGTTTACGGAAGTTTGATGATGAGACGATGGCATGAGACGGGACAAGAGTAGAAAAGAGTAGAAATACAAATATAAGTTGCATAAATAAAATGAAGATGGCCTAACATGATGCAAAACACATAACATGAAACACAATCCCCGAACTCACCATTCCCAATCCTCCATCCTTGTCACTCTCATGAACAAAATGAGGCATAGCGCAAATTCATGCAGGACACCGAAGTCATAAGCCCCAGCTGTAGTCAGCTGACAGCCAGCTGATCTGGGCTCGTATTCACAAAGACTTTCATCTTAACATTGGGAGTACTCCTAAATCGGACAAAAAGTTTTTATGTAGGAGTCGTTTCTTAAAAGTAATTCACAAAGCCGCTGAGACCTACTTTTAGTTATGAAAACAGTGAACTCCTAAACTAGAAGTAACTCTCTGTTGCTATGGATGACGTCATTTTATAAGGACGCACTTAGAAGCGGTGGCAACGGTGATTGGATATTGAGTGACAGGGCAGGCCAATGAAAAGTCATTTCGGCTACGCAATGCATGAAGTGAAAATAAGGAAGTTGCCTACAAGCCCATGACAACGCCTATGAAAAGATATTGGATAATTTATTTACAAGGAGAATTAATTTCGCAACAATGTCCAGTATATTGTAACGCGCGTCAAAGACAATTTGTGTATTGATGGAATGCAACTTTTTCAGATTGGCATTTCACACAGGACTAGTATAACCTGGGGACCTCCAGTCATTTGTAATAATGACGGAGGTCGTCTGTGATCTTAATCCCTAGTGAATCTGCCATATCCGTAATTTGTAAAGTTTAAAATTACCTACCATATTTCACCAAACACAGAAGTCATTTGATAATATTAGTCCCGTGCGAATCGGCATCTCTGTGATTTGGGGTCGTTTTTTGTGTTTTCCACATCTGCGGCTCTTAAAGAGGTGACGGTACACGTCATGTTAATGACGTCGGTGTTTCCCCAGGTGTTCCCCTTGTCTATCTAAACCCGCAGACAGTTTATAATCATATGGGTGCTGTTATAATGTGTAGTGATCTAGATACTGACCCATCAAACATCCTGGAAAGTGACGGAGTGAAGTTTTTCGCGCTAAATGACATAATTAGCCTCAAACACTCGGGGAGTTAAAGTCTTTGCCGGTGACAAACGCTGTTTTCTGAGCAGAAATGTGATGAGGAGTCGGGAAGACAGGCGGAGGACGGACAGGAGGACAGACGCTTCTCCACATACAGCTGTGGTATTTGTTTTCCTCATATAAGTTGCTAAAGACAGTGACAGTTACTACGTTACTTTTGTTCTGTCCTGTAACGTTGCTTTGTGGGACATTTCTCTGTATTTAGTTGAGTGAAGGAACTGTGCAGTTATCAGACTGTCAGACTGACACGCCCTCGCTCCGCGCCTCTGGATTATCTGTTCACACTGGGACGGCTCACCAATAATGAGGCCCTGATACTACCGCCACATACTGCCGGTGGGACCTGCTGTCAGCAAGACGGAGAGTGTCGGTTGCGGCAGCGGCCACATTATGCCGGTGGCACCCGCTGTCAGCGGGACAGAGAGGGTCAGCGGCGGCCACATAGGGCCGGTGGCACTTGCTGTCGGCGGGACGAGAGGATGCAAGCCGGGACGGAGAGGATCAGTTCGGCGCCAGTGACCAGCGTCAACGAACTCTGCTGAAATCCAGACATTACCTGGTGACAGTTGCTGAAACGATCAGGGGTAAAGTGGACACTGCAGAGACGGGTGTTGGTGGTAGTCCGTGTACGTTATGGCCATCCGATTTTCGTTTTGAAGTCGACAAGCAGAAAACAGATAATGAGTCGTTTCCCGTTTTTCGCTTCAAAATAAAAGAACGAAAAATGGAAAATGACTCGTATCCCGTTATTCGTTTTAAAATCGGAAAACGGAAAACGACTCGTTAACTGATATTAGATACCGTATTCGTGAATGGGAATCGGGGATGAAATGACAGTGCCATTTTTCATTCCAGATTTTGCCATACGTCTTTTTCAATGACCCGGAAGGCGCCGTGTTATGCCGCGAAAACACTTGATCTGATCCGAAGGACGATTTCAGTGTCATGTCTGTATCTGAATATTCAGAGTTTATAGCAGCTAGGAGGTCAAGTGGGATGTCTTGTGCCGATATAGCCGCAGCACTGAGTGAGCACTTTGGTCTCCTGCAAGGCTTTTCATGGCTGGGGCTCATGGGTAATTTAGCCTTCCCTGTCCAAGGAAGTGAAAAAGAAGTGAAAATGCCATTCATATTCTGCATATAGATTTTGATTATTGGCCATAATGTTGTAACCATCCAAAGTAGACTGACCACGAGTTATCAGATTGTCAAACGGTGATACATGACCCTTTAGAAGTCACAAGTCCGTTTGATATTTTCCGATTTTAAAACGAATAACGGGATACGAGTCCTTTTTCGTTTTTTCGTTCTTTTATTTTGAAGCGAAAAATGGGAAACGACTCATTATCCGTTTTCCGCTTGTTGACTTCAAAACGAAAATCGGATGGCCGTAGCGTACACGGACCGGTGGTGATGTTTAACGCCCCACAGTAACGTTGGCTCCTCTTGACAAAATCGATCCACCGTTTCCTTATGTTGTCATCCGAAGGAAACTTAAATAAGCTAACTGCCCCATCACCCTGCATACTGTGGCATCCAGGAAAGATGCAGAGCGATGTGGAGGAGACATGACTGTTTAGCTGATTGGTTGGCTGGTTAGCTAGCAATGCTATCCAAGACTGGAGAGCGAGTGGGAGAACGTATTTATACCACTTCCACAGCAGGGCCGGGTTTATGCGTTACGTAACGCGGCCATGATTTCTGACCCGCCCATTAAATCCTGAACACAGAAATGTTGAAAAACTGTTTGTGAGCCTAGCTCCAAAATTAAATTCTAAATGGTCAAATGGCTTTTACATGTTTTAAGTAAACACATTTATGACCTGTTTAATGTGTTGAAGAAAATGGCTGATTTTGCTTTACACAGACTTTAAGATTCTTTGTGAATACGGGCCCAGATCAGCATCAGTCACTGACCAACCACATTCACTCTTTCAAATTAGGCGGTCCATTTAAACCCAAGTTGTCATTTACTGATTTCTCCTTCAACACTGCTGCACACACATCGCCGCTGCCGGCAAGCTTGCCCCTACCACCCCAGCCTCCACCTGCTTAGTCTGAGCCAAATGACTAATTTATCTAGTTGCTGCAACTCCAGTCCTGCAGGGGTTATGCATCACGCCCCCCAGATAAATTTAGCATGCTGCTTGTCAAATCCGGGGAGCTTCTGGAGTGGAGAATTCAGCACCAAGCCTAACTTTATATCATTTGTCGCAATAAATGATTGAATCAATGACGAGAGTGTTCCTGCATGAAAGATTATTATCCTTCTCCTGGTAGTTTAGAAATCTGATGATAATACATCTTGGCTTACAACCCTTCTCTGCCAGTGGTCTGATATGGGACACGCATTTTATCATGGGCTGATTGAGAAGTTTATCGTGACCCAGAATCCCCGGCACAATTTTTCTCCAGGAATCTCTCTGTCTCCAGAGTCCCAAAGCTCTCCTTTTTTATTTCAAGCCATGCTGAACTAGAAAAGAAAAAAATGTTGGGTGTTGAGGATGAGCTCAGGAGTCTCACAGTCTGATTAACTGAGCTGCTCTGTAGTCTGGTGGTACGGCAGCAGATACTTCAGTATGTGTTGTTAGACAGCAGCAGAGTGAACAGTCTGTGGCTGGGTGGGTGTTGTCTTTCAGTATCCTTTGGGCTCTGTGCAGACATCTCACCTGCAGAGACACACAGATTAACGCTTCACACCACTCTCTGGTGGGATTGAGGCTTAACAGGGAATTCCAGTAATTTTAAACCTGGGCCTCAGATTCACGTGTGTTGGTGTGTAAATGATTTATTGTTACCAAAAGTTTTGGAATCACCTCAGCTGGCAGCTGCAACATGGCTGCAATGTGTGCAACATAATCCTTTGGGGCAATTCCCACCACCAAAGTTATGTCCACTAAATGTGCTTGTTTTTGTCCCTGACAGGCTGAAGTTGTTATTCTAAGAGTCTGACAATATTACTGAAACGAGTCCTACAGAGAGAGTCCTATTTGTTGAACGAGAAGATCTGTTTTCATACCAGAAACACAACTCTCATTCAAGGAGAATCTGTTGTTGAGGTGAGGAAGATGACGGTGGAAACGTGAATCAGAGTATACTTGGAGGAGCTGCCAGAAAAAAATTATCTCAAAAGTCAAGGCTGAATATTGAACTGATTTTGACAAACTTTCTGAGGGAGACTTGACAGTCTTTGGTAACAAGTTGCCTCAAAAGGATCATGTAGCAGACATTGCAGCCGTGTCCAGCTGAGGCAATCTGCTGGACCAATTCTCAGACTTTGTATGTAGATATGGGCCCCAGGTTTAGAAATACTGGAATTCTCCTTTAACACACGGCTGTCTAGATGTGTTTCCTGGTTGATGAAGTGTTGGGTTCCTTGTGGCATGAGGCTTTCTGCTTTTGTACCTGGTTACTACATTGAGGACGCCTTGCTGACCAAACACCCCTCTCTGTCATCCTGCAAGAGGGACACGCATGCAAGTATAATGGTGCATTTGACTGTGTCTCCTTCATAGAGGTACACTCTAGACAGGTTGCCAGTTTATAGTCATATTGGTTCAGTCGTATATGACAGGCTTTTGTCTGGCGTACGTAGGCCTGGATCAGAATATTTGACCATTCAGTTGTTTGTCCATTTTTTTTTTCAGTATCAGATTCAGATCATCTTTTTTGTGTTGTTTTTTTTTTCAAAAGAGATGTGCAAAATAGCTGTTTTGTCACTAAAATGCATACAAGTTTTCTCATACATTCGTTTTTTTAAATATACTCTCTCTCTCTGTCTCACTCTCTCTCTCTCTCTATATATATATATACACACACACACACACGTGTGTATATGTATATATGTATATATATATACATATATACATATATATTTGTGTGTGTGTGTGTGTGTGTGTGTATATATATATATGTATATATATATATATATATATATTACAATATAAAAGTGTATTTGGCATATGTGCGACTCATAACATGCTGAACAGCAGCCAACAGCTGTGCGATGACATCAGCTACACTGACGTTCAAAGTGATGACAGAGAAGGTCAGGAGTAGCCTGTCATGCTTCATGTTTTCTGTGTCTTTTGTGTTATGGTTCTTGTATCCTGTGTCTCTTGTCTTATGTTTTGATTTGCTTGTGTCTCAAGTGTTACCCTCTGTGCTCTTTCCATTATGTTCTCTCCTCTGTATTTTCCCATTCCTCTTTTCCTTTCAATCAATCAATCAATCAATCTTTATTTGTATGGCTTTTCATACAGAGGAGTAGCTCAAAGTGCCTTACAGAAATTAAAAACAACAACAGAAAAGAGAACCAGCAAATTAAATCAAGAGAAGAAAATTAAAAGAACCCAACCCTCCCACCCCCACAGACATGTACAGAGAGATACACAGATACATACACACACACAAACACATGCTCACACATACGCACGCAGACACACAGACACACACACTCACACCCACACATACACTAGCTGTCACTGGAGAGACATGGCTGGGCAACGAGACCTGAGGCGTGGAGGAAGCTACCTTTGGGGGGGCCAACCACACTGAGAGCGATCCGGGTCCAAGGCCGCAGGGAGCGCCGCCACAGGGACCACCCCAACCCGGGTCCAAATGGTCCCAAGAGACAGCACCCCCAACGGCCGGACCAGAGACAACTCCCAGTCTGGCAGGCCCCCTTGAGGAAACACAGGAGATTAAAAACTGACAGTCTAAAAACAGTAAAATAAAGCAAGAAGCATAGCGGCTAAAAACACTGAGGACTAAAAACCTAAAAGCATGGCGGCTAAAAACACAAGAGACTAAAACATAAAAGCATAATGGCTAAAAATGTTAGAGATTAAAACAGTAAAAAGGAATTAAAAAGAATTAAAAAATTGAAAATTCATTAAAAGCCTGGTTAAAAAGGTGGGTCTTGAGCCTCTTTTTAAAAACCTCAACAGTCTCCGCGACCCTGAGGCTCTCCGGCAGGCTGTTCCACAGTCGGGGCCCATAAAAACTGAAAGCCGCCTCCCCGTGCTTTTTTGAACTAACCTGTGGTATGGTCAAAAGGCCGGTGCCAGAGGACCTCAGGGTCCGCGGGGGCTGATAGAGTAAAAACAGGTCAGATAGGTAAGAAGGCCCAAGACTGTTAAGACACTTAAAAACTAGTAAAAGAACCTTAAAATCAATCCTGAAACGCACAGGGAGCCAATGCAGTGACTTTAAAACAGGTGTAATGTGCTCCCACCCTCTGGTCCTTGTCAGCACTCGTGCAGCTGAGTTTGTAATAATTGTAAATTTGAGATGCTCTTTTTGGGAAGGCCAGAGAGCAGGGCATTATAGTGGTCTAAACGACAAGAGATAAAAGCATGCATCAGCACCTCCGTGCTGGCCTGAGAGAGAAACGGGCGGACTCTGGCTATATTCTTAAGATGGTAAAAACCTATCTTTGTTATATTTTTGATGTGTGGAATAAAACTGAGCTCAGAGTCAAAAATCACACCCAGATTTTTTACAGATTGTGATGGTTTAAAATCCTTTAACTTTGGTAAAAGTTTCTCCCTCTGGCCTTCAGGACCAATGAGTAAAGCCTCTGTTTTGTCCTGGTTGAGCTGTAGGAAATTTGCTGCCAAAAATGCAGTTAAGAAGGACATCAATAGGCCCTGTGTCATCAGGAGACACGGCGATGTACAGCTGCGTATCATCAGCATAACTATGAAAGCTGATGCCGTGCCTCCTGATGACGTCCCCAAGAGGAAGCATGTACAGATTAAAAAGAGTTGGACCTAAAATTGACCCTTGGTGAACCCCACACTTTATTTTGTGGGTTTCTGAGGAACATGTTTCTGTGAGGTAAGAGACGAACCAGTTAAGAACAGTACCAGAGAGGCCGACAAGGTTCTTCAGTCTATTTAATAAAATGAGATGGTCTACTGTATCGAAGGCGGCGGTTAGATCCAGTAGTACCAAGACAGTGAGTTTATGGTTATCTAAGTTGCACCTGATGTCATTTAAAATCTTTAAAAGGGCTGTCTCAGTACTGTGGTTCGTCCTAAAACCAGACTGATACTTCTCTAAAATGCTGTTTGCGATAAAAAAATCATTTACTTGATTAAAAGCAAGTTTTTCAAAATTTTACTTAAAAACGGTAAGTTGGATACAAGCCAATAATTATTAAAGATGTTGGGATCTAAGTTGCTCTTCTTCAGAAGGGGCTTCACCACCACTGTTTTAAAGGAGGCGGGGAAGACAACCATCTGAAGAGAGCAAATCAACATGTATAACAGCTGATCCTCAAAGAATCCACAAAGTGTTTTAAAAAACGGTGTGGGAATTGGGCTTTACTTGGGAGAAGACTCGACCAAGTGTCCTTGCATCAACCAGGGCAAAACTCTCCAGTGTTTCCTCTGGTAAAATCAATGATCCAGGTGTGTTGACATTTAAAATCTGTTGAGGTAAAAGACTTGATCTGATGTCATTGATTTTACTTCTGAAGTGGTCTGCAAAGTCCTCGCAGAGGGTGTCACTTGGTGTTTTAGAGGATCTATTAAAATTTGTGTTTGTTAAAAGTTCAATTGTGGAGAAGAGGAATTTTTGGCTGTTTCTATGTTCGTTGATGATTTTTTGGAAATGGGAGATTCTTGACTGTTTGATTCAGATTCAGATTCAGATTCAGAATACTTTATTAATCCCCGGGGGGAAATTGGTTTTGTTCCAATGCTCCGTGCAAAGTAGAAATAGAAATATAGCATGAATGGAAACAAGCGATAAAGATGAAGATGTATATAAAGTAAAATATTAAAGTAGACATTAAATAAAATAAAATATCAACGTAGGCAATAAATTACAAATAAATAATATAATAAAATAATAAAATAAAATATACAAACAATATACATGGATTGGTTGTAATGTAACGTTATAAGTTAAATGAGAATGGATAGTTATATTGTTCGTTTTATTTTATAAATAGCCAATAAAGTCCGATCCTCAGAGGGAGGAGTTGTATAACCTGATGGCCACAGGCAGGAATGACTTCCTGTGGCGCTCAGTGGTGCATTTAGGAGCGATCAGTCTCTGGCTGAAGGTGCTCCTCGGTTCGACCAGAGCGTTGTGGAGAGGGTGAGAGACATGCTGAAGTATAGCCCGCACCTTCGACAGCATCCTCCTGTCTAACACTACTGACAAAGTGTCCAGCTCCACCCCCACAACGTCACTGGCCTTCCTGATCAGTTTATTGAGTCTGTTGGCAGCGGCTACTCTCAGTCTGCTGCCCCAGCACACCACAGCAAACAGAACAGCACTGGCCACCACAGACTCATAAAACATCCTCAGCATAGTCTGGCAGATGTTAAAGGAGCGGAGCTTTCTCAGAAAATGGAGGCGGCTGTGTCCCTTCTTGTAGAGGACTTCAGTGTTCTTCGTCCAGTGCAGTTTATTGTCAATGTACACACCCAGATATTTGTAACGTTCAACAATGTCCACGTTATGCCCCAGGATGGAAACTGGGGTCACAGGTGTCTTGGTTCTCCTCAGATCCACCACCAGCTCTTTGGTCTTTGCTGTGTTGAGCTGCAGGTGGTTCAGCTCACACCATGAGACGAAGTTATCCACCACAGCCATGGGCAGCGGGTAATGGAGGCTAGGGGAGGCTGAGCCTTCCCAAATTTGATGCTGGAAAATTGTGAAAATCATGTATAATAATATGCACATAATGTGTGCATATTATGATATCAGAAGTGGTGGTGGCTGGAGACATTCAGCAGGAGAGACAGCAGGGGCCAAGGCTGCAGTGTCAAACCTGTTGAAGAACAGATTTAACTCATTGGCCCCGGCCACACTGCCATCAGCTCCACTGGCAGTTGGTCTGAAACCGGTGATGGTCCTCATACCACTCCAGACCTCCCTCATGTTGTTCTGCTGGAGTTTCTTCTCCAGCTTCCTCCTATAGCCGTCCTTAGTCCTTAGCATTTCTTAGTGCAGGTGTGTGTGTGTGTGTGTGTGTGAGAGAGAGAGTGTGAGTGTGAGAGAGAGAGAGATTACTGTTGATTATTGTAGGTGTTTGTGGCAGGTTTTGAGGCCTAGCTGCACCTCCTAAAGGGATGATGTCTCCAGCCTCAAGGAGTTTGTTGAGGGTAGCTCAGTGGTGAACAGTGGCGGCTGGTGTATGGAGGGCGCTCGGGCGCCGCCCCACCCCTCCCCCATGAGAAGAATCACATAAATGACCTTTGAAAAAAATATGAAAAGTATAAAAAATATACACGGAAATATTATATAGTTATTGAGTAAAATGTATAATCTGCAATAAAATATTAGATTAAAAATGTTCTACGTTGTCTGAAGTTACTGACTGGTGACGTATTTCCGGTTTGGGGCGCAAAGATTTGCGCTCCGTTTGCCCATTGACTCTCGTTATAAGCTACACATACGCATTCACTCCTCCTCAATACAACAGATAAGAGCATGTTCGGGCGCAATTAAATGCGGCCCAAAGCATTACCGACCACCACGCGATAGGGGGCAGTGGAGTGACACGCCCAATCAGTTGACAGGCAGCAGAGCGCCGTCCACTCACTCGGGTCGTGACACCAGCGTGCATCGCGCAAGACGACCCATGATGTCGGCGGCAGTAGTAATGGAGAAGGGAAATTCCGTTAAGTCACTGAAAACAACACCATTTAGCAGGAAATCGCCAGAAGAGAAGCTCAGAGTCATAGAGCTTGGACCTGACCAGCCGGACATTAAATCCAGCAACAATCAAAGGACAGAGGACGAGATTACACCCGCTCATTTTCAAGGAGCTGGTTCAGCAAGAAGGCTTGGCTAACAGCATGCCCTGAAGCTAATGCTTTATTTTGCTTTCCCTGCCTCCTTTTTCAGACGTCAGGATCTCATCCAGCATGGATTCAGACAGGTGTGTCTGATTTAAAGCACTTCTCTGAGAAAGGAAAAAAGCATGAACAAACTAGGGTCCACATGGAAAATGCTTTGAAACTAGCCATGTTTGGTCGAGTCAACATTGGTGCGCAGCTTAATGAAGCCTACAGATTAGGGATCCGTGAACATAATGAGGAGGTGGACAAAAACAGGCACATATTGTATGAAATAATAGACTGTGTCAAGTTCTGTGGTGCATTTGAGCTAGCTCTGCGGGGCCATGATGAAAGTGAAAGCTCTGAAAACCCTGCTGTTTTTAAAGGATTGGTGGATTTTGTAGCATCACTGGATTCTGTGCTACAGGAGCATCTGCAGACTGCTACAGTTTTTAAGGGAACATCTAAAACAGTACAGAATGAACTCCTTGACTGCATGTTCTCAGTTTTGAGAGAGCACATCATCGAGGAGATCAGGAGTGCAGACTTTGTCTCTATCCAGGCTGATGAAACGATGGACATCTCCACCCAGTGTCAGCTGGTGCTAGTGATCCGCTACATTGATAAAGCCCATTATGTGCAAGAGAGGTTTTTTGAGTTTATTCCTCTCCAGAGTGCCACAACTGATTCCATCGCCACAGCACTTTTGGATAGGTTAAGCTCCATTCTCCCTGATGACAAAAAGAGAAAGCTCATTTCCCAGGCATATGATGGTGCAAGTGTCATGAGAGGAGCCATCGGTGGTGTGCAGAAGAATGTGCAAGATGTGTATGTGAATGCACACTATGTCCACTGTTATGCTCACCAACTTAACCTCATCATGCAGCAGGTGACAACTCACATCCCAGTAGTGAATCAGTTCTTCTCTGACCTGGCTGGATTCTCTGGATTTTTTTCAAGATCTCCAAAGAGAACCACTGTGCTTGATAGAGTGGTGGCACACAGACTCCCAAGAGCAAGCACAGTGAGATGGAACTTCCACATCCGTGCCGTGAACACTGTGTTTGAGCACAAAGATGACCCCATCCAGTGTTTTGAAACCACCAGGGACTCAGTGGAGTTTGAGCCTACCACTGTGCGGAAAGCTGGAGGGTTTGTGAGGCTACTGGAGGATGATACTTTCAGCTTCTTCCTGAAACTATTTCATCACATCATGCCTCACGTGGACATTCTCTTCAGCCAGCTCCAGAAGTGGACCATCGACTCAGTCTTTGTCCAGAGAATCATGCAGCAGTTCACAGACAACATGCAAATGATCAGGTAAATTAATATGTATGTTGTGCTGTGTAATATTGATATTGTGTTAATGTCAGTGATGCAACAACTCAGCTATGATATATTCCTGGTTATTTTACCAGGCAATTAAAGCTTAACTTTTCTCTCTGGTTCTGTTCATAGATTCCATCCCTAATCTCTGTGGAGAACACAGTGCATCTCAGCAGCAGCTGGCCAAGAAACGCCGCATGCAGGGCCCAGGTGAACTTCAGAGGATAGCTGCAGAGGTGAGATAGAAGCTAAATGTTTTTGGTTTGTTTTTCACAATCATAGTGCTCTATTTTGCCCTATATAATTATGGGGAAATTAAGTTTATGTCCCTTTGCTCTGTCCCTATCATAGGGTGTCTGCAGGTCCTCTAAAAGCCATTACATTGTCTAAAATTTTAATTTGTGAAGTTTAGATGCCACAAATATTTCATCAAATTTCATTTACCCATCTTTTCATTTCTTTCAGTCAAAATGAGTCAAGCTCTTTTTGTGTGAAAGTCCTTTAAACCTACCACTGAAACTAATACTGTATTTATACTTTATACTTCCACTTACCTGTTAGTAAGATATAGATTAACCTAACTCACTCTAATAACCATATTCCTCCATAAATCCTACCTCTGCATGGGACCACACACATAGTACATACCTTTATACTTACCTGCAATTCTTGAATAAGAAAGAAAATATATATATATATATATATATATATATATATATGTGTGTATATATATATGTACACATACATATAGAGAGAAAGAGAGACTTATATCCATCTCCATATTGTTTTAAATTGGTGCTTTCATTTTTTTAGGTTTGTGACACTATCTTGGGCCATGCTAAAGAGAGGTTCTCCTTCACCAAACACCTGATCAGTGCTACACTGCTGCAGGGTGACAAATTCCAGCAGTACAACAGCCAGTTCCCTGAAGCAGCTCTGAACACCACCGTGGAGGCTTGCTCACTGCTGAACAAGAACAAGCTGAAAACTGAACTGTCCCTTATCTACAGCAATGATGAGTTCAAGAACTGTAGTGGAGCTTTGGCTCTGTACCAGCTCTTCATGGAGGGCAATCTTCAGGACACCTTTTCAGAGACTGTGGCTCTGCTGAAGATCCTCATCACAACTCCAATGACGACAGCTGAATCTGAGCGGTGCTTCTCCACACTGAAGAGAATCAAGACCTTCCTCAGGAACACAATGTCACAGGATTGTCTTAATGCACTGGCCATGCTCTCTATGGAGAAGAAACTGATCAAAGACATCCATGACTTTAACCAGAGTCACTGAGAAATTTGCATCTCTCAAGGAGAGAAGGGCAAAATTGATGTATAGAAAGTAAACATTGTCAACATTGTTGTGCTTGTAAGGCAGTGGAGCACAACAAGCCTCCATTTCTCCTCTGTCCTTTTCCATTTCATGAAATCTTTTTTTTTTTTTGTTATACTTTATACTCAAACAAGAGGTCATGTACATACATTCAGTCACATTCACTGTATGAAAAGTGGGATTTTCGTCAGTATGCAGCACTGTAGATTGCCGTGGAATTTCAGGTTTGTGACAATTCACGGCAATTTGCAGGCAACACCGAAAACTGACGTAAATTGTCGGAAACTGACGTGGGCCTTGTACAGCCGAATATAGACTCTTAAATTTGAGCTTGAATTCATTTATTAAATTAAAATATGCTAGATTAATTACTGTGTATGTCATTAGCAATGGCCAATGTTATGTAAAAAGATTATTTATTTATTTTTTCTCTCTCCTGAGACCAAGT
>CAEMYA010000332.1:353889-374643 GCA_903131615.1 Diplodus sargus | reverse complement strand
AGACACAGACATGCAGGTCGCATCTCCTTGTTGTGGCATAAGCGACGAGGGCGAGTTCCTACAACAGAATGTGTGAAAATTGATCAACTACGCAGGTTTAGATAGGTCTTTTTCAAGAATAAATGATCAGCATTTTTTTTGACTGAAAAACATCAAATAAATGAATGTCAAATCTGATGTGATGGCGAATGCCAGGGCAATGCTTATTATTTCCACCAGAATTAGTGGGTCTTGTGATGACCCCTGCTGTTGAGGCAGCAGCCTTCTGATGTGACTTGGGTTTGTGGGAGGAGTCTGGTTGACCAGGGACACCTGGGCCCAATGTCCTGAAATTATAAAATCCACTAGTCATTCATTCATTATCTCTCTCTCCTCTCCAGCAGACGTCCCACGGGGTGATGGGGCAGCCGTAATTTTCCTGAGTTCCCTTATCCTCTGTTCATGCACTTTACAACACACATCCATTACATTCTACATACATGCACATCCCACACTACTGATAATACTGATGTTCACATCCCATCTATTGATTATTTTTCCTTCATTGCACATTTCGTTACTTCTGTTAAATAAATATATTTTGTTAAACCTCCAAATTCAGTGTGTCTCCCGTTTTGTCATGGCCCAAAGAGCCAGGTCGTGACAGTCTACACAGGGTTTTTAAGAATTACATATTGATCCCATTCCCACTTCCCACAGGCAAGACAGCCAGTCAGCAAGACAGCACCTGGGTCTTACATTTAGATCAAAGCAGAGCCGAGCTAAGGTGATAAAAACCCAGGTCTACTGCAGGGTCAACTGACCTGGATATAATGCAGAGTTAACACGTTCCCATTGCACACAAAAGCCTAATCTAAGCAGGTTTAAGTGGAATTTTTGACCAGTGATATTAGTCACCTATATTTTGACAGGTCAGAATATGTACATGCTGTTGCAAACAGAAACAGGCTGACTTCAAGTTGAGGTATCTGGATGTATATTTTTATTCATTATTAGTATTCAATCAAGCTCTCAAGCGGTTATTGGTTCAGCGCATTAGCTTCGGGGGTTTTTCCGCTTGCTCTCGAGTCTTGGATAACATCTCTTAGAATAGTTTGCAACTAGCTAATCAGTCAACCAGTCAGCTTAACAGTCATGTCTCCTCCACATCGCTCCTGCATCTTTCCTGGATGCCACAGTGTGCGGGGTAACAGCGCTGTTAGCTTATATAAGTTTCCTAAGGAGGATAATGTAAGGAAACGGTGGATCGATTTTGTCAAAAGGAGCTACTGTGGAAAATTAAAAATCACCACCAACACCATCTCTGCAGTGTCCACTTTACCCCCGATAGTTACAGCAACTGTCACCAGGTAAAATCTGGATACCTGAAGAGCCCGTTCATGCTGGTCAGTGTGGCCGAACCGACCCTCTCCGTCCCCGGCTTGCATCCTCCCGTCCTGCCGACAGCGCATGCTCTCATCTCTGCCGCCGGCATTATGTGCCTGCCTGCGACTGTCCTGGTACGGTTGTTATCGCCGTCAGCCTGGGAACGGACGGGAGGCGGGCGCTCTTTTTTCACGAGAACACCGCAGCAGCCCACAAACACCCACTATAAAGCAGCTAACATTGAAGGTGAGTATAGCGGCACACTGCTGCTGTTCCACCGTCTGGGGAGAACCCTGGTTAATGTGTCGGGCTGGGCCGGCGCGGACACAACGTGCACGGGCAATTAAATGCACTTTGCTGAAGGTGCAAATCCTGAAAGTGATTTTACATCGTGCATCCTGTCATGCCCATGTAATGTTAGCAAATGTTATTGCATTTAATCATGACATGATTTGGCCTCATTCCCTGAGCGGAGTCCATCTGACAGCACAATGATAATCTACAGGTAATATTTTATGTGCAGCAATATAGCGATGACAAGGAATTACATGTAGACTGGGGTTTTATGTTTGTGTATAATGTAAAACATGGACTGTGAGGAAGGAGGCTGAACACTATCAGTGTCTGACTCAGAGTCAGTTTCTGGCTCTGATGGCTCAACCAGGTTGGGCTGGGTCCATCCGATGACGCTGCTTGCTTCCATTGTTACTGTAGGTTATGTCCTCCTGCAGTACACGGAGGCAGCTCCCCTCCTGTGTATGGGCATGATTCCAGCGCCTCTAACTCACACGCCCCCAGCGTTTCACAGCAGAGAAAAGTGCTTGTTTTTCCATGATTTTGAGACCTAATTTTATATACTTGGCAATTTTTTTCATCTTTCAAATTTGGCCCAGTGGTCAATGACACATGTTTCTGTGGTATGACAAACTCATAACACAAACTTATTTCTGCTTTACACGGACTTTAAGGAAAAGTTTGTGTTTAGATGTCTACAGTACAAAATAATTGAATGAATTATACGGGTTGTATTTTCTTTTTCTAAATCCTCGTTAGCTTAATCTGGGCCCCCTCAACTTGAAAAAGAATTTCAAGTACATTGTCATTTTTGGATGATTTTAAAAGTATTAAATAAGGAAGTAAAAAACCAGAAAGGTGTGCGTTATTGTCAAATTAAATAAAATAAGGCATTTCCTGGACAACATGGATTATTTACAGGACATTCTTTAATTTCAATTAATTTCTAGTTGTTTTTTTGACTCGAAAACTACTCTATAAATTCCCAGATAGTCCAGGACATGTATAAACCCTGTGACTGTTCAGCTTAATAATTCAGAGAGAGGAGTTATGAGACAAGCATTTAATTCTATAAACTATGAGAACCAAAAACATGTCAAATTGACATGCTGTGATGGACCTACATAAGAAAGCTGTTTCCAACATACCAACAGCTGGACTGTATCCACACACAAGCAAACTTGTAGTCATGTTCAGTAAGGGCCTCAAAATGGAGATACCCTTGAAGAACCCTTTCTTTGTTTGGGAAGGACACTCCCTCAGTTGCCTCAATTATTTCAACTACTCTGCTGACAGCAGTATGTCTCTGGAAAAATGAGGGACAGGTGAAATGCAACATAAATCTAATTTAAATATATATCATCTTTTGATAGGTTGACATTCTGAAATAACAACTCTATTTTGACATTTAAGGACTCCAGAAATGATGCATTAAGTAAGAGATAACGCCCGACGAGGTGTCCATAAACAAGAGTTAATGGATGACACGGAGGCCTAAGAACCGTCCGACGCGCAGTGGAGGGCATTATCCCGCTTATACCATGGTCACTTGCCAAAGAAAAAAAATGAAGACCATTAATTTATATTTCCATGCGGTTTACAATCAAAATATAAAGTTTTTTACAAGCCATAACTAAGTTTCCCTGGTTATGCCTGAGGGTTTGACTAATACCCGGAACGATCATTACTCTCCCGTAAGGTTCTTAAGTAGGACGGACCATAGATACGACTTGGCAACTGGAGATATTCTAGTCCGCTCGGGGATGAGCCAGAAAGCTAACGCTATGCTAGCAAGATTCAAAGTCAATAACATTGCGCATGGTTGACAAACATGTAACCCGCTAGGTACTACAGAGTTTTGGACCAGTGACTAGGTTCGTAGAGGAGGGTTTAAAGAGGAAGTCACAGACACAATGAATAAATGGAGCCACGAAGTACGTTGAAAGTAAGTTGATTGTATTGAACTGTATGAAATTAAAATAAAATTCAGTGCAATGACATCTGATTGCTCAATATTTCACAGTCTTTCTTTAACATAAAACCAAATAAAAGTGTCCAAATGGAAACGTAATGTTCCTTTAAATGTTCCTTGAATGTCCTTAAATATATTCCTTGAATGTCCTTGAATGTCAGCGCGCTTCAGTCAAATGTATGTAAGTCAAGTCAGGGGAAGTTGAAAGAGTCAGGGGTTCAGGAGTCAGGTGTGTGTGTGGTGGTCCTACCACAGGCACACTCAGTTAATGTGAAGAAGGGGCTGGATGTCCTCTTCAGGCTCAGGTACGGGTTCTCTACTCCTTTGGGTAAGGGGGTTTCACTAGCTCACCATCTCCATCAACCAGGAGAATCCAGATCCACATCTAAAGGTTTCTGAAGGTTCTCAAAAACTAGCCTGTATAAAGACAGAACTATCACTACATAGAATCATCAAACTTCTCTTATGGCCATATTCAATACATATATCTCAACACACTACTGGAACACAATAGTGATTAAATGAATTATCTTTTTAACTGTACAGTTCTTTTCTTTTTCTCAATTAAGTATTTCCACACATTTTTAATCAACATTAATTATCTTAGCTATTTAACCATGAATTATGATAATTTTAGCTCCTTTACCATGAAATATTGTTCATTTTAATCCTTTAACCATTTCACACATATCCATTGAATTATGAACTGAAAATTAGCAAAATGCACCTTTAACACACATAAGAATATCAATTCAGGCTTCAGAGTTTCTGCCTTCCTGATAAATGAACATGTTTAACAGTATTTAACAAGACACACACCCTAAAGTGCTTCTCAGAATGAGTGTACACACACACACACACACACACAGGAAAATAAATAGCACACCTCGTTTTTCATCAGGTTATCAGAGCAAAATATGCAGCTTTAACTCTTAAAACACACAGTAAACAGTAGCGGCAGGTCACGTTCATGTATCAACAAGTTTTCTGCCCTCTCACATGTTGAATCACCATGTGGCTACTACAGTTAGCATTCGCTAGCGCTAGCTAGCTCGAGCAACTCACCAAGTCTCTGCCGAAAACAATAACTCACGGGTCCTCGACCACCTCTCCGCTTCAGGTAGGTACACTTCCCAAGGTTATTCTGTGTTGATAAGTTAGTTAACAACCGCCATTTTCGTGACTTCTTATTAACCTTCTCCTCCGTGTTTCTCATCTGCTCGTACCTATGCTCTAACTCTCTGCTCTCACTCCGCACCACGCTAACTCTGCGCTCTCACTCCGCACTGTGACTCTCGCGAGAACAGGGTGGGACTACTTTTTCTTAAAAATCAGACATCTACTTTTTTTTTTATAATGCAACAATTAATGACTGAGTGTGCGCAAAATTAATATTATTGACATAACAATAAACTAAAGAGGGTTAATTAATAAAAAATATATTTTAAAGGAAACAACAATATTATCTACTGAGTTACACCCTCCCCTTTTTATTCCCATGCACGTCCCGTTGCATGTTACTACTCTACAATAGGAGTGGTCATTCCAAAAGCTTGACTCTGGGACCAATTATTGTCATTATTCAGGGAATCAATAAAGGCTTTACTTAACCCTTGGAATGGTGATCGAACGACTGTGACTAATGGACTGCCTAACTGAGAATAGTCAAGTCTTTTTGGTGGCTGACGAAGTCTCTCAGATCTCCGTATGGACTGCGACAGGTCTGAGTCATTGCTTTGAGTCACAGTCACTGGTTGCTCATCAACCTGGTCTCTCATCTCTGTTTCAGCCACGTTTTGACTTCCTGTCTGCATGGAGCTCATTCCAGGTAGGTCTGACCCATCCGCCAAGGTGTTATCTGGCATGGATGGAGGCTGGTTAAAGAGGCTGTCTCCTGCCTCATGGTCAGTTTCTTCACTACCAGGCGGCTCATCTGCTGTGACTCCATGTTCGACATTTGATTCATTTGATTCACTTTCATTTTCTCTTTCAGGTGATTCTGGGCTGGGCTCTCCATCACTTGGCCTTTCCATGGACGGACTTCCAGGTAAGTGTGGGGCTCCAGTGGACATTTCCGGTAAGTGTTTGTCAGGTTCTCTTCCAGGTTTCCCTAGTTCCTCCTTTTGTTTTCCTGGGTTCAGTATTGGTGTGTCATAAATCTTGATGAAATGTGTCTCTTTTATCTCTTGCGATGGTTCAAACTGATAACAGACTTCATCATCATCATCCTCTTGGATCGAGTCGTTAGCCTCAGCTTGAATGACACTTTGTCGAGTTTGTGGTCTATGTGGTTTACTGATACGCTCAGGCTCCTCCTCTTCCGCCTGCGAAAGGAAACCACAAGGGAGCAAAAGATCTCTGTGCAGCGTTCTCAGGGGACCATCTTCTTTCTCTGGTTTCAATGTATACACAGGCAAGTCTCCCATCCTCTTGGTGACTACGTACACTGTTGGCTCCCAACGGTCTGCCAGTTTGTGTTTACTTCTGAGACGAAGATTTCGGACTAAGACCCGGTCTCCAACATCCAATGTGGACTCACGGATAACCTTGTCAAACCTTCTCGTTTTTCTCAGCCACTTGGCGAGAGTTCTTGGTAGCTACCTCGAAGCTTTCCTTGAGATGACTTTTCGAGGTTTTCACATAGTGTGAATGTGAGAGGGTCTGTTTGTTGGTAACTGGTAGTCCAAAAGCAATATCCACAGGCAGCCGTGGCTGTCTTCCAAACATTAGCTCGTACGGGGAGAAGCCTATAACATCATTTTTTGTGCAGTTATAGGCATGTGTGAGGGGCTTCACAAAGTCACGCCAGTGGGTTTTCTCTCTGTCCTTCAATGTACCCAACATACTAAGTAGAGTTCGGTTGTAGCGCTCTACCGGGTTCCCTCTCGGGTGATACGGGCTGGTTCTCACCTTTCGTATGCCTAGAAGGAAACACAGTTCTCGGATGGTATGCGACTCGAAATCTCTCCCTTGGTCACTGTGCAACCTCTCTGGGAACCCGTAGTGCACAAGGAAATGTTCCCACAGGCACCTCGCTACAGTGCTAGCCTTTTGATCTCTTGTGGGGATGGCCACCGCGTACTTAGTAAAGTGGTCCGTGATCACTAATATGTCTTTTGTGTTCTTGCTATCAGGCTCTAATGAGAGGAAGTCCATGCATAAGAGCTCCAAGGGCCTGGTGGTCTGGATGTTTACAAGCGGCGCCGCCTTATCAGGTGGGGCTTTTCTGCGGACACATCTCTCACACATCTTTATCTTTCTTTCGACGTCTGAGGCCAATCCTCGGCCATTAGAAACGAGACCTTACAAGCTCTACTGTCCGCTCCATCCCTAGATGGCCCATATTGTCATGAAGATTTTGCAACACAGTGGACCTGAGGGCCTCAGGGAGGACAAACTGCATGATGGATTCAGTTCCAGAAAAACGCTTCCGGTAAAGAAGGTCATCTTTAAGCTCAAGACGCTTCCATTCCTTCAAGATCAAATGGAGGTCAGAGGAGTCGGCTTTGAAGCCAGCAGGTATGTTACTTCCTGATTCTAATAGGCTGATGACTTTACCAATGATAGAATCGTCTCTTTGTGCCTGCATGAGATCAGAATGACTGTACTTGGGAATCGTTAGAAGACCGTTGTTTAGATCTTCCTCCTCAAAGACAGTAGGAATGGCCGTGGAAGACATAGCAAGAGACTGCACAAGGCCAAAAGGTGGGGCATCATCTAACAAAGCTGTGTGTCTCTGACAGGCTGCAGTGACAGTGTCTGCGAGGAGAAGGTGAGGCTCAGCATCCCTTACAGATGATAGATGATGAGACCTGAACTTCTCAATGCGTTGGCACTCCTCCTGAGAAGCCACATCGTCCACAAGTGCCCCGTGAGGCCGTCTGGATAGGCCATCCGCATCTAAATTCTGTCTACCAGCTCTGTATTTGATGTCGAAGGTATAGGTTGACAACGCTGCAAGCCAGCGGTAGCTAGCGGCATCTAGCTTTGCTGAGGTGAGCAGGTACGTTAAAGGATTATTATCTGTAACAACAGTGAAAGTATTGCCGTACAGATAATCATGAAATTTGTCTGTTATGGCCCATTTAAGGGCCAAAAACTCCAATTTATGAGCCGGGTATCTGGACTCACTTCTAGATAAACCTCGGCTCGCCTATGCAACCGCACGTGTGGTTCCCCCCTGTTCCTGATACAAGGCGGCTCCCAACCCCGTGGTGCTAGCGTCTGTATGGAGGAAGTAGGGCAGCTTTGGATCAGCGTAGCCGAGCACGGGTGCAGAGGTGAGTTTCTCAATTATTCCTTCAAAGGCTTGCTGACAAGCGTCACTCCAACGTTCTCCGAAAGGTTGCTTGGGGTCTAGGTATTTACCATCATTTGGACCGGCTTTGCAGCCCTTCCGCCGAGGTGGATAGCCAGCGGTGAGAGAGGTAAGTGGTTTTACTATTTTCGAATAGTCCTTCACGAACCTCCGGTAATAACCGGTAAACCCAAGGAATGACTGGAGTTCTTTCAAGGTTTGTGGTCTTGGCCAGGTTTTTAACGATTCGACCTTCTCGGGATCAGTTTTCACTCCCTCCCTGGACACGATGTGTCCTAGATAACGAACGGAGGTCTGAAAGAACCTACACTTGTCTGGTGAGAGCTTGAGCCCGTATTCTCTCAGGCGTTCTAGGACATGAATGAGCCAGGTCTCATGCTCTTCAAGTGTACTGGAAAACACGATTAAATCGTCCAAGAAAACGAGGACTTCTTTCAAGTTGATATCTGTCATACATTTCTCCATGAGCCTTTGAAAAGTGCTCGGAGCATTTGTTATTCCTTGCGGCATACGATTAAATTCATAGAACCCAAAGGGACACACAAAAGCTATCTTTGGTTTATCTGCCTCACACATCTCGATTTGGTAATACCCTGACTTCAGGTCCATCACCGAAAACCATTTTGACCCAGCAAGGGCTGAAAAAGACTCCTCTAAATTTGGCAATGCATAAGCGTCACGGATGGTCTGCAGATTTAGTTTCCGATAATCCACACATAACCTCACATCACCATTCTTTTTCCGCACTACAACAATAGGTGAGGAAAACGGGGATTCAGACTCTTTAATGACACCAGCATCTAAGAGTGCCCTCAGATGTCTTTTGACTGCCTCGAAATCATGAGGGTGAATGGGCCGTGACCTCTGTTTAAAGGGAGTCTCGTCTTTGAGGTTGATGTGATGTTGAACCTTGGTCGCATGACCAAAATCAAGGTCACTGAGAGAGAAGACATCAGAGAAAGTGTTTAATGTTTGTGTAATTATGTGCTTCCATCCCTCAGGAAGTGGTGATGTACCAAAGTCAAAGTTCAGGGAAGACTCTGTGTCCGTATTCTGCTGCTGGACAGAACAATTAACAGTGATTGGTTGGTCATTTTTCTCTCTGGGCAAAGGATTTGGAATGATGCGATCAGGGGCAACCAGCTCAGCGATCACACAATTGGTGGGAAGTGTGATGTCATGATTTGTCTCGTTCCTCAGGAGCACTGGAACTTTGTAGGGACCATGCTTTGGCAGAGTTATAAGGCAGCAATCAACAAAGACACCACCTGGCAAAGAAGAGCTAGTCGGCTGTTCAAGTAATGCCCATTGTTCTGGCTCTGCGTGGTTGGAGCACACAAAACCCTCAAACAGTGCCTTCTGGTTTGCAGGTAGGACATCTTGAGTTCGACCTTTAAGTTTCACCCGACCAATCTTGCCATTTCCAGCTTGTTTCTTTCTGATCTCAAGTGTTTTCAGGACCTGCTGATAGCCATATGGAATGGACTGACAATGAGGTAAGGACTCACAATGTAGGTCATACAAGGGGTCAAGGGTGTTTGTGCCAATTAACAGGGGGATATCACTGTTTGAACGGAGATCAGGGACAATTAGGGCCAAGGTGAGTATTTCAGGTTCGGTTTCTAGGAAGTTTTTTGGGAACTTTATGTTGGTCTCCACATATCCGAGATATGGGACGGTCTGGCCATTTGCTCCCTCAACCTCAAGGAGGTCTGAAATGGGTTTAATGGGCTGTTTAGACAAATGGTCTTGGTAGAAGGTCATGGATATGGTGGTGACTTGCGAGCCTGTATCCAGTAAGCAGCTGCAGTCCACCCCATTGACAGCTACTCTGGATGTGCATTTTCTCCCCACAAGTCGACTAGGCAGCTTCTTGTTGTTATGTGCATCAGTGTTTAAACTCATTGCCTTCTTGGTGTTTTTAAAGATGGGACGTTTCTCATCCCTAGCTTCTGTTTGTCCCTCAACAGAAGCTTGAACTAGTTTAAATCAGGTACACCAGTGGAGTTATTGTAGCTTTCCCACATGCTCTGCTTTTCTTTGAGCGCTTTTCTCTTGGCAGCTTCGAGCACTGGGTTTGGATCTTTGCTGCACGCTGATGCAATGTGAGCATCCTCCCCACACCTGAAACAATACGACGGCTTCGGTCTTGGTACCCTTGCTGTGATTTGTTTGATTTCTTTCAGGTCTGGTTCAACTTTTGTCTTTTGTTGCTGTTTTTTGTTCCCTTTTGCTGCAGTCTTCACAGGTTTGTCTGTGCATCTGGCCTGGAGCTGTGCTACTTGAGCACTAAGATTTGCAAGCTGTTTCCTGAGATCATCATCTGCAGTGGGAGCATCATCAGGGTCCATAATGGGGTAAGAACTGCTTGTGTCTGGCATGCATGTGGTCTGTACTTGTGTGAGAGCTCTTGTTTTTGTTATACCCAAATGTTGCTTCATTCTAGTTGCCTTACTTGCCTGCTTATCCTCTTCAGTGCGCAGTAATAGAAGCAGTTCAGCAAAACAAGGAGGGTCACTTTTCCCGCTGTTCAAGCTGAAGGCTGTTTAGCAATAGGCTATCCCAGCAACCACGACAAAACTGTCAGAGAAGTTATCTGTTCGCATCACCAGGAGCTATCCCACCTCTGTTGATGACTGAGCTCAGAGCAGTGTGTAATCTCTGCAAGTAATCAGCAGATTTCTCACCAACATTCTGGTTGGTGTTCAAAAAGTGAGCAAAGAGCTCATCACCGTCCTCTACTGCGGGATAAGCCGAATCAAGCAGCGTGAGGTAACTCTTAGATGTAGCTGTTGGGCCTAGTGTTTTGACTACATTGGCTGCTGGCAGTGAGAGACTCTCCAAAATTTTCCTGACAACCTGGGTATCTGAGATGGTGGGATCATTTATGCAAAACTCTACACTGCTACGCCAAGCATCATAATCGACTTCAAAAGCTGGGTGGGGAACTCTCCCTGAGAAAGGTTTCAGTTTGTAAGACAAGTTGGAATGAGAAGCTACATCACTGCTTTTAACTATGTGCTCCACAATGACACGTTGCACCTCTGGTGTGCTGATCAGATCTGCTGACAATTGGGGAAATTGCATTTTTCTTTCTTGAAGCAGAACAGTCTCACTGGCAGTTTCAGCAAGCTGAGATATGACGCTAACTGAGCTTGCATTTTCAATAGCAGGGGAGACAGGTGGTGTAACTTGAGGTTCATTTGGAGGGGACAATGGCTCTGGTTCTGCAGGAGTTTCAGTGACATTGGCTTCTGCCCCTTCCCCCACTGACTCTCCTATTCTAGCCAACTCTGCCCTCAGAATGTCTTCAAATGATCTACTGCTCCTCCTTGCCACATCTCTCAACTCAGTCAGGTAAGCTACTGTTACAGAAGCACTAACCTCAGTACTGTAAACACTGGCTAGGCTTTGAATGTGATGAACAACCCCTGGTTCCGTAGTGGTTCTGTGTAAAGGTAAATGTCTCTCTAGCTCTTTGACTGTAGCCTCATGTTGAAACTCAACAATAACCTTTAACTCTTTTTCTTCAGATGGAATTTTAACCACTCTGGCTACTGGCCCATGCTCTTCCAGGAAGCTTAAGGCTTCCTTATCAAGCTCAGTGCTAGTTAGCCCACTAACCAAAACTGCATTTTGGATTTTAATATTTTCTGACTTCACAACCTCCATTTTTCCAGATAAATACACAAGAAATATTTTTCTCAACCAGCAATGAAGACAATTTGTAGTAAAACTCAAAGTAAGTCAATGTGAAATTTACCGTTCGTTGCTCCAGTTACTTAATTGTAGTCTGTTCTAATGTAAAAGTGAAAGTGCTTGATCACAAATAAAACCCTCCTGGCTAAGCTCGCCATGTTTTGCCTGTAACCCGCTAGGTACTACAGAATTTTGGACCAGTGACTAGGTTCGTAGAGGAGGGTTTAAAGAGGAAGTCACAGACACAATGAATAAATGGAGCCACGAAGTACGTTGAAAGTAAGTTGACTGTATTGAACTGTATGAAGTTAAAATAAAATTCAGTGCAATGACATCTGATTGCTCAATATTTCACAGTCTTTCTTTAACATAAAACCAAATAAAAGTGTCCAAATGGAAACGTAATGTTCCTTTAAATGTTCCTTGAATGTTCCTTGAATGTCCTTGAATATTCCTTGAATGTCCTTGAATGTCAGCGCGCTTCAGTCAAATGTATGCAAGTCAAGTCAGGGGAAGTTGAAAGAGTCAGGGGTTCAGGAGTCAAGTGTGTGTGTGGTGGTCCTACCAGAGGCACACTCAGTTAATGTGAAGAAGGGGCTGGATGTCCTCTTCAGGCTCAGGTACGGGTTCTCTACTCCTTTGGGTAAGGGGGTTTCACTAGCTCACCATCTCCATCAACCAGGAGAATCCAGATCCACATCTAAAGGTTTCTGAAGGTTCTCAAAAACCTAGCCTGTATAAAGACAGAGCTATCACCACGTAGAATCATCAAACTTCTCTTATGGCCATATTCAATACATATATCTCAACACACTACTGGAACACAATAGTGATTAAATGAATTATCTTTTTAACTGTACAGTTCTTTTCTTTTTCTCAATTATTTCCACACATTTTTAATCAACATTAATTATCTTAGCTATTTAACCATGAATTATGATAATTTTAGCTCCTTTACCATGAAATATTGTTCATTTTAATCCTTTAACCATTTCACACATATCCATTGAATTATGAACTGAAAATTAGCTAAATGCACCTTTAACACACATAAGAATATCAATTCAGGCTTCAGAGTTTCTGCCTTCCTGATAAATGAACATGTTTAACAGTATTTAACAAGACACACACCCTAAAGTGCATCTCAGAATGAGTACACACACACACACACAGGAAAATAAATAGCACACCTCGTTTTTCATCAGGTTATCAGAGCAAAATATGCAGCTTTAACTCTTAAAACACACAGTAAACAGTAGCGGCAGGTCACGTTCATGTATCAACAAGTTTTCTGCCCTCTCACATGTTGAATCACCATGTGGCTACTACAGTTAGCATGCGCTAGCGCTAGCTAGCTCGAGCAACTCACCAAGTCTCTGCCGAAAACAATAACTCACGGGTCCTCGACCACCTCTCTGCTTCAGGTAGGTACACTTCCCAAGGTTATTCTGTGTTGATAAGTTAGTTAACAACCGCCATTTTCGTGACTTCTTATTAACCTTCTCCTCCGTGTTTCTCATCTGCTCGTACCGCTGCTCTGACTCTCTGCTCTCACTCCGCACCACGCTAACTCTGCGCTCTCACTCCGCACTGTAACTCTCGCGAGAACAGGGTGGGACTACTTTTTCTTAAAAATCAGACATCTACTTTTTTTTTTATAATGCAACAATTAATAACTGAGTATGTGCAAAATTAATATTATTGACAGAATAATAAACTAAAGAGGGTTAATTAATAAAAAATATATTTTAAAGGAAACAACAATATTATCTACTGGGTTACAAACAGTAAAAATAATTTGACAGTATGCTCGCTAACAAGACGAGCTAGCTAACCAGTCATGTCACTGTCCCCAAATCAATTTCAAGATTTTCACGAACAAATGACCGGCTGTGTGTAAGGTTACTGTGGCCGCAGCCTGAAGTAGAGAGTTGAACAGCCAACTGGATGTGAGATTATTCGCGTATCAGTAAATTTAGAGGGGAAATGTACTTTCTGCAGCTTGTGTGTTACAGTCGCCACCTTGTGGTGTTCAGAGGATAAGGCACTGAAGGACTGACGGACTGCTCTCAGTGTTTGGAATAAAATATTCAGATCTGATATGCCAGCTGGCGCATTTATTGAACGGTAAACAGACAATTTGACTGGAACTACTTAGTAGGTGTCCGTAAGTCAGGGGTTAATGGACACCCTTCAGCCAATCAGAATCAAGTATTTCAGCATACTTCACAGTATTTCATCCAATACACACATTTCTTGTCACATTTAGTTGCTGGTCAAAATTACGCTATCTTGTCTGAGAAGGATGTGAACAAACGGGCTTGTTAATGTGTGGGTGGGTGTGGTGTGTGTGTGTGTGTCTCGTGTAGTGTGACAAATATTTCATCAAGCACAACCTATTTTCACATTTTTAAGTTCTCACCTGTAACGCATTCCTTATTGTGAGGCATACGTGCACAGACAGGATTATGTGGTCATCAAAGTTGTGGAGACCTTCATCCCACTCCTGGTATCTGTAGAACATGCCACACTTCACGCGTGGCTTGCTCTAGGTTGAAATGCCTCATAAGAAAATTGAGCCAAAAGGTGTTAATATTGCATGCATGCCTTTTAAGAGTAATAGTACATTTTTTCCTTTTCTTTTTTGGGGGAAACCTTACTGTATGATAAAGATGTAAAAATCTAGAATCAGTCAAACATTCAAACCACTCCACCTTCAACTAAAAGCCTGTGGTCATTAGAATACTCCCTTTTGAAGTGATGAGTATAGGGTAGGGGTGGGAACCTCACGATACGATACGTATCATGATACTTTGGTCACGATACGATACGTATCACGATATCACGATACAAATAAAGATGAAAACACAAGTACCTGTATATGTACATCAGATGATATTGATCACAGGACATATTGAGTCAAAACTATTTCATTCAAAACAGCCTCTCCATTTTATTAATTCCCATGAAATTTCCAGGCAGTAATATTCTCTTTGTCCAGCTCGTTGTTCTTGCTATTGCTCTTAACTTTGAAGCCAAAGTGCTTCCAAACGTCAACTTTAAATTGCGGAGGCGTTGTTAACTTGCTATCCATTTTGCAAAGACCTCAGCCACTCTCTCTACTACAGAAATACACCCGCCGCACAGCAGAGTCGCTCTTCGGCGATATATCGATATTTGGAGTTGAAAAATCGATATTGTATTGGGCGGCAAAGTATTGCGATATATTGCCGTATCGATATTTTTGCCCACCCCTAGTATAGGGTAATTGAGTATGTAATCACACTCCTTGCATCAAGGTACCCAATAGCTTTCCATCTCTTGGCTGTTCGATAACAGCCTCTGGGAATTCAGAGGCTAACTTTTTATGTGATAGAAGGTAATATAGCATTTTTGCTACCCCTTGGTCTTTAGGTGAATAAGACAAGACCCTTCCTTCATTTCACTTGTATCCGTGTGGTCGGTGGTGGGCTGGGGTAAGATGGTTTCTTGTTCTGTGGATTTACCGTAACCTTTTTAAACAGCTCCCTTTGCATTGCAAAAAGGTGCCATTTTCCAACTGATTTGTGGAGACAAGAATGCCTAGCTTTAGAACAGGGGCAATGCCAGCTGTTCTGCTTACTGTTGTATGCTGCCACAACCCTTCCAAGCCTAGAATAGTATGACACCTTTGGCTCGTAAACAGAAATGTGAAATTTTGTGGATGGGCCACCAACAGAAAGCTTAACAGACAGGGGCACACCTGCAGCATCTGCCACCTATCGACACTGAATGAGACTGGCTATGCGATCCTCTCCAAGCCATTTATTTCCCACCATTTCCACCAAGGCCTCCTGTGGCAAATCCCAACACAAGCCCCAAGCCAATTTTCTAGGCCTCTGCTCAAAAATTACATATCCATAATAAAATGGATACTTGTGGTATCATGGGAAAGGAAACACTTTGAGGATTTGTTAAGATGTGTCACATCAGTATATGTGTTACTGGTGAATAGTAAATGAAGATGGCACACAGCAAAAACTCAGTAAGTTTTAGTCTCACCTAAAAAGCACTTTCAGGGTGTGTAGAAATATTGCTGCCAAAGCTCTAAACCTCTTTCAAATCATAGTACAATATGTGAACATTGTCTCTGCAAAGGTTGATTTTGATCAAGTGCAGCAGAACAAAATTAGAGAGGTTTTAGCACAGACATCTTAGGCGAAGTCTCCAAAATGGCCATTTTGGCACCATTTGCGTCATGTGTATTTTCTGATGTACAAATATATATTATATTTTTCATTTGTATATCACTAATGGTGTTCACTACATCTAAATACAACAGTGTTTATATATATATATATATATATATATATATATATATATATATATATATATATTTCCCATTCAAAAAATGATCACACAAAGCAATTGCATCTTGAATCCAAATGGACTGGATTTACTTGTATCACACTGCAAACATTTCTGTAACAAAATGCAATAGTTTTCATAAAGGTACATAGCAAGAACTTGTGAACTATTGTGTAAATGTGAACTATAAAAACACACAGCAAACAAAAACAACTATTTACACTATTATTTACATCGGGAGTGTCTTATGCTACGTTCACACGGCAGGTCTTAATGCACAATTCTGATTGCTCAAATCCGATTTTTTGTTTGGCTGTTCACATTACCTCTGTAAATGCGGCCTGTCTACGGATTGCTGTGTGAACAGCTCGCGCTCCTGAAGTGACCCGCATGCGCAGTTGATCATTGATGACTTCACGCCACAGCTGTGTTTACGGAAGCGAACATGGCAACGGCAACTGGTAATGTGGGACTGTATGGCTTAATGCTAAAAACAGTGTGTGTCCCCCCAAATACTTATGAGGTCTAAAACCTCCCTGTCCCTTCACTGGCCGCGTGCTTCACTGCTGTCCTCCATGTTTGTTTTGATTATGTTCGTGGCTCCCGCTCGCTCCCGCCTGTGGCACACTTTTTTTTCAATCAACTTTATTTGTCATTCATTTACAAAACAGTGCAGCGCGGGTCAGAATGACATCAAAGTCGCATTAAATGCGACCTGGCTGTTCAGATTGCGGTCGCATACAAAAAAATCCGATACGTATCCGATTCAGTACCACATTTAAATGTGGCCTGAATCTGATTAGAAAATGTCAGATTCAATGCGACTTGTGTTGTTCACACTGTCAAAAGCAAATCAGATATGGGTCACATATGAGCGAAAATATCGGATTCAGGTCACTTGTAACTGCGGTGTGAACGTAGCCATAGTGTCCAGTACAGTGTTTTTCAACCCTGTTCCTCAGGGAACACTGTTCTGCATGTTTTAGATGTTTCCTGCTCCAACACACCTGACTGAAATTACCGGCCAATCATCAAGCTCTGCAGAAGCCTGACGAGGAAGCATTCATTTGAATCAGGTGTGTTGGAGCAGGAAACATCTAAAACATGCAGGGCAGTGTTCTCTGAGGAGCAGGGTTGAAAAACACTGGTCTAATGTACTACTGTCCATCATGCCAAAGCTGAAAGCAGTTTTTGTTGGATGTGAGGCAGAGAGGAACGTTACACTTCCTACAATACACTGCTGTTTTTATTCTGGCTTGTCCAGCATCTTGGCATCTCTTGCAATGCTTCCTGATCCTAGAATCGCCGCTACTGTAGAATACAGGCATGCAAGTGCTCGGAGTGGGGGGTGGGTCTGGTGGGGCTGCTGCAGCTGCTGCTGAGCTTTCAGCCAGTTCCAGCAGGCCTTTAGCCAACTTCTCCTGAAAAGTCTTGTGCGTTAGGGGCTTTGTCAGGGAGGGGTCCTGTCTGAATTTGAACAGCTCCTTGTGCAAAAGATAGCTGTTTACAACAGCAATGTCCACAAAGTGATAAAAAAAAGTCTTGTACCACTTCATCGTTTTGTGGTGGACACTATAAAAGCTGATCAGTGCATCAGATAAATCCACACCTCCCATATACTGATTGTAGTCGACAATACAGCTTGGAACAGGTATGGCTTTGCTCGTCCATGCACCAGCCTCCTTTACCTTTCTTTTGACTGCTTGATTATTGTATGCCTGATGAAGGGTGGAGCACATTGCGACCTGTCTTGTGTCCATCCATTTGACAAACAAGAGTTTGCCATCCCTGATCCAACGTAGATCCCCCCTCTCAGCCTTTTTTGGTAGGTCATTGTTCTGGGTTTGTGGGAACCCAATTCGTGTTTTTCTTATTGTTCCACAACAGCCAATCCGTTTTTTATGTAACTCTGTGAAGAGAGTGGGGCTTGTGTAAAAGTTGTCGGTGTACAACTTATATCCACTCCCGAGTAGATTAAATGGCAGAAGGTCCATCACTGAGGAATAACTCAAATCTTGGCCTGAGATAGTCTCTGATTTGCCCGTGTACACAAAGAAATTGCATGTGTAGCCTGTTGCGGAATCAGCTAGGACAAACAGTTTGTAACCCCACTTGATTGGTTTGTCCTTCATATATTGTTTCATGCTGATACGTGCTTTGCTAGCGACCATACGTTCGTCAATGGACAGATTCTGATAAGGGTGGAAAAGGGCTTTGCAGGCATTCACAATCTCTGAATAGAGAGGCTTTAATTTGAAAAGTCTGTCATACTCAGGGGTGTTCTTTTTTTTTTCATTTTCTTCGTCTTCCTGAGGATCACTGAGATGAAGTGACCACAAGATTGCTTCAAATCGGTTCCTTGACATTTTTTCACTCGGGAAGGGGAAGTTATATGGCCACGTCTTCCTCCAATAATCTGACCTATGGTGCACCGTCACCAGGCCAGTGAAGAGGATAGTTGCTAAAAATATGTAGAAGTCCTTGGCTGTGAGAACTTCCCATTTGAAGGACATTCCAGCCTGCTTGCGTCTGGCAGCATTGGCATTTGTGTTTTGAATGAGTCTATTCACAACAGACACAGAGAAAAAAAGTTGAAACAGGTCTATGGGAGACCATGTTCTGGTGGTGTCAAATGTTGGTCCAGGGGTCCTGGATGGTCTGAACCTCAGAGGATCAGGATTGATGTCCACCTCATCTCTACTACGCCATCTGTCTTCCTCCTCGCTTTCTGTTGGTGCAGCCTTCCTTTTCTTTTGCAGAGGGGTGGGGGGACATGCAGCTGGGCCTTCCTGAGGTGACGACTGTGGAGGTTGTGAAACGGTTGATGACCGTCTGCCAGCTCCTGTGGGCTGTGTTTTGGAGGGCAAGTGACTGGCAAGCAGTGGTTCATAATCGTCATCACTGTAAATCCAAATGCAGAAGAAAAACAAATATATTCATTCATGAAATTGCAATTACATGTTAACACAGGAAACTCAGAAACAGGGTAAAAAGAAACACACTGTACTGGGAAATTAAACAAGCACACACAAAACTAAATGCATTGGGTGAATGGTATGGGGTGCCGAATGTAAAAATTCATTCACACTTTTCTAGCTGATATATTTTGAATATTTAGCTCACTTTTCTCACATTTAGCTAATTTTCCTCACATTTGAGGTAGAAATTAAATGGTGAATCTAACTGGCAAATCTAAATCTAAATGCTAAATCTAAATGCTAAATCTAAATCTAAATGCTAAATCTATATCTAAATGCTAAATCTAAATCTAAATGCTAAATCTAAATGTTAAATGTAAATCTAAATGTTAAATGTAAATCTAAATGTTACATGTAAATCTAAATGTTAAATGCTAAATCTAAATGCTAAATGTAAATCTAAATGTTAAATGCTAAATCTAAACGTTAAATGTAAATCTAAATGCTAAATGTAAATCTAAATGTTAAATGCTAAATCTAAATGTTAAATGTAAATCTAAATGCTAAATGTAAATCTAAATGTTAAATGCTAAATCTAAATGTTAAATGTAAATCTAAATGTTAAATGTAAATCTAAATGTTAAATCTAAATCTAAATGCTAAATCTAAATCTAAATGTTAAATCTAAATCTAAATGCTAAATCTAAATCTAAATGTTTAGAAAATATGCAAATGACCCACGCCTGTCAGCGTCCAGAGACCCGCCCACACCTCTGACTGACCGTGCTGCGGATGCGGAGGTTAGAGACAAGACCGAACATGGCCGGCCCGCTCCAATTAGGAGACATTGAGCGGGCTGTAATGGCAGGTGTGCGTGCTGCACTCCAAGGTGCACTTCCGCCGGTACCGTCCACATCGTCAACGGTAAGTACCGTAGTTAAAAGTTGAACTTTCTACTGTATTCTTGGGGAAGCTATTGTTAGCTAACCGACCTAGCAAGCTAACGTTTTCCAATGTAACTGGGTGCTAGCTAAGGTTTTGTGATTCACTGAAATGACTTTCACCGACTGTTATTCGGAGTTACCCATAACTTGGTGATTACAGATAAGAAAGCTGACCGTGTCCCATGAAGCATAAGCTGTTGTAGCTAACTAATGTTATGGAGCTAACTTTCTCAGATAGCTAATGTTAGTACATTAACCGAAGGACCAGGAGTTTTGCCGCCATGGAGGACATTTCAATAAAAAAAATAAAAATGGATCAACATGCCACTGAAACGTTTTTCTAAGAGTATGGCTAGGCATTTTCCAAAAAGGCCTGTTACTCATGTAGGTGGCAGTTGATATTTATATGCAGCCCACATATATCTAGGTCATTTTTAGTCATATTCTGTAAATATTTATGTCGGATGTATACATTTTAGGCCATTTAACTACTTGGAACCCTGTGGAACAAACACCCTTATTTATTATGTAGAAGAGAATATTGCTGTCCGTCAGTGTAAAACTTGTGCACTATCCTGCTGCAGTTGTGCTATAATATGCAAGTGTGGTGTTTGTTGGGCCTTTTCTCTACATTCTCCGACCCATGTTGAAGGCTGAATCGTTTCACTGTCTATAAACTGTGATATACAGATAATTTGAAGATATGTTAAGATATTTTGGTTTTGTGCATATATTTATGTCTATTTTCTGTGTTTTGTATCTTTTTCACTCTTATAGAGAAAGAAGTTGGTGAACGTCTTCATGCCAGGAGCCTCACTGAGGAAGAGCAGGCATTTATCCTGACACTGAATCCTGGACACATCCTTGCCTTTGCAACAGGAAGCAGCAGAGTTCCTG
>CAEMYA010000332.1:307281-333785 GCA_903131615.1 Diplodus sargus | reverse complement strand
TGCCAAACTAGCGATCTGGAAAAGCTGAAAAAACAAACTGCTTGAAAAAGACTGGACAGACCCAGTACGCTGTCTGAGGGGTTCAGTGGCAGCCCGTCTGAGGGTTTAAAGCTGTGTGGGCTGTTAAGCCTGGTTTATGCTTCTGCGTCGTGACGACGGCGTAGCTACGTCGTCGACCCTACGCCGTCATTGAGCATTCGAAGTTCTGCGTCGAGGGAACGCGTTGGTGTCGGGGGACGTCATCAACGTTAGTGATTCAGGTTTGTTATGCTAACAGGCTAATAACAACTCGTAGTCAGACAGGCGGCGGTGCTAACGGAGCTAGCAGCTGTCTGTCAGTCTGACCGAGAAGTTTCTCTCATTACTTCGCTGTTAGTTGAATTAAATGGCATTCACGCTGTCTTTAACCGGCCGTGCGAACCAGTCCGCAACTTTGTGTGTCTGTTTGTGTGTCTCTGATTGTTGCGTGTTGACGTTTGCGTGTCGCTAATCCAAGCTGCTGTTTGGCAGATTAAGTTTGAATGGACAGAACTTGAGCACACGACAGGTTTTCAAGTGGTTGCCGCTCGTACCACAAAAACTTTCAAATTGGCGGTGTTGTTATACTGTTGACCGGAAAAACTGCTGAGCGGACCAATCACAGTCCTTGCCGTTCGCGTCTCGACACGTCGACGTGACGCGTAGTCAGGATTTTTTGGAGGCGCGCGTCAGGCTACGGTGTAGGGTCCGCGTAGGGGTCTGTCGCTGCGACGCAGAAGCATAAATCAGGCTTTAGGCAGGTCTTGTGCTCACTGGGGGAGGATGGCTCTTTGGTTTTACATTTTTAGAATGATGGTTGTTTTATAGTTTTGTGTGATTAGTTATGCATCATATGAAATAAGTATTTAAGGGTTTCTTAGAATGTTTTTTAAATAAAGTTACTATAAAGTCTTCTTCTTCTTCTTCTTCTTCTTCTTCTTCTTCTTCGTTTCGCAGCAGCCGGCATCCAAAAGTTGCATTGCTGCCATCTGTGACACTAGCACCTCAGTGCACTATATCCTGCTATATAGACCAGTATCTATATTTGAAAAAACAGCATTTTCCCCTCCTGCTTAATTCTACTTCTACAATACTTTTCTGAGATACTTCTTCCAAGCCAATTTCTTGCAATTCTCTGAGAAGATCTTGTCTTTGGCAGCCATACTTTCTACAAGAAATCAAAGCATGTTGCACTGTCTGACATGAACACAAGCCATAGAGATTTTATTGAAGCTGTTTGCACTGCTTATAGGCAAGATGTACTAAATGCTCATGTTGAGTCCACCATCACACCAGCAAACAATGCCAGTGATTAAGATGGAGCATGAAGCCATAATCGGTGGTTTAAAATGTTTCAGTTCTCCGTTGTCTACCAGTGCAAGAATACGACTCAGAGCTATCTACAAACCTGCAAGGTGGGCTTACATACATTTTGCATTGGCAAGTAATAGTAGGCTGGGCATTTAATTGAAAATTGAAAATTGTCTGATCTTTTTTCTGCTTGCTGTGCTTGAACATTGATCTCCCAAAATGCAGTGGAAGACTGTAATAATAATAGATAATAAATAAACTACTATTAGGTGATTTTCGTCATCTTGTTTTGTCTAGTACAGTCTTTAGGGATGAGCTGGTCTTTTGTGCAATTTCTATATGCCTATTGTCTTTAACCTGTTGATACAATGCATTGGTAAATAATAGATTTTTAAGTTAAACAAATCTTTCAATTTTCTCAGAGTAGTCCAGATTGATACATTTAATTGTTAAAATGTACAAAATTTTCTTTCAGGGGCACCCACGGACTCCCCTAGTTGTACCCGGTTTTCTCTGTCCATGCAATGTTCTCACCTCATTCTCCCCTAACCAGTTTGCATACCAGACTCTGAAACCGCTAGAATCTTAAAAAATACAGTGATACAAATTTTTGGTTGGTTTGCTACGCACAGGAAAGTGTCTTATTTTTAATCAGGATATAGACTTTTTTGTCATTTATTTTGAAAAGTGCAAACATTCAACAGTGGCTCCTTAGCCACAATTCTGACTGTAACAGTTCAGGCCCTCAAATGCTGGCATATTGTCGGTAAGAAATCATAACTAATGCATAAACACAAATGACAGTAATGCTCTATGGTAAACATCCTCTCATCTGTTGATAATTCCTGAACAACTGCAACTTCCGCTCGTTCATACAGGTTGTCATTTGAGTGGGTCCCCAATTCAAATGATAAATGAAAATACAATAATTTATTTTCTTAAGTATTTGCTTTGTTTAAAAAAACACTTTTCTCATTCAAAGAACTGTATTTATTCAAGTTCCTCGCCAAAACCAAAATTTTACAAGATTACACTTGAACATAGCATGACGTTATAATTTACCTTCGGCCAATACTCATTGTTACTTAATAGAACTTGAACACATCTTAATGATTGTACACCGCAGGACTCTACTGCCTGAAGGCTGCAGCTAACAGCTAACTAGCTCTCCTCCTGCCGATTTCAACAAGGATTTTACTGCAGCAGAGATGCTGGACGTGCACCGAGCGTGGTTTATGTGGTTTATGAGCTGGCAAGAGCAGTGTTTTTCAAAATGAATTTCTTGCTACTGATGTAACTTTCTGAACCGTCTTAATATGTTCATGTTAGAACTTGGATTTGAATTAGCCTATGTTCCGCACGCAAAACAAGCTACTGTTGGCTACTTTGCATTAATTCGCTACACATCTGCACTGAACCGAAAGTGCTGTACCGAAATGGTCCGGTACGAATACATGTACTGTTGCACCCCTAGTCTATAATAGTGCCACCACTTGCATGTATTGCACACACAGCCATCCCTCGGTGGGACTTGTGGGGCACATGCCGGGTTAGATATAGGTCTATAGTTGGCTAGAACCTCTGGATCAAGAGTAGGCTTTTTAAGAAGAGGTTTAATTACAGTCACTTTAAAAGACTGTGGTCATACAATATGAACACATAGCACAACCAGCTAAATAAATGAATTGAAATATATAAATTGCATAATGCAGCTTGTTTTTCTGTACTTTTGCAGAGTGAAGATGAAATTAATGAATTTCCGCATTATCTAATGAGCTATATTCTTTATGGAGAGATTCTTTATGGGTTTTGCTAGGCATTGTACAACGTGATTGGACAGCAATTTAATTTGTAAATAGTTATTTTTTTAAGCCATATTAGTGACTATGTAGATGGCATACTTGTCAATATCTCTCTATAAAAGCAAGGAATGTGTGTGTGTGTGTGTGTGTGTGTGTGTGTGTGTGTGTGCCTCAAATATCTCTGCGGATCAGGATCAGTCTGATCTGAGAGTTTCAACATGGCTGCCGTTTGGTTCAGTGGTGTGCGACTTCGCATTTGTTTGGACTGCAATGATACCGTGAATAAATTATTTCATAAATGCTTTACACATTCTGGAGCATAGTCCACCGGAGCTATCACAGTGACATGCGCATTAGAGCCAATCACTGCAGAGCTCAACACATGAGCTCTGCAGTGATCACACATGAAGAAACAAGCGGATGTATACCTGCGGCAGCGCGAGCTGGACCGGGAGTTAGCCGGCGGTTCGGTCCCATTCTGTTCTGTGCAATATAGACTGACTGTTGTGGATTAATGAGACTAAACGAGACCGGACCGTGTCTGTTCGGGTCTGAGGAGAGCGGATTTATACCTGCAGCGGCGCGCGCTGGACCGGGATTTTGCCAGCGGTTCGGTCCCGTTCTGTTCTGTGCATCTAAACTGACTGTTGTAGATTAATGAGACTAAACGAGACCGGACCGGTCTGTTCGGGTCTGAGGAGATGAGGAGATGCGGAGATGCGCGGACAACAAAGTGGAATCAGAATCTGTGGATGTTCGTGTGTAGCTAGCTGCTAGCCGCTAGCTAACCTACACAGCCCAACTCCCGAGCTGACGGACCGAACGCACCGACCTGTCCAAAACCGGACTTGGGGTAAATAATGTCTGCCACGCTTTTTCGCGAACATTGCCGCCACGTTTGCTTTGTGTCTGGTGCAGCAGAAACGGTAAAAAAAAAAAAAAAAGGGCTTTTGTCACGAAAGTGTTCAAGCAGCAAGTTTGGTTGTAGAGCAACAGGAAGTTGTGGGAGGGACGTCGGCGGATGATTGACAGGCAACGGCGGTCGGTGTACAGACAGCGATATTGAGAATTGAGAGATTTGTGACATTTAGCGTGTTTGGAGTGTATAGTAAGTGTGTTATGTAGTGTTTGGTGTAGTGTGTAGTGGAATATTTTTTTTTGTTTAATGAGTCAGAACAGGAGAAGCGGAATGTGGATCAGGCAGTGCAGCTCTTCATTCAGCTGGAAGGAGCTCAGGCAGACCTGAGCATTGCCTGCATTTAAATGTAAATAGTTACACAGAACTTTGTAAATTTTTATAATGTATGCACTTACTCAGCAAACAACAATTTATATTTGCATTATAAGTAATAAAAAATGGTTTGTTAAACATATTTGTGGTTTTCACAGTAAAAAATAACTTTCTACTAGTACTAACTGTACAGTCACACATGTGAGGTTGTGCTGAAAATAATCACACCAAGTAAATAGGTTTAAGGTGAAATATAATGGCAAAATCAAAAATAGTCACAAACGGCCAATTATTCCCTGGAATATCGGATTTCACAACAAACCTAAATATCCCTGACTTTCCACCTTCAAACAGCCTCATTTGGCCATCCATGAAAATGCTTCTTAACCTCCCACTTTTCTATAGGAACACATATTTGCTACGGGCACTGCACTAGTCTTATGAGATTTAAGCTTTTTGTTAATTTTAGCATCATTATTCTGCATTTTGCATGCAAATAAAACCTAAAAAAGTGGCGCTATTTTCTGCATTTTTTTATTTTACCCTTGCTTATACTACTGGTCTTTGAGTGTCGTAAAACAGCAGCATCACACTTTGTCCCAGGAGTCGTCCTGAAAGCAGTGTGGTAAGCTTCATCAATACCCGTCAAGCCCCATTCCGATGTATTCATTTTTCTAGTCCTCCCTTGGAGTGATTCTTAGGAACTTGATAAATACGAGCTCTGATGGTGCAAACACCCTTCCTAACCAAGTCAATTCTTTAGAAAAAGTAGTCATTCTTACAGGATCTTGTTGTGAAATGCTGCACTCATAATTACATGACAAATTAAGTATTGTAGTGACAGATTTTTAGAACCACTTTATTGTCTATGATTGTGTAGCTGGCCACAATCATATGTTACCCAAGGGGAACATGAGGAAGCAACTTCAATAGAAAATATGAATTCCTTGTAAACTAATAAGTGTGGCTAGACTACAGACTGGATCAGTCAGTCACATTTTATTTGTATAGCACTTTTCGTACAGGTTAGTGCAATTCAAAGTGCTTTACAGATAACTGTCAAGCTGTGTCACGTAGTTGAGGGAAAATAGGAGGTGGGCCCAAACGCAGTTACTCAGACAGGAGGCAGGATCAGGGAGAAACAAAAAGCGAGCTTTATTTTCAAAGCTGACTGATAGAAAAAAACCAAGGGAGCCAGGTACAAAAAACAGACAAAAGGGGGCAAAAAGCAAAGTAGCAACCAAGGCTAAAACAGCTTAACAAAGTGCAAACAAAAAGCAAATCTCAAATAAAAAATGCAAGAATCAAAATCCAAAAAACACATACCACTGGGAGACTGGAGACATACAAGGAAACACTATGAACTCAAGGAGGACATCACTCAAACATAAACACCAGACAGAAGCAATGAACCGACAAGGGGTGAATTGGGAACAAAGGCTTAAATACAAGACACTGATGAGGGGATGGGGAGCAGGTGAGGAGAGAGAGGCGGGAGGAGGACAGGTGAGATAACAAGGGGAAGACACAGAGGAGAAAGCATGGAGGTAACAATAATGACAGACAGAGGGAGACAAATATGCAAGGAGGAAGGGGAGAAGACCGAGAGAAGATCATAGAGGAGACACTTAAAGCTAGGGTCTACAATCCTGGAGAGCTAGCAAGAGAGCTAGCAATATTTGAAAGTGGCACCTCCTCTAAGTTCCACCCCCCCTCCCCACCCCGTCAGTGCTCCGTCCAAAGCCACGCCGCCACAAACTTGAACGCGCATCTGGCAGTGGGACTCAGCAGGGAGAAGGAGATGCCGGAGCACGACGCAGCAAGTTAGCTGAATTTAGCACGGAGCAGACAGGAAGTCAAGCGCCGAAATAACAAACTACATCCGGTTACTTTTCAAAATAAGACACTCCGTGTTGACAACAGCACACATCGTGAGACCAGCTGTCTATCGTACTGCGCCGTTGCGGACTCAAACCGCAACCGGTGGGGATTGTTAGCATTGGGCTAATACAAGCTACAAGCGTAGCTAAGTTGGCAAACTTTACATATTTTATGAAAATAACAAATCCCCCTGAAACAAAACAAATAATTACCTGGCCAATAGAAAGAGAGCAACCTCTGCATCACTTTTCAAGCCCTTTACATGCCCCAGTTGTCTCCGGCGCTCAGACACGACTCGGTCCGACTTCTTTCTTTATCCAGAGCCTTTTTTGTTGCAGCCTTTTCAGCCTCAGGCTTTCTTTTCCTTGCCTTTTTAGCGAGGTGAGCTGTTACAAGTAACGCTGGCTGCATTATCTCTGCCATTGTAACCAAATGAACGTCTTCTCCTGCAACTCCGTATTTCTGCAGAGGAGTGTGCTGAATATCTCCGGCATCATTGAAACGTAATGTGTGCATGCGCGGAGGAGGGAGGGACAGAACGAGACATGAAGGCTTCCTACCAATCCGTGCATCTGACCAAGATTGGTCAGCTTTTTCTCAGTCCTGCAGCTGCCACAGTGGTCCGATTATTTTCGTCCCTTTTTCTGAATACATAATGTATTGACTACTCTCAGGATAGCAGGATCATTTCACCCAGTATAACAAAATGTGTTTCTGAACAACATTACAGACCCTAGCTTTAAAGGACACGAGAGGGCATGGAAATCAAAACACAAGAAGACACACCACAAAGTCATGAATCTAGAGCCATGACAAGCTGATATTAAGACGTATAGTAAAACAATTTGAGACAAATAAACGTGAGAAATAAAAAGGATGAAAATGTTATAATAAAACGAACCACGTTAGTGGTTTGGCCAGAGTCAGGCTAACTTTCCCCCTGCTTCTCTTCTTTATGCTAAACAAACATGCATGCACAAACCCAACCTCTCCCTCCTTTCACGCCTAACCCCAAAATGTACTTTCACTCGCCTCATTTCTATTTAGGGTTACTTTGGTCACCTTCCAGGCAATTTCCTTCCTTCTTTTACTTAATATGCCCACCCAAGTTGTTTATTCTAAACCCAACCTCTCCCTCCTTTTGGCCTGAATCTGGATACTTGCGTCAAATAATCTTGCTAAATATTGCAGCCACAACTACTGAAGCCAGTGGATTCTTTGGGGTGGTTTTAGGTTTGGTCTGCCGCTGTGCTTGGACATTTGGATTGCTGCGTTTCCCATCCCATTGTACATTTTTTGGCATATTTTCCAGGAGGGTGGTCCTACCATTAAGAGATCTGCTGCCATTCTGTCCACCATTGCTAACAGTGAGGATGTAAACATGGTGCTATACCATCCCCATAAAGTCAAGGTCTTTCTCCAGGATCAGGTTGTCTTGCAGGGGACTGAGTGCTGGCCTGATGCACTCCTGTATTTGCATGGCTTGCTGTATGTCCTCCAGGCTGAGTACCCAAAAGGCATGGCGTATACGTTCGAGTTAATTCAGAAAGTCCCCCTGAATGTGGGTGGAGACAAACTGAAACCCAAGATGCTGACCCAAGACTCCTTAAAAATAAGCTACAGTAGTGTAACAAACAAGTACAGAAAATGTTGAAATTGTTTTGTTATAGCCCTGATTGTATACTGCATCTAAAATGGCATGGCACCCTGTCAGCTTTCATTATCAGTTAAAGGAATAGTTATTTGGGGAAATGCACTTATTTGCTTCAAGTACAGAGCTGGAGTCAGGAGGGGATTAGTTCAGTTTAGCATAAAGAATGGAAACAGGAGGAAACCGCTAGCCTGGTTCTGTCCATAATTCAAAAATACAGGCTCACTGATTAACAGGTTCTATCATGTTGGCTTATTCCGTACACAAATCAAAAACTACAAGCTACCCAAAGCAAAATCAGTTGCATAGTTAGCGTCTTAGTTTGAATCAGGATTGATCACCATGGTAAACAGAAGATAAGTACTTGCAGACATGTTGAAATTGTTGCAGTTTTGTCATGAAGATGTATAGCTGTTGGCCCTGATTGTGGCCCTTGTAAAATAAAAAAAGGATAAACTTTAGACCATTATATTAAGAGTTTTTCTTACATAACCTTATATTGTGTATTAGCAGTGAGAATGTTGAGACACCATGGGAGTTTGTATGAACAGTAAAATGTTCAGAGACACGGCATAATTGATTATTCCTAGTAGAGAAATGTGTTAATGCTACCCAACATTTTTACGTTAGTGTAAGGCATTTCCAAAATGTATTTTGATTTTTTTTTAGATAAGTGAATTCCTGACTAATGTCAGCATAAATGCTTTTAGTAGGTACATTTGGAGAAGATGTGAAAACAGCCAAATGTAGTGGGCTCGATTCATATCAACTTTTGAGTATATTCACATCAGTAGGAATAGTTATATTGACAATTTGTACACTTAATGAAATAGATTATAGGTCCCAAACGCATCTTTTTTGTCTTCGTCACACATAAACAGTAGTGGTGTAAAAATAAAAAAATATTTAGTATATAAAGCAGGAAGTGTATAGTTTAAATGTCATTGTAAACCATCAACACTTTCAGTTTTTGTCAGTTTTGTTGTTATAGTACGCCATTTTTTGTATGTATGGAACATGTTTTAAGACCTAAATATTTTATGCTTAACGCACACAATGACAGACGTTTTGTAAAAGAAAATTATGAGGTTTGAACAACAGAATATATAGTTCAAATGTACAATTACAAATGTGTGACCGTATTTTAAAAGATTTTCGTTAATTGCACTAAAAAAATACTGGTTGGAAAACTAGTAACTTCATGTTAAGTTGACTATAAGACTTTAACAAGTATTAGTTAACTGTACATAAAATAATTTACTTTAGTCACTGTTACGGCCTCCTCCTACATTTAAATAACACGGCTCAAAGAGGAAGCAACATACAAAGAAAATGCCACTCATAAAGTCAAAAGGATGCCAAATTTATTATCCCTCCGTGAGAGATGAAAAACACAAACAAGGAGCAAACAAAGAGAGGGACAGGAGACCCCGGCAAAAAAAAACCAAACAGGGAAGATGCACAACAGAACAGACGCCAGGCACACTTAACAGTCACATCATTGTGTTTGTGTTGAAAAACCATTGATATATACATTTAACAACTCAAAAAACTTGTTATGTATACTAGATATTCCCACTTAATATGACATAAACTTCAACGTTTAATGTAAGTGCATTAAAGTGGATAAACCCACAACAAATTAATTATTGTCCTTTTGGCACAAGTCTGCTTAGCCACAGTAGATAGGCTAATAATGTAAACAGAAGGCTCAAGTAAATCTCAATAAGTGTGTGCTTGTAACCTCATACACTTATACAGGTACACAACATATCCCAGGCCAGAACAGATTTGTCAATAACAGTACTTCAGCTTCAAAATAAAAAGGAGGAAACTAACTATGACATCTGAGACATCTTAAAATTGTTTTATACAGACAAAAACATTAACAACTGTGCCTTTATGTCAAGCCCCAAATAAAATGCTTAAGAAATCTGGCCCATGATTGAACCTATGCTGACCCCTGCTGCAGACATTCCATGACGCAATGACGCAATCAAGCAACGTGCAGTGGCGCGGTGACCCGGCGCCCTCGGGAAAATGTCGGCAGTGTGGAGATATTTTTAAGTGTTGGAGAGCGAGAAAAGAATTGCAGTTTCAGGGTTCTCCCCAGAATTGTTTAGTGTAGTGCCGCACCGTCGGCCGGGGGTGGCGGCGCTCCTCACCGTCAGCCGCTGGACAGACGGTCTGACGGGCGCTCGTCCCCGCGGCAACCCAAACATCCGCTGTAAAGCAGCTAACACTGAAAATGAGTATAGGGGCGCTGAGCTAGCAGTATAGCAGCGCAGCGCCGCTGTTCCACCGTCTGGGGAGAACCCTGAGTTTGCAACGTGTTCAACCAAACTATCTCGAGGGGGTGTCGCTGCAAAGACCTTTAGCACTACTTCTTTAATTTGTCATTTAAAAACCAAACACCCTGAACAGCATGCTGAGTACGAGAGAAAGACGGCTGCAGCAGCTAAAAGGAAAGCTTGTCACAGCACGCCCACTCCGTCCGTGCAAGACGTCTTTGAAAAGACGAAAAAGTTCACGAAGGACAGTGCCAGAGCACAGGCCACAATTCGGCCTTGCTTTTAACTCACTCCACCGAAGGCTGAATGTGGCTTTTTTTTTGCAATATTCGGCCGAATATATTCGGTTACCGAATATTCGGTGCATCCCTACAATAAATGCTTTGCAACATTTATATGCTTGTGTTAATTGCTTTAAACTCCGTCAAACAGATCATGTCAAGCAGCATGTCAAGCTGTTTGTGTCCTTTTCGCTATGTTGTCCTTGAATACAGTCTTCACCGTGGTATGCTGTGCTGCATGGGGATGCTCCAATCACCCGGAAAAAGGAGTGCACATGTATAGCTTCCCCAAAGACAGAGACAGGAGAAAAGCATGGGTGGCTAAAGTCAGAAGGAGCAATTTAACCACCTACAAAGACAAACAACAAAAAATATGTGAGGCAATCATATTCAAACAATGCATTTGCAATGTCTTGACCCACATGGACCTTGACCCACGTCGCAGTTGGATCACTTTCAGGTCCGCCAGTTTGGACATCTTCTTCAGCTTTGCCATGGAATTCCCATTCACCCAGTCCCTGATGGCCTCGTTTGAGTTCTATGACCTCCATCGTCTTAGAATTTGAGTTTTTGACAACTGACACGAAATCCTCAGAATCGTACACCACTCCTCCTGGTCTGCGTCTAATCTCTTGTTCCACACCATGATGGCACTGTCAGCGCTCAAGTGCGACCAGGCTCAAAGAATTTTAGGGTGACATCTTAAGCTGATACTAGATTGGAGTTGACCAAGGACACAAGAGACAAAAGAAGGCACCAGTTTTTGTTTTGGGCACTGCAGTTGTCAACCCAGTAGATGATATGCATTCCCTCTCTTTTTCTAGTGCCATCACATATGCAGGTGTGATCTCCTTTGCACTCTGCCCTGCAACTCCTTTGTGCCAGACAACAGAGATGTTTTTCTTTTTGTTGTTTTTTTCTCCCACTGATGCAAATGTCTCATGGTAAACGCAGATGCGCTTGGTGAAAAGCGCAGATTTCACACCTTCTACTACGCATTATAACTTTCTGCAGGTCTACACTTCTGACTGACGTGCCATCGGGCCAGTCTTGATCTGCATTGACACGGTAGTGTGGCCTGGTTTCAACAGCTCCGGCCTTATGTTTTTTCCACTCGTCACACTGCAGACAGGTTTCCGGGGCAGCAAACAGCTTTCACACTCCTCCTCTCCGAGTTTGGCAAAGCTGATGTTCTTAGACCTTACTCCTTTCTGATAAGTGATAGCTGACTTCTTGCAGAAAGGCCACCACCTAACATCAGCTTGATGCTGATGTCACTGGGGAGATACCGGCGGCAGGTGCATGCTTCCTCTTGTAGTGGCTAATGGTTGGATTAAAAGACTCGATATGAATATACAAGGGTGCCAGGTCGAGCGTTTTTGCAGGTTCATGTCTCCCTCTCTGGTCAGCAGGTGGGGCTTTGGCTGATGTTGATTATTTGCCCATCACTGACAGGACTGTTTAACAAAAGATTAGGATGAAGATTTTATCCTGTGGGTAATGGGGGCGGGACTATGGCCATGTGTATTATTTGAACAACTAGTGCAGTGCCCGTAGGAAATATGTGTTCCTCTAGAAAAGTGGGAGGTTAAGAAGCATTTTCACTGATGGCCAAATGAGGCTGTTTGAAGGTGGAACGTCTGGGATATTTAGGTTTGTTATGAAATCCGATATTCCAGGGAATAATTGTTCGTTTTTGACTATTTTTGATTTTGCCATTATATTTCACCTTAAAAACTATTTACTTGGTGTGATTATTTTCAGCACAACCTCAAATGTGTGACTGTACAGTTATTTTTTCATTTTGACATATTGTATTAACACAATAGACCTAAAATCACCCCAAAAAAATAAAATCTGAGTAGAAAGTTATTTTTTACTGTGAAAACCACAAATATGTTTAACAAACCATTTTTTATTACTTATAATGCAAATATAAATTGTTGTTTGCTGAATATGTGCATACATTTTAAAAATGTACAAAGTTCTGTGTAACTATTTACATTTAAATGCAGGCAATGGTCAGGTCTGTCTGAGCTCCTTCCAGCTGAATGAAGAGCTGCACTGCCTGCTCCAAATTCAGCTTCTTCTGTTTTGACTCATTAAACAAAAAGCCGACTCCACTACACACTAAACACACGACACCAAACACTACATAACACACTACTATACACTCCAAGCACGCTAGATGTCAATATCGCTGTCAGTACACCGACCGTCGTTGCCTGTCAATCATCCACCTCCGTCCCTCCCACAACTTCCACCGTTCCTCAACAACCAAACTTGCTGCTTGGACGCTTTTGTGACAAAAGCCAGTTTTTACCATTTCTTCCTGCACCAGACACAAAGCAAACGTGACGGGAATGTTTGCAAAAAAGCGTGGCGGGCATTATTTACCTTAAGTCCAGTTTTGGACGTGCCGGTGCGTCCGGTCCGTCGACTCGGGAGGTGGGCCGTGCGGGCTAGCGGCTAGCAGCTAGCTACACACGAACATCCACAGGTTCCTATTCCACTTCGTTGTCTGCGCGTATCCGGATCTCCTCAGAGCTGAACAGACTTGGTCCGGACTCGTTTAGTCTCATTAATCCACAGTCAGTTTAGATGCACAGAACAGAACGGGACCGAACCGCCGGCAAAAACCACTTGTTTCTTAAGGTATGTCGTGGGTTTGAGCTCTGCACTGATTGGCTCTGGTGCGCACGTGGCTGTGGTGGCTCCGGTGGCTCTGGTGGACAATGCTCGGCGGAATTTGTAAAGCATTTATTAAATAATTTATTCACGTATCATTGCAGTCCAAATCATTTGCGTGCATATTCCAAAGCAAGTCCTCGATGGGTGGCCAGGCCTATTTACGAGAAGACATCACAGGCTTTCCGTCAAGGCCTCGTGGAGACTGTGCTAAAGATGAGGGATGAACACAGCATTCAGCCTCGCCCCTGTCCTCCGTCGCGCCATAAAAGACTTTTACGTAACATAGCCCCAGTACCAAGGCCCGACAAGTCTGAGTTGGTGGCAAAGAGTATGTCACAGTTCAAGTAGTTGTGAGGACAGTAATCTACCTTGAACATGCTTATTTGTAATACTTCCTATGTATATACTTTCAATATATTTTATTCTTTGTATATAGTTTTGGAAATAAAGAAGTTCACTTAAGACAACAAAGGCAATGATTCTTTGATAACATTTTTTACTCTACACATGATTAAGGAAACAGCCTTGACATTTCCTCAGCTTCCTGGAAACCTCTGTAATCTCCACCTGGAGAGGGGTACTTCTTTCGAATTGCTGTTACCACTCTGCTTGGCAGTACTCTTCTTTGACCGCTTCCCAGGCGCTCACCTCTCAGACCCCACTCCAGAACAATGGGGCAGGCCACTAGTCTGTACTGGGCAGGGAAGGAGAGCAAAGGTCAACAATACTCAGTCATAATATAGGTAACTGTGGCAAAATGTAACCTGCAACCTGGTAAGTGCCCTGTCCTGCCTATTTATTGCAACCATTTATTCTTTTATTGTATTCTATGCTATTGAGAAGCCATTTGCTATTTATATACTAGTTGTTTCAACTACTTTAGTATTGTGGAATAAAATAATTTGGACTAGTCTTATGACGTTTCTCTTTTCTTTTTCAGGTCTTTTGCCAGTATAATTTACCTTTTTAAATAAATCTTATTTGAGAGCTGAATGCAGGTCTCCCGCTCTTCTTGAACCCTTTAAGAATTGTGTCGACACTCAGATGGTTGGTGTCTAGGGCTGGTATAGTTCTATTCTGTGTATCGGTCCCTTTTGTAACCTGGTTAGGTTATGTATTGTTATATTGTTATAAATAAATGAGTGCCACGGATCCTCTTTCTTCCAATACATGCCCCTAGACTATAAAACATGTGCCGTCCTCTGGCTCTTCTCTTTTGGGCTCTCTTCAGGCTCTTTTGACTCATCCACTTGTGCCATCCTGACTGTTTTTTCACCTTTTGGACTCTCTGTGGTGAAGCCCCCCAGCCTGGCCATGCAGCCAACATACATTCATGGGTACTGGCTTTTTTGAGAGCTAAATAAAGCTCTAGAATTAACTTTGACCTGACAAGAAAGCTCAAATGCCTAAATCCTAAATGCTGCTGCAAGCAAAGCCTGCTGTTTGGATCCTACTTTAGTTATGTAGCTAACTTTTTTGACTTCTTAAGAATTTCCGGCTCCTGGTTCTGGTCTCTTGCAGTAGGCTGGGTCCAGGAACAGGACCAGAGCGGAGACAGGCAGCAGAGACCACAGTGAATCTTTTTTCATTCTGCGGTAGATTGCGCTATGAAAGTTGTGCTGTTGCACATTTCATGAGAGAAGTTGTCAGTCTTATTTCTTATGTGGCATAATGTGACCATGTATTGATAGATACTTTATGATACATTCATAGTGTCTTGTAATTCTGCTTGATTTTTCTCTCAAAATGCATCAGATTGATGCTCTTAAATATGAAATATTCAAAATTTTCTTCCGGGACCATCCAAGAGGGATCGTATCCTTCGCACCTTTTTCACCCCTGACCCGTTTTCATGCCTGGAGGAAGAATGTCTGCATCCTGAGCACCGTGCACGCAGGTGTGGGCACCTTTAGTGGGGTGAAGGCAATGCCAGAGTTTGTGACGTACTACAACAACACCAAGTACAGCAAGGATGTCCAAAGGCGGTACGGAAGATGGCCAGTGGCGGTCTTCTATAACATCTTTGACCTGGCTGGGATCAATGCCTGCATCTTATTCAAGGAGTGCAGCAGCAGCAGGAGAGCCCGGAGGAAAGTCCTGCAGCAACTGGCAGAGGAGCTGAGGGCAGAATACATGGAGGGGAAAGGAGCTGCGGCATTCGGCACAAGGTGGGCAGCAGCGGAACACGGATATGGAAGCAGTGCCGGTCCGAAAGAGCTGCAAACGGAACCAAACATCGGACACTTGAAATGCCAGAAGCCCATGTGTGGTAACTGTGCGAGGAGAGCGGAGGTAATCTGCGGATACTGTGACCAGTGGTCACAACAGCTCTTCAGCTTTTTCGATAATATAGAATAAAAGAATAATAATTAAGTGTTTAAATAAAATGTTTCATAATCAAATAACTTACTTTTGATTGTTGATTTTCTTGTTTTAAGTTTTGTCTATTAAAATCCTATGCAATAATTACAGTTCACTATGTGCGATGATATGAATATTGATAAATGTATAATTGAACTTGTTAAAATGCACATTTTGGTGTTATTTCGTCTTTTAAAAAATATCATGACACAATGAATGTATTCACAGTTGCAGGGAGATATTGATATAGATTTCTAACCTTCATTTTGAACCACCCTGTCTATTCAGGCTTCATTTCCTGTTATTTCACGACCTAGTAGATGATCCTTGGTCAGTTTTGGAAATAGCTTGGATAGTCTTGGACTGTTAGAAATCCACATGAGATGCACATGAGAGCCATCCACTAAATTAACAGCCTAATGGTCACCTCGTCTGTAAATTACTTAGGTGCTGATTGCCCAGAAAGGAGTCCCTATCTGCGCTCGATTGCTTTTCCTCGGCTACCCGGATGTCAGTCACAGTAAACTGAAATTGAATTGCCACAGCTGGAACTAAAATATGGAGACATAACATATCCCTTTCAATGGTGCACTGAGAAACTAACACATCTGGGCCTTCAGATTCCCAATATGTGTTGGAAGGCTTTCTCTCTTAACAATTTAGCGTTATTAAAAAGAAACTGAAACGGAGCTAAACAGGTGGATTAACCTTCCTCTGTCTTTGGTGGGTTGATTCAGTTGCATCAAAATGAATGTCCTGCCGAAATTTCTCTTTTTGTTTCAGATGCTACCCACTGAATAAACGGTCCTTACATCCAAGAAATGCTGACTTCCTTCCTCCCTTCCTGAACGAGCAGTGAGCGGTGAGGCTCACAGTGGTCTTTATTCATCATCCCTGTTTCTTGGCAGTTCAATAAATAATTTAAGTCACCTGTATTTGTTTTCTCTTCATGACAGAAATGGAGTTCAATGTAATCAGAATTAACAACTTTAAAATATAAGATTGATTCATTTTATGATAAATTTACATTCAAATTAATCAATGAATTGATCAATAGAGGTGGTACTGTGTCTAAAGAGTGCTTAATAATATCTCATTAGCATATACACACAGCAACCTCTGAAACGTCACACAACTACAACGGCTAAAGAGATACCACATGGACCCTGGACCAAAAGAGAAAACTTTTTTTTGGAAGATAAGATCACATTGATGGTAGAGAAGATTGAAGCAAGGCAACACGTATTATTCAGTGAGCTAAATACTGGGTTGACGGAGTGTGTGATGCAAAGTTCACCACAGGCTTGGGCGCATGTATGTCTCAAACTGCATAAGCACTACATAACCAGCAGGAAGTCTGCTTATGTCAAACTTAAGATCGAAATTGATCATAACTGTTTTATACAGAAGGCCCCTGGGATATAAATCCATGTTGGGAATTTTGTTACATGTCAAATACATTTAAACATGTAGCATACATTTAAAAAGTAATTGGTGTATTTGGTATGTATTAGCAATTCAGAATGATAAATGCTTTCAGCAGTCTGACATAAGTCATGCTCTTCACATCTCTTAGTATGAATGAACTTGCAATGTATAATATATATATGTCAGTCATATCTTTCAAATAATGGACATTTCATTATGCAGCTAAAGTGTCTTACAGTGGCCTTTAATTCACTCAACAAGTTTACTATTCTTTTTTTGTATCTGCCTTCTCATCTGTATTCTCATAGACATACAGTTAATGTATTGATGGAGAGATGTTGGATGTAGGTCCTCACTGATCATCACATTCGCCAAGCTCATCAGTGGAGAAGCTGTTCTACAGTTACAGCTTTTTCCAACATCCAGCCTTCAATCCATCTCTCACCTCTCAATAAACTAATGGTTCTAATGTGTCGAAATTGATCTCTAGGAGACTCCGGCCTCCTCCCTAATCCACTCTTTGTGCTCACCTTCCTATACAACAGATTTATGGCCTTGTTGGTACTGGAAAACACACATTGATTTTTTTTTGTCTTGTTTTAAAGTTTGCTGTCTGAGCAGAATAAACTACAAAAAACAAATTCACTCAATCACATAAGCTAAAGTAGTTGAATAAAACTTTTATCAAAGATGTTGTTTTCCCCCAGTTTTTAACATCACAGCCTGGCACTTGTGTATCTATATATGCATAAACATCAGTCCCTGACAGTTATCTTTGGCACTAAACTGGGTTAAGCCTGACATCAGTCTTCTTATATTATGTTGTCTTGAACAGTTTAATAGTGAACTTTAAAGAGAGAAATATGAAACTGATTTCAGTCATTTGGATATGAGAAGAAACACATAAAAATGAAGCTCAGCGCAAATTCATGCAGGACACGGAAGCTATCAGCCCCAGCTGTAGTCAGCTGACAGCCAGCTGATTGGATCAGCTCTAGTCTCCGACCAACCACATTCACTCCTCCAAATTAGACGGTCCATTTAAACCCAAGCCGTCATTCACTGATCTCTCCTTCAACATTGCTGCACGCACATCGCCGCTGCCGGCAAGCTTGCCACCACCACCCCAGCCTCCACCTGCCTATTCTGAGTCTAAAACGGCTCAATTTACCTAGTTGCTTTGACTCTACTCCTGCGGGGGTGTGCATTGCGTCCCCAGATCGACCTAGCATGCTGCTTGTCAAATCCGGGGAGCTTCTGGAGTGGGGCCTTAAGCGCCAAGCCTAACTGTATATCATTTGTCACAATAAATGATTAAAGCAAATGACGAGAGTGTTCCTGAATGAAATGCAATTAACTGTGAATTGTACTACCCTTTGCTTTGCATGTCCTGCATGCTTATATTCGCTCTCATTGTTCTCATGGGCTCACTTCTATATAAAGAACAGTAAATACCGACCACCAGCAGCAGCAAACAGAGGCAGAAACTAGCTGGCAGAGACTAGCTGGCAGACATAGCGGCATTTAGCAGCAAAAGAGATAGACTTGCCTTAGGAGCTGGCAGCGACAGAGCAAAGAGGACGAATATTGGACAATCCAATTTTGCTCTGCAACACGTTCACTATATAAACTGAACAGACAATGATATAGTATGTCATTGTTGTGTTCTTGTATTTAAAGCCCCTAAGTGGACAAAAAAAAGCTTTTGCAGGTTTTAAGTCCCAATCACACATACTGTCATTCAAAAATAAGCTTGCAAAAAGTGATGCACAGTGTAAGAGAAGAGCACATAGTAAAAACTAAACTAAAACTGATTAATCACTTGTTAAACTAATCAAAACTAAACTGAAATAAAAATCAAACTGACAACTAAAATAAAACAAAAACTAATTACATTTAAAAACTAATATCCCTGACACACACTCACTCACTCCATTATTTATCGTCTGAGTTGCTCTGTGTATGGAAATAAATTTGGTTATTTTTTTAAGTAATTCTGGGACTGCATTTTTCCTCACCTTTTCGTACTTCGGGTAGGTCTTGAAATTAGTTCAAAATGGTCTTAAAAAGTCTTAGATTTGACACATTCAAACCTGCAGAATTTCCCTGTTCTGGGATAAGTAAAGCCCATCTAATCTAATCTAATCTAATCTAATCTAATCTAATATTTGGGGCCCAAGCACTGACCAATGCGAGGACCACTTGGAATCACTCAGATTATTGTTTTTTTATTCTCAAGAGTAAGCACAGTTATGCAGGCCTGAACATACCCCAAACTCGGAACATACGTCACATCTGGCGTCACTGGGTGTGGGTGTGGCCAGGGGACTCTATAGCACCCCCTTCTGGAATCCCTGACTCATACATGTCCACTTCCAATCTCACATCAATAACATCACCCGGTCTGCTTACTTCCACCTACGCAACATCAACCGCCTCCGCCCCTCCCTTACTCCCCGTACCACTGCTATCCTCGTCCGTAGTCTCATCACTTCCCGTCTGGATTACTGCAACTCCCTCCTCTCCGGTCTCACCCACAAATCCCTGCACAAACTTCAACTGGTCCAGAATTCAGCTGCCCGTGTCATCACCAGAACCCCCTCCATCCACCACATCACTCCCGTCCTACAGCAGCTCCACTGGCTCCCGGTCAAGTCCCGCAGTGACTTCAAAATCCTTCTGCTAACATTCAAGGCCATTCACAATCTTGCCCCCCCATATCTTTTCAATCTTCTCCATATCGCCACTCCCTCTCGCACCCTCCGTTCATCCTCCTCCATTCTGCTGACTGTCCCCCCTGCCCGTCTCACCACCATGGGGAGCAGAGCTTTCAGCCGCTCTGCTCCCCGGCTCTGGAACTCTCTGCCACCCGAAATAAGGAACATCACTACACTATCTGATTTCAAGTCCAAACTCAAAACACACCTGTTTAAGATCGCCTTTCTTAGCTAAATGAATTTTCTGTCCATTTTTATTGTTTTCTTCTCTTGTGTACTTTTGTGGCTTAAATTGTCTTTGTTTACTGTAAGGTGTCCTTGAGTGACAGAAAGGCGCCTATGAAATAAAATGTATTATTATTATTATGTACACACATTTATTACATTTGGTATGCATATTTTCAAATTTCACCGTCGGTGACGCGCAACACCGGGGGGGTGGTTCCCCCCCACCTCCAGAGGAGGAAGCTCTAGCATGTTGACTGTTTTAAGTACCAATGGAGGCCATTTCCTGCAACTTCAGTCTTCTCTAAATAAACCACTTACACAGACATCTTATTCATCAAAGAAAATGTCCAACACCAAGTTCTTCTTATGATAGAATAGAATGTTATTTATTGCACAATACATAGTAATCTACACTCTACACTACATTACAATCTACACTCCATGTATTGTGCTGTTTGCGATCTAAATAAAGTCAAAGCATTCTACATTTTAATCTGCATTCTACACTACGTTACAATCTACACTGTGTCACTACAATCTAAAGTCTACAATATACAGTCTACATTATACAGTCTTCATCATCATACAAAATGACAGTACAGTATGACATGAACTTGTGACTGCTTACAAATTATGTACATGAGAGGTATAATGAAATGAAAAATACAGTGTGAAAGTGAAAATACAGTTTCGAAACAATTAGCAAAAGAAACATGTTTCCTGCACAGAAACCCTTCTGTTCCTCATTGCCCCTAAGGCTGAAACTGCCCTGTCAAAATCGAAATCACTGACACTTGGACCATCTATGCTGATGGTCAGTAGTGCATTCAGAGTCTTATTGGTCATCCTGCTGCACAGTCTGGTCTTGACCCTCTTCAGCGTGCTGGAGGACCTCACGCTGTCTGCAGTGCTGACTGGGATGACCATCAGCACTGATGCCAGCAGCCTCATGCTGGGATACAGCTCTGCCATGGTGTCCTCTGTCAGGAGGAGTTTCACCAGCTGCTCCTGAGACAAGCAGTTATTCTGCCTGATGTACTCACGCAGACTGTACCACTCATCCTAGACAGCGTCAGGTTCAACAATCCCCCCAACATCGCCACTGTAATGTGCCACAATGCACTCAACCTTGGCAGAGCCATAGTCCTCGTGCATGGGCTGTATCATCAGGGATAGTCCAGGATAGCAAAGCTGGACAGCAGCTGGGTGGAGTCAAAATGCTCCTGCAGGTTCTGCAGCAGACAGTCGATGAAGGGTTCCCTCACCTCCTTCTGCCACTTGAGCTTCAGCTCAGGTGACACGGAGATGGAGAACTCCTCCAGACGGGCACCTGCTGACAGATCCTGCTCCAGCTTTGAGAGCCTACTACCAGTCATGCCCTCCCTCATCGTCCTCACCAGTGCCACAGTTGTCAGCACATTGCTGTGTATCTGCAGGAAATTTATCTTTGCACGCTGGAAACACTGTGAAAGTGCAGACAAATGTGGCAGCAGGTCACAAAGGAGATAGAGGGTGGCCAGAGTCCGGTAGTCCTTCAGCCACGCCAGGAGTCCAAATGCTGTTGCGTTGTCCTTGGCCTCATGGTCCAGGCTCAGCAGCACGGCGGGCAGGCTCTTATGGAGAGCCCTTGCATGCCTTGTTGTGGTGAGCCATCTGGTATCCACGGCGTTCTTCATTGTTGTTCTGATGATGTCCAGCATGTCCTGAAGTTTTAGAACAATTCAGTCTGTGTTTCATGCAACTTCATTTTTCAAGTTAGTAAGTTAATGTCATTAGTAGACTTGGTTTGTACAGCCTACCTGGATCTGGTGTAGGCGGGACATTATACATGCTGAGTTGTCATAGAACCGAAACAGCTTCCCGAGATTTTGCTTGAACTTGTTTCAGAAGTAGGCAACAGCTTCTCCAGCCTGGCCAGCTGCTAGTGCCAGCCTATGCGCAACGCAATGGATGGCAACTACCAGCTTGCTTTGGCCCTTGAGAAGCGTTGCCACTCCATTCCTCTTTCCTGGAAGACACTGAAGGTAAGTTGTGAGTACTTTTCATGTGCCATGAGAAATTAAATGACATCTTTATATGCAATGAATACTTTACAATAACTCATTATTTGAAATTAACTGCTACCCACCTGTCATCAGAGGCGCGCCATCACTGCCAAACCCCATCAGTTTCTGCACATCCAGGCCCTTCTTCTGTATCCAGGCCAGGAGGGTGTTGGCTTTGCCGTCATCCACCTCCACCATCCCAGCAAAACGGTTCATGACTTCCCCTCCTGTGATCAACCTGGAAAAAAAGCGCATCACAATAAAGCAAACATTTTTGGCAACTAGTTTCAATCTACGTTGGTAGACTTACATTGTTTACTTAATGTTAGTCAACATAAAAACTTGTGACCGTGTGAGCAGCACCAATTCTTTCATCGTTGTAATGTCCGTCGTCTCGTCCACCTGCAGACCGAAGTAGGTGGAGCCTGCAAGTAACCTGCTGTGGTCTGCTTGTAGCTGGTCTGCCATCACCTGTTTGAGTTTGTTTGTGGTGAGGAAGTACATTGTGTTAATGTTGATCAAAAAGCAAGATAGATTTAAAATTCAGTCAAAGGTATGGGTAGGTACTATGCACATTGCAGTAATTGGTTACTGGATGTAACAACTTCAAAGATCAGTTCCACACCTGTAGGAGCTCCTGGAGGATGCACTCGCTCCTGTATGTCACATTACCACCCTGTGATAAATGTGAAAAGACATCACATCCCAGGTGGTCTCTAGCAAAGTCCACGAGTGATGAAAACTTGGTCGTTTGCGCTTTCTCTTCCTTAGCCAGGAAGTACAGTGACTTCATCGCCTTGGTGAGAGCTTCTCTCTGGAGGGAAACCTTTAGAAACACAGGAGATAAGAAATGATCAGCAAGCTAGACACCTGTTGTTCATATAGTCAGTCAGTTTAGTACAGACAAGGACATGGTACTGCGCACGAAGAAAGTACTGCACCTTTTGCACAATGTTATAATAAATTATAGGATCATATTGATTATGGTCATAAAAATGTTGTATTCTTACCTCACGTTGAAATGCCTGGGCAATGCCCCCATTTCTCTCTGAAGCCAGACGGGCACTTTCTTTCCGTACAGCCTGTTTGTGTTGGAACGAAGGGGCATGCCTGGTGATGGTGTCAATCCTCAGGCATGCCACTGGATCCTTCACCCAATACATCTTGCCGTTCCATTGTGCTTGGTTGTGACGCCGACAGGTGGAACGCAGTCGCCTTGATGTAAATAGGAAGTGTATGTGAAAATTCCCCGCGAAAATATCCCTTTAAACGTTTGCGTGCGGTCAGAATTCCACCAATAAGATTGCTTGATTTTACTGCGTCAGAGCATGTCTGATGAGAGGCAAGTCTCGCAAAAAAACATCGCGAGATGAGGCCACTCTGCAAGACTTCATGGGGAACAATGGGAAAAAGACGCGTGGGCCTGCAAACCGATGAATTTCGATAGATTTGAGCAAAATCATCGAAGAAAATAGGAAATAAACACCCTTAATTTGAAAATGAGTATAGTGGTGCTGAGCTAGCAGTATAGCGGCGCAGCGCCGTTATTCCATAGTCTGGGGAGAACCCTGTTCTTGACCAGACGCACAATAAAGGTCCACCGGACCAAAACTGTCAGTCCAACAGGAAGTCCGCCATTTTGATTTTCACAACCATTTTGACCCATTTCCATGCCTTGTACTTTAATGAACTCCCCCTACAGATTTAACACCACAGACTTCACATTCAGTAAGAGTCATCCTCAGCATGAACACGAAAAGTTATCTCAAGCTTTCACCTATGTTATACCTAGTGGGCGTGGTGGTGCACTCTATTTCGATGCTTCGCCATGAAGTCCTTATGACTTCAACATACAATTTCCCATCTACACAAATTGCTCACACATGTATAAAGTGTCACCCTGAATATATCGATGCATCAGTACTGTGTCATATCCACAGCGCCACCCACTGGACATAGGAAGTCAGACAAACATCATCCCATTTGCATGACATTTGCTAGTTGTTTTCTCCACATCATACACTGAAACATTACATGCAAGTAACATGGTCACACCCTCCGACAAAATGTGATAATTCAACATCATTGGGTGTGGCCAGGGGGCTATAAAAATTAAATTAATAGTGGGGCAGCTTAAAAGCATAATTCCAAAGAATCGTGCACTTTGTGATAAATGTGTGAAATTTGGTACACTTATAGCCAAACACAGCCCAAACAAAATTAGGTATCGGGCCATCGCAAATTTTCAATATGGCGGCCGTGGCAGCCATTTTTCAAAATGGCCACCATAGACTACCATTTTCATGTGAATTTTTTTGTGTGTGTTGATTATAATATGATATTGATCATATAGTTAGCTACATTTATTTACCTCTTTGGAATTTGTACATTAATTATACAAATCAATTTCAAGATGGCTGTTATTTTTCAAGATGGCCAACATGACTGGTTTGAAAATTGTTACTGCTTCAAAGTTGCATGGATTCCTGTGATATGAACGATATTGGGATCAAATCACACATTTTTGTGATTAGGAATTCAGGTGGCAACTATAGTATTTAGCCTATTTGGAAGCTCACAATGCAAGATAGGCCTAACTGACAATAGTAACTGTCCAAACATGGGGTCAATCGTTGAAGACTTGCAGAGTTTGAAAGGCCTGCTAAAGTCAGGGGCAGCAAGAACAGGAGCAGTAGCCAACAGTGCTTTAAGGCTCTCAGAGGCGAACTGACACATCTCTGTCCAAACTAAAGTTAGTTAGTTAAACTTAGGACTAAGCAGATTAGTCAAAGGGGACGCAACAGTGGCAAAATTCTTGCAGAAACTTCGGTAATAACCTGCCATGCCAAGAAAATGTTTCAAGTCACGCCTGGAACTGGGCACACCAAAATTCACAATGGCCTTGACTTTGGCCTCAATGGGACAAACCTTTCCATGACCAACCACTTTTCCCAAATATGTTACGGTGGCCTGTCCAAATTCACACTTGGCTAAGTTCAAGGTCAGATTGGCAACAGCTAGCCTGTCGAACACCTCTTCCAGCTGAGCTACATACCGAGACTAGGAAGAACTGTAAATCACCACATCATCAAGATAGGCTTCACAATCTGCAACTCCCTTCAATACTTTACTTACTAGACGCTGAAACGTAGCTGATGCATTCCGCATCCCAAAAGATGCAGATCCCAAAAACTGCAGATCCCACCCTGTCCATACAATCATCCAGTCGGGGAAGAGGGTAACAATCAGGCTTGGTAATAGAATTAACTTTGTGAAGGTCAGTGCAAAGACGGAGTGTATGATCTGACTTCCCAACAAGCAGGCACGGGAATCTCCGTGAGCTACCACTAGGTTCAGCAATACCACGTTGTAGCATATAATCTACTTCCTTACGCAAAAGCTGTCGCTTAACAAGATTCGCTCTGTAAGGATGCTGCTTAATAGGAGCATCATCACCTACATTGGTGCTGAAGAACGCTTTTGCGTGTCGGCACATCAGAGAACGGGGCATGATGCTTATCAATCAACTCAGCGCTGTCAGAACGTTTTGGAGAATCCAAATGAGAAACACATCCAAGTTAGTCAAAATTTTAGAATTTGGCAACCTACCCTGAGAAAATTCTGGACTAACAGTAACATTAAAATCCTCTGGAACACCATCACTGTCCTCCGAAACAACAACAGTGTCTTCATCTACATGAATTGAAGTGTTCAAGCACAGCAATAGTTTTCACATCTGAGAGCATGGGCTGGTCCCTCTCGCGGTAAGGTTTCAACAAGTTTACATGGCATAAGCGCGCCTTTCGTTTACGATCTGGAGTCTTAACCAAGTAGTCACACTCACCAACCTGGTGGTCAATCACATATGGGCCACTATATTGATCCCCTTCACATAACAGAGAGGTGCAGTCTAAGGTAGCTTTTTTGCACTTACACTGCTTAACACAACCCTTCTTACATTTGCAGGAGATAAGTTCATAGCTGGACTGGCCTGCATCAGGCAGTCATGTCCAAAATGGTTCATAATGACCCTCAGACGCCTTTGACCAGCCCCATCTTCAAGGAGAAGGAGGCTCTGGTGCTGACTCCAGCATCTGACCCCATACATGGCCTCCTTGATAGTCTTCCCTCTTAACATGCTTCTTTAGGGCAGCCTTTGTTGGAGGGATTGACTGCACATTGTGCCTCTTTGCAAAACGCATCCTCCTAGCTTGGTCTATGTCTGTGGATGTGCCGGTTCGATCATAGAACAGGATTATGAACCTTTCAATAGTTGCCATTACCTCCTGTAGAATGTCATGTGGGGCAGAGGACAATTCTAATAGGGCATTTGTAAGCTCTGGAAAGACAGCCCACACAGCCCATGTAGTCTTTTTCCCATGCCCAGCAAAGCTTGATACTGTGTCACAGCCAGTCAAAGCATAAAACACTGGAAGAGCATGTGGCTTCTCAGGCCCAAGTGCAGCTGAGATTTCATGGGCTGCTAGGTATTGTACTCTTTCCAGTACCAAATCCCAACCAAAGCTCATCCCCTGCCTTTAGAGCTTGAGCTGCTGCCGCAGCTAGAA
>CAEMYA010000332.1:281362-298572 GCA_903131615.1 Diplodus sargus | reverse complement strand
GAAGTGGTATCAGCGCGTCAGCTTCAGCGGTTCTCCCACTCGCTCTCCAGTCTTGGATAGCATTGCTTACAATAGTTTGCAGCTTGCTAACCAGTCAACCAGTCAGCTAAACAGTCATGTCTCCTCCTCATCGCTCTGCACCTTTCCTGGATGCCACAGTGTGCAGGGTGATGGCGCAGTTAGCTTATTTAAGTTTCCTTCGGATGACAACGTAAGGAAACAGTGGATCGATTTTGTCAAGAGGAGCTAACGTTACTGTGGGGAGTTAAACATCACCACCAACCCCCTGTCTCTGCAGTGTCCACTTTACCCCTGATCGGTTCAACAACTGTCACCAGGTAAAGTCTGGATTTCTGCAGAGTCCGTTGACGCTGGTCACTGGGGCCGAACCGCTCCTCTCCGTCCCCGGCTTGCATCCTCTCCTCCCGCCGACAGCAAGTGCCACCGGCCTAATGTGGCCACCACTGACCCTCTCCGTTCTGCTGATGGCAGGTGCCACCGGCATAATGTGGCCGCCGCCGCAGCCGACACTCTCCGTCCTGCTGACGGCGGGTCCCACCGGCATAATGTGGCCGCCGCCGCAGCCGACACTCTCCGTCCTGCTGACGGCGGGTCCCACCGACATAATGTGGCCGCACCGCTGCAGCCGACACTCTCCGTCCTGCTAACGACAGGTCCCTCCGGCGGTATGTGGCGGTAGTATCATGGCCGCATTATTGGTGAGCCGTCCCAGTGTGAATGGATAATCCAACGTTACATGACCGAACAAAAGTAACTTAGTAACTCTAACTGTCTTTAGCAACTTATATGAGGAAAACAAATACCACAGCTGTATGTGGAGAAGCGTCCGTCCTCCTGTCCGTCCTCCGCCTGTCCTCCCGACTCCTCATCACATTTCTGCTCGGAAAACAGCGTTTGTCACCGGCAAAGACTTTAACTCACAGAGTGTGACGAAAATAAATCACCCGCAACCGTCAGCCCTCCTGACCGAGACTTCAGGGAACTTTCCCCCAGAAAACAGCCTCCATCCCTGTGAGTGACAGAGTCAGACCGCGCTTGGTGATTTGTCTGCGGTTCCTGGCCATGAGGTACTCGTACCGCACAATAGCGTGCAGCTATCGCGTGGGCGTGAGCACCATGGCAAGCATCGCGACCCAGGTCAGCAGGGTAATATGGGATGCCTTGGTCCGGAGTTCATGCCAGTGCCCACCACAGAGGACTGGAGGAGCATTGCAGAGGGCTTCCGTCGCCAGTGGGCCTTCCCCAACTGCCTCGGGTCCATTGACGGGAAGCATGTAGTCATCAGATCCCCAGATAACTCCGGGTCTCTTTTCTACAACTACAAGGGGACCTACTCCATCGTGCTCCTTGCAGTTGTGGACTCAGAGTGGATGTGGGCAGCTATGGGAGGACCAGCAACCTCCAACTTTGGCCAGAAGCTGCTGGATGGGATCCTTGGCCTGCCACTGGATGCTCTGCTACCAGGGGCTGAGCATATGGGACGACGGCCATATGTTTTTGTGGCGGATGAGGCCTTCCCGCTGCGCCACAACCTCATGCGGCCTTTACCAGGGCACCAGTCAGGCAGTCACAGGGTGTTAACTTTTGGTTGTCCCATGCAAGGCTGATTGTTGAAAATACCTTTGGTATTCTCACATCCCAGTGGCGTATGTACAGAGGAGTCATTGGGGTCAGCTTAGCCAATGTGGATGCCTGTGTGAAAGCTACCTGTTTCCTGCACAATTTTCTGAGGCGGATCACCAAGACCACCACCAGGACAACCAGGCTACCTGCAGGCCAACCAGGACCATCGCGAGCACCATCAGCAGACGGCGATGCTGTGGGCCTACAGCTAGTCACTCGAGTAGGCAACAACAATGCCAGTCGGGAGGCCATCCGTGTGGGGTGTTGGTGTCCTACTTCTCCAATGAGGGAGCTACTACCTGGCAACCTGCAGTTTGATCCTCATATTAAAAAGGTTCTTTTAAGAGCCACCAAATGCAATAAAAAAAGCATAATTCCATAGCTATCATTATAGCTATGGAATAATAGCCGGGGAATAATAGACCTTCGGCCCGGCCAGATGTTGTCTGTCGGGGTCGGGGGGGCCTGGGCACTGGTACCCCCGTGACACAGACTGTGACTCCTCCCGGTGTGGACGGCCCAAAAGGTGGCGTTTCCTCAATCCTCAGTGCCTTGCCATGTCTCCTTATTGCCAGTAGTAAGAGTGTGGGTGTATATAGTATGGAAGGTGGGAGGGAGGGGCTTTCTTTTATATTGTTTTATTTTTCTCATGTAAGCACTTTGTGCTACATACCAATGTATGAAAAGGTGATTGATTGATATGTCATGTCAAAAAACACTAATTAAAATCCTTAAGCACCTAGTCGTAACAATGACATCAACTTAACCAATTGCACTTCATTTTACCAAGAACAGTTGTTCTTTTTGATTTTGTATTAAGGGTAATTCTCACAAACTGCTCATGAATGTGTCCTGTGAAGTTAGAATAGGAAATTGCATGGCAAATTTGAAATAATATGAAACACACACCTGTAACTGTTGAAAATATTAGACATTTTATTAAATGTATTTATGTATTTATTAAACACTGCTAGCCTTCAAAATATGAACACATGAACTTCCCTCAGCTTGGCCTCATACACCTGGCAATAAAAATCAAATTTCAAGCGCTCCCTTGTCGGGAATGAAAGTGTGCGGAAGTCTGACAGAAGGCTTTAAAAAAAAAAGGCTATCATTGTCCTTCTCTGGAGGTGGAGGAGGGGGCAGAAAGGGGACAGGGGGAAGGGGTGGCGGTGACGGTGGCCTGTTGCAGTGGTTCCCAACCTTTTTTCCTTGAAGCCCCCCTTGCCTGTGTCCATGACAAGCCAGGCCCCCCCAACCCACATTCACTAAAAGAATAAAGTGATTAATTACAAACTTTTAATTAAAAAATAAACAACAGTTACATTCTCCCAGTTTTACAATATCTATAGATACATTTCTTCCTTTCTGTGTCATCAGGTGTACCTCATAGGGGTGTTAAATAAATAGCTTAATGAATTTAAATGTGGACCAAGAAATATGTTTCAATTCGGATTATAGAGAGTTTTGATTGGGTGTGTTACTGGGATTTTATGCAGTCCAGGATATAATTGGCCATTTTGACTATTTTTGATTTTACCATTATATTTCACCTTAAAAACTATTTATATTGCCTTGTTTGGTGTCATTATTTTCAGCACAACCTCACGTGTGACTGTACAGTTATTATTTCATTTTGACACACATCTCTCAACTCTCTCACCGTCACTGTCGGTCCCTCCACAACTTCCTCCTGTCCCCAGCAACCAAATCACGTGTCTTGCCATGTAATTTTGTGATTGGCTGGTGTGGTACCCTTTTCCACCAATAGGAACGTGTTTTTTCGCTCGCAAACTTTTCCTGCTTGCGGACACTTTCATGAGAGAAGTCCGTTTTGACCGTCTCTTCCTGCACCAAATGCACAGCAAACGTGATGATAATGCTAGCGAAAAAAGTGTGCCGTACATTATTTATCATAGGTCTGGTTTTACTTGGCCTATCAACACAATTTAAAAACTGGTACACAGCTTGAAGGCTGCTCCAACACATAAGTCGGGAGACTCACTGAGGGTCCATCTTGCTGCTATGTTATCTTAAATAGGTCACGTGATTTTGACGTGCCGGCGCGTCAATCGACCTCAGAGGGTTGCACAAACTTTAACCAAAAGTCAACCTCAGAGCAGACAAAGTCGTGCGCCCCCCCTGCGATCTCTGGCGCCCCCCAGTAGGAGGCACGCCACCCAGGTTGGGAACCACTGGCCTATTGCTTACTGCCTCTAAGACTAGCAGCATTCGCTCCTCAAACTCCCCATTCCTGGTCGACCTCCTTCTCTTACTGCGAGACTGCTCTGCACTGTTCTTTTCTGCTGCTGATGGCTGATCATCCTGCTGTTGCTGTTCTAAGCCCTCATCAAGGTTGACTGAACTGTCCTGGTTGACTGAACTGTCCTGATCCTGATCATCATCATCATCTTCCTCCTCCTCACTCTCAGAATCCTTCCCCTCCATGTTGCTGGAGGTGGAGTGGTCCTCCAAGAATGGATTTAAAAAGCTCATGACAGCAGCATAATGCCATGGCTTCACCCTGCTTGCAGCCGCACCACTCTTTCTCCTCTCTTTCACCTTATTCCTCTCTTTCCTCAACTGCCCTCGGAGATACTTCCATTTTTTCTTGCATTCGCTATCTGATGAATAGACAACACACAAAAAATGGAATGTGAATATCAATACATGAAGTGTATTGTGAATTGTGAATATGTGCAGGTTGCACATATTACGTTATTTTCTGAAACCAGACAGATCAAATGGTGGACTAACTACAATTTCATTATAATTGTTATGCTTCAAGTAGTCGCAACACATTAAATATTATACTGTACATTACAATATGCATGCCGTACGCCAGGACGAATGAACAAAACTGGAGACAACTTTTATGGCGGGCAAAGCTGTAAGCTTGGCACCGTAAACCAAAATAATGGAGTAGTTAACTATATTTTAATTGCATTTAGCAAAATTATCTCTGATAAAATGGAGAAGTCATCCTGCATTCACATTAAGCAAGGACTGACAGCATGCTAGCATGCTACTTTGCAACGCTGGTATGCTAGCATGCTACGTTGCAACGCTAGTATGCTAGAATGCTACATTACAACGCTAGTATGCAATTTCTCTCCTTTCTCACAAACATATTACACAATTAAAATCTCACCAGGCAAACCAACAACAAGAGCGACCTTCTTCCACGCATCGGCCGTCTTGATTTGATCCCTCTATGCGAACAGGGTCAAATCATAGAGGACCGGGTGTTCTGCTACGGCAGTTATCAAAGTTTCCAGCGCCGGTGTCATGCTGGTGCATTACTGTTGTTTATAATTGTTTTTCTATTATGTGCCGTGTTTTATGTATTCTGTTTAACTGCATGCTTTATTAATCTATTATGTGTGTTTTGGAACCTGTTCAGTTATGATTGAAATATATTTTCTCTTGACTTGAGTTGATTATATGCATGATTTAGAAACGTCCAATTATGATTTGAACAGTGAATGCAACTTCTGATTGACACCTACATTAGCCAATTAGCTGTTAGTGCAAGCCCACAGATGATTGATAGGCAGGCCAGGTAGTCGATGCTCTCTCTCTTTTGTTCATTCAGACGCCCACACACTTGGGGAAGAGGGCAGTGGCGGAGGAAGACATCAAGGCCGACCAGAGACACCAGTACGAGTGTAGGAGGCCTCTCCAAGCTAGCTAAAAAAAATTAAAAAGCAAACATGCCCGAAGAACCAGAGAAAAATAAAATAAAATACAATCAAACAAGATTTAACTTCAACATCTTGACATCGAAATCCCAGAGATCTACAGCACCATCGGCTCAACCATCAGATCAAGGAGCAGTACAGCCAGAACCCCCAACCAGCAGCTCTGGGACCGGTGAGAGAGCCACAAATGCCGGGTCTGTAGCTAGTCCCAGCTCCAGCTGTGTGGAAGCTTGTTGCCAGGACGTGGAGATGGGAAACGCACACCAGTTAATAATTGATAGAAAGAAGATTGCCAGAACATTTGGCCAGAGAGAGTGTTATTTTGATGCTGAAGGCAGAGAGTGGTTGATTTTGTGCACCAGCAAAAAGCGAAAAGAAAAATATGCAGATTTGCTGCTGTCAAACAGCTCGTCACATTTTCAAAATGTGGAGATGACGGCTTTGTAAAGACGGGGATAAACAACTGGAAAAAGTGCCCAGGCCTTCTGGACAGCCACGAAAATTCACTTTTTCACAAAGAGTGTGTCCAAAAAAAGTGTGCTTACTTCAGTCACCAATCAATATACACCTTGACAAACCAAGTGTGCACTGAGCAGATGAAAAGGAGAGATGGGCTGATGAAGCAGCTGCGCTGTCTACAGTTCCTGGCCAGACAAGGGCTTGCTATCAGGGGCCATGGAGATAAAGAGAGCAATTTCCAAAGGCTGGTTGAACTCGTGGCCGTGAAAACCCCGCTCTGAAAAATGTAATGCTCACGGGAAAATATGCATCTAATGAAACAATAAATGAACTTATACACCAGGGCCCGTATTCACAAACAATCTTAAGGATAAAAGTAGCTCCTAACAGAAGAATTTAGGAACAACTCCTAAAAATAATGGGCGTGTCAGTTGTAACTTTAGGACTCCTACTTTTTGAAAATATTCACAAAACATTTCAGGCCTAAAAGAAGTAGAAGTAGTCCAGAGGACTCCTAACTCGCCAAGACCTGGTCACAGCCGAATGTTTTGGAGACGCTAAATGACAGGGAATTATTAAAACGATATTGGATGGACCGCAAAGCGACTGAAGTTGTGGTTGAGTTGGTGAGGGACGCAATAACATCCCCAACCAACCGAAACAATCCAATAACGCCAGAGTTAAAATGTTTGGCAACACTCCGGTATTTGGCTGCGGGGAAAATGCAGCTCTTCGCAAGGGACTAGTATTACTTGGGACCTCAAGTGATTTAGAAATCATTCCACCACGTCTGTGTTTCGTGCGGCACATTCGCACAGGATAAGCGATGTCTGTGTTTAACTGGAATTTACTGACATTTTCCCCTGGGTCGATCCCACCAGAGCCCTTACTGGAGCAGCACTACGGTTATATATTTTTAATATAAAAACAGGTGAGCCTGTAGAAAGATGGAAAAGTGTTCCTTACCACACGCTGCCGTGCATGTAATCCATCTAATCATCTTTCAAGATTTCGCTCTTCTGATGAGCCTCCTGAATTTGCACCCAAAGTGCTGTCAAAACTTTTATTTATAATTGCCAACACAGCCTCCATAATTCTCCACCGGGAAAAAGGCAGAAAAAAATGAGGAAAACAAAAAAACCTTAAGAAAAACAAAAAACGAACCCAAATCACAGAGATCCAGATTCGCACGGGACTAAATGTTATCAAATGACCTCTGTGTTTGGTGAAATATGGGAGGTAATTTGCGGTGGAATTTTTACTTCAGAAATTACAGACATGGCAGATTCGCACGGGATTAAGATCACAGACGACCTCCGCAATTATTACAAATTACGGGAGGTCCCCAGGTTATACTAGTCCCGTTCGAATTGTCAATCGGAGAAGTTGCATTCCATCAATACACAAATTGTCTTTGACGCATGTTACAATATACTGGACATTGTGGCGAAATGGCCCGGATCAACACACGATTCCCGATTTTTGACTCTTTTCAAGCAAATGCTGCTTTTATTGACAATTCATTATGTTTCACGCAATCTTCTAATTTGTGATTTTTGTCCGAATCGTTTTTGTTTGGGGGGGGGACTTAATTCTCCTCTTGAATTCTTTATCCAATATTCTTCTAAGTGTGTCCTTATAAAATGACGTCATCCATAGCAACAGAGAGTTACTTCTAGTTTAGGAGTTCACTGTTTTTATAACTAAAAGTAGGTCTCAGCGGCTTTGTGAATTACTTTTAAGAAAGAACTCCTACATAAAAACTTTTAGTCCGATTTAGGAGTACTCCTCACGTTAAGATAAAAGTCTTTGTGAATACGGGCCCTGATGTATAGGGAGTCTCTCGCCACTCTCCTCGCTGAGATAAGAAGTAACGCACGGCACTATGCCATCATTGTGGATGAAACACGCGACAGTGCTGGGCACAAGCAGCTGTCTACGTGCATCAGATGGGTATCAGCTGATTATGTCATCCACAAAGATTTCATCGGAATGTATGACTGTCCTTATACCGACACTGAATCAATCACCCTCACAATCAAGGCCATGTTACTTAGATGTGGTCTTGACATTAATAACATAAGAGGGCAAACATACAATGGTGCATCTGTTCTGCAAGGACAAATTTAAGGTGTTGCCAAACGTATCAAAGACATTAAGCCCAAGGCCGTATCAGTTCATTGCATGAACCACAGTTTGAACTTAATCCTCCCAGACGCTGCTTCAAAGTGCAACGTTGTAGGTGCTGCCTTCAGTTTAATTCATGACATTCATGATGTAATTAAAAACTCACCAAAACGACTTGCCATGTTCAACATGATCAGCGCCGCTTCTTCCGCCACATCCACCACCAGCCTGAAACCGCTCTGCCCCACTCGCTGGACAGCCAGAACCAGCGCTATTAAATCATTGCTGGATAATTTCGAAGCTGTCTATGACACCTTGGATGAAATTATCCGAATGGGGGAAAACACAGAGGCATGCAAAAAAGCACCAGGGCTGCAAGCTTTGATGACACAGTTCAGTGTTTTCTTTGGACTCAAAGTGTCTTTAAAATTGCTCTCAACAGCAGAGGAGGTGGCAAGAGTTCTCCAGTCCACAGACGTATCACCAGAGACAGTTGAATCAACTGAGCAGATGCTCCAGACTCATTACAGAGGCATGAGATCCACTGAGGCATTTCACTGCTTATTCGAAGAAGCCCGGAATGCAGCCATTGGCGGCCTGGTCCAGGGGCTCACACTCCCTCCGAGGCAGCATGCTCCACGCCATTATGATGACGGTGATGCACCTCATCAGTGTCAAAATCCAGAGGAGTACCTGAGAAGTCAGTTCTTTGAGGTTTTCGATCTCCTCACCTCTGAGTTGACGCGGAGGTTTTACCAGCCAACTCTTCATCTGCTGATGGGGATCGAGCAGGTTCTCCTCACAGCAATTAACGAGACCCCAGGCAGCATCAGCATACCTCAGAACGTGGTTGACATGTACAGCGGTGATGCTGACATGGAGTGGCTCTCCACCCAGCTGTCCATGGTTCCAGCCCTACTGTGCAGGCACACAACAGCTCCGCTGACAGACCCATTACTCCGGTCACAAAGGTGTCCAGAATTGTGGACATGCTGGCAGCCCAGGGACGAGTCCCTCTTTAGTGAGGTCGACAGGCTTCTCAGTCTGTATTTCACGGTGCCCATATCAAATGCGACTGCTGAGCGGAGTTTCCTCAGCCTCCTGAAAACCTTCCTCCGGTCAACAATGTCCGAACAATGTCTGAATCATCTCCTATTCCTACACATCCACAAAGACCTGACTGATAGCCTGGACCTCAGCAAAGTACTCCGCAGCTTCTTTGCAAGTGAGCGAAGGGAGGCTTACTTCGGCAAAATCTGAGGGGAAGAATAGGCTAATTAACCTCATTAAATCATGTAAATAGTTCTCAACTGCACAAATGCCATAAGTTAACGTTACTCTTGCCTTAAAATATCATGTTGTTGTGTTACAAGCCTTAGAATGGAATATTATCAGTTATTTTATAAAGTAGTGTTCTTAATTGGCTCCTCACCTGTCTCTCTGCCTGTTGCTCCCATTGGTTGCTCCGCATCTGCTGTCCAAGTGAGCAGCGCATGCTGAGGTGACATCGGTGACTGCTTGTTAAAAATTGTTAGAAACGTTTTATTGAAATGAGCTAACGTTCTTTGTGTTCTTTGTTTTTCCCTCAAAGTAAAATTTGTTGTTAACTACATTACTTGAATCGTTTTCTTTACTCACCATCTCCCGTGTAAGAAGACTGCAAGTTTATTTCAGAGATCGTGACTTGGCAGCATAGGTGATCCAGGTTTTCACGCGCACCGCTGTGCCAAACTGAGCCACTGCACATGGTCTCGTGCCAGTGTAAACTATATTATAGCTTTCAGGGACTCGATTCTGTTCATTGTTTTGTGGTCAGAAACAGCAGCATGTGCAAAGCACTTGGTTTTACCAATGATCATCATTCCTATTTTAAATAATATGAATAACAAGAATAAGGTGAAAAGCCGCTGCACCTGAGCGACGATGAGAGAGCGACATATTTCACTAATAACACACTTTGCCACTGATAAACAAAAGATAAATACCTATCCACCCCTCTGTGTGGAAAAAGAGCACCTTCATATTCATGAGTGCTGTTTTTTTTTCGTTTACAAAAGACAGACTCTTGTCGCAAAGGATACTTTTCCACTTGATCTGATGAGTGTCATTAAAAATATGCACCGATAGTCATTCAAGTTTAGGGCCGCACAAGAACCCCCACGGCCCCCCCACCTTTTAAAATGAATCCGGTGCTGCTGGATGTAGGACACAACTAATTTAAAATGGTTGCATCAAATTCATTTGTATAGTCGTCTAGAAAGGGGTGCCGTGTGTTTTTTTAATTTTTCAAAGGAGCCCTGGTATGTGCGTCTGATTTTCTTTAGCTTGAGGAATGACAGTACCTCTCAAATCTAGCGATAGTGGGATGGGGTGTGGCACATTTCCAAATCAAAAGAATAAGCCTGCGGGCTAATAATGTTGAGAATGCCATTAGGTCTGCTTTAAGTCTGGATATCCCACTGCTGCCGGGGGCAACTACAAAAGTTGCGATAACAGGGTCTGAGTCATCCTTTCTTTCACGTATAAGAGGAGAATGTGTTAAATATCTCTGACCAGACTGTGTACAATTTTGGACAAGTCCAAAACATGTGGCCTAAAACCAGATTTGGAAGGTTGACTCAAAGAAGGTTTAAAGAGATTTAAAGAGGATTTGCAGTAAAAGGCATGGACCTCAAAGCCTGCGTTTGGCCAAAGTGCGTACGGAATTGGCTCCATATACGAAGGGTGTCTTTGATGACTGGGTTGTCTGTATGAACCCCTGCAGCCAGTGGTAGAGGGCAGCGTAACAAATATGCTGGGGAGGCCGGCGCACACGATTGCTGTCCCTTAAGGGCCTTCCCCCCTCACAAAACGATCATACCATATAGCAGGGTTCTCCCCACAATTTTTTAGTATAGTGGTGCTGTTTTCAAAGTTCACCGTCAGCGACGCACAACGCCGGTGGGGTGTTCCGGAGGTGGGGGCACCCCCCCTTCGGACCACCCCTAGAGGAAGCTCTAGCATGTTGACTGTTTTAAATACCAATAGAGGCCATTTCCTGCAACTTCAGCCTTCAGTCTTCTCCAGGGGCGATTCTAGGATCTGACCTTTGGGGGGGCTCAGCCCCCAGGAAGCAGCTGACAGATTTTTCATAAAAGCATATATAACAATCTTTGATTATCCAACCGTGATCTATTTACAAGTTCCACTGACATACAATCCCCCCACTAAATCAGCCATTTTACCGGATGAGAGTCTAATATCTTCCTAAACCTATGATGTATAACATTAATGATTATGGATGAACAATGATCAACTTATCTCCAAAAATTAGTTAATGTAAACTGAGGAGAAGGCTCAATTGACCACAGCTGTCTGTCTATAATATAGTGCTCCGATCCAGTTTTGCAGTGCCGCAGTTGTAGGTGTGTGTTATAAAAACAACAACACAAAGTGTTCCCGACTATAGGATTACTAGAAGAGCTTGTGTTTGTCTCTGTTTTGAGATTTGTGTGCTGGTGTCAACACAGAGTGTTTTATTTTAAAAAGTAACCGGATGTTCCTGTGCGTGACTTCCTGTCTGCTCGGTGCTAAATTCAGCTGAATTGCTGCGTCCTGTTCTATATCGTATAGGCTTCGCCCTTTAAGGGTATCGCTAGAGGGTTTATCCCTCGCACTGAAAGCATTTTAGTCCACGCCCACCTACTGTGGGCCTCACCCCCGGTCTCAACCTGTGTGTAAATTAGGGTGAAATTGGGCAATCGGCTCCCATTTTCTTCAGCTAGCATGCAGCACGAGAAGCAACTAGAGAAGAAAGGAATGTAGTCATTCAGCGGCATCAGAGTGTGCCCAGTCTGCCAGACGGGGTACATTAGGAGCTTCGACTTGCACGCCTGCTGCAAGTCGTGCCTCGGCCCGGAGCACGCCGGCGTGGCACTGACTGCAAGCTCCTTTGGACAATGCCCTGGATTTCTTCGACACGGGGTCAGAGTCGGACGGCTCCGCCCCTCCCCACGCGGGTCGAGTCTCGCTCCCCCCCTCCAGCCGGAGGAGCTAGAGCCTGATATCGACGCGCCGGGTGCACACCCAGGTGTCCCTGGGGTCCCTGTGTCAAGAACGACCTCCTTGCCAGCCATAGGAGCTCTTCTTCGGGTGCTTCCGACTGTCATTGAGAAGGTGGCAGCCTATAAGGACCTGCCTGTCCCGCCGGCTCAAGCACCGCTTCCTCCGGACGACATGACGGGTGGCTTCGCCTCGGCCCAAGTGGCCCAATGTGACGCTGTCTGGCCTCACTTCCCGGGCAATCAAGGCCTATCACTTGGGAGCGGCAGCCGAACCTGGGCAGCTGAGAGCTCCGGTTTCTACGTATGCCCCCATCACCAAGGTGGAGGGCTACACAGAACAGGGCTTCCCTCCCATTCCTCCTCTGGAGCCGAGCCTGTCATCTGTCTTCGGCATCAAGACAAAGATGCTCGGTGGACGAAGGTCGACGCTGCCCTCCACCACAGACCAGATGACGGTGAGATTTGCTGATAGGTCACATCAGTGTGCCCGGAGGGGCTGTTCGGTCCCCACCTTCACTCTATGGTGGACCAACTGCAGAAGATCTTGGAAGAGGCCGAGAAGTTTAAGTCGCACGTGGTCCGTGCTCAGCTGGATGCACGCCCTTAGCGCTCCTCTGGTCACTGGCGGGACCGCCGGGACCAGCTACTCCTCCTGCTCCTCCGCTGCCATCCTGGCCGAGCTACCATGCGGCTCAACCGGCAGCTCGGCAGGGTCACAAGAACCGCCGCAGGGCTCCGTCATGGTCTAACCCACCGCAAGAGCCGCCGAGGAAACACAGCAGGAGACAATGACATTATGGGGGGATGTGTGTATAATGATGGGAATGTTCTTCTTGATGATTTCTCAAACCATTTTGAAATAAAACGTGAACATCTTCCTATTAAGAGCATGTTTCCTGTTGAAACTCAGTCTGCCCTGGAGTCTGTCGACTCAGCTGCAGGTCACACACTCCCCACACTGTTTGAGCCGGCGGCCTTTAACCTCTTGGTTAACAGGCAGCACAGACTCACGTCATTAAAGCAGCTCATCTCCTCTGTGTCACACTCAGAGGTTTCCTCCATACATGTTGTAACTACACGTGTGTGATTATGAGCCAACGAGCGCCGTCTCTACGCCTCGTGCTGACAGCGCGCACACACCTCTGTCTGTGTGCAGCGTCTCCTCTCCTCATCCTCCGGTGAGTGAGAGTTTGAATGCTCCTCAATGTCACGTTTACGAGCCTTCTCCTCCTAAACGGCAACTTCTTTGACGCTGATGTGTCCGCTCATTACGCACCGTCTCCCCGGCAGCGCCCGTGTGTAAAGCGCTCTCCAAAAACTTCTCAGCCCTTTCGGTCCGAGCCCCCCCTGGGTTGCTCCCGGAAACAGTCCGACACCAGCAATGGCGGCGAGAGCATGTCAACCGCAGCGCATCAGCTAAATGTACGTCCGCTTTCAGAGCATTACTCAGAGTGGTAGCGCATCTGTTTGATGGACAGCTGGATGGACAGGTTTATCAGCAGAGGTTACACACTGCAGTTAGCCTCTCCTCCCCCGAAGTTCAACGGGATTCTGGAAACAGTCCTTTCATCCAAAGAACACTGTCTCGCTCTCCAGTCAGAGCTGCAGGAACTCCTGATGAAAAATACAATTTCCATGGAGGAATGACGGTGGAAGACATTTGCACTGCAGCTTCAAGGTCTTCCCCCTGTTCTTTCATCTGTTTTTATCTACGAGCTGTCTCTCGTTTCTCTATGACTCACTCTGTACTGAGTGTTTTGTAAGAGTGACTGATGTCGGATGATTTTGTTGTGCGCTCTCCCTCCTGCCGGTCCGTGCATGGAGAGCTGCCTGTTTTTCCCACTCTGTTCCTCGTTCGACTGTTACAGTGCGTAACCTCCGTCTCCACTTCCTCACAGCAGTGGGCTTTATTGTCCTCAGCCTTGATCCCATCATAGAGAATGTTACATATTCTACTACGCTGTGCCACTCAGGCACACATGGGGTTTTGTGATGCGTCTTTACGCATGATGCATGGCTGGGCGTGGAGCATTATGGATTTGTTTATTGGAGTAGGTGTGTTTGTGCTTGTGGTACAGGACAGACCCAGTGACACATGGACTATATCCTGCTTCGCCTTTGACCCACTAGCGATAGCCTTAAAGGGCGAAGCCTTTACGATATAGGCCGATAGTTACGTATTGTAACTCCAGATTCTATGAGTATAGGCGCAGCCCTTTAAGCTCTGGGCCTCACTGGCTCCTTGAATGGCTGAAGAAAAAGCTGATTATGGGAGCCGCCTGCCCGGTTTCACCCTAATTTATACACAGGGTGAGACCGGGGGTGAGGCGGGGTGGGTGTGGACTAAAAAGCTTTCAGTGCTACGCATGCGCGCGAGGGATTCAACCCACTAGCGATAGCCTTAAAGGGCTGCGTCTATACTCATAGAATCTGGAGTTACGAGACGTAACTATCGCCCCGGCATCCGCCGAAGTCCTGCGTATCTGCTCCGGACAGCTCCACCAGTCCGGAGCAGATGTGCAGCGCAGCAGACCTGGTGGAAGTTAAGACATTGTCTAAAGTGAAAAACCAACTCCCAAATATGTTGCCTGTTGTGACTCTGAATGGGTATGAATTAAAGGACATTGTAAATGCTTAATTGTCAATTGGGAATTATACACTCTTTGTCGGAATGATTTTGTAGCCTGAGGTCACGCCAAATTGTGATAAACTGTGTCCATGCACTTTGGAATTACAACATCAGGATCAGATATGAACAACAAGAGGTCATCCGCATATAACGAAACTGTGTGAACCTGTCTGCTCATGTTGATACTTATTATTTAAAGTCTGTGTGAAGCAGAAATACATTTGTGTTATGAGTTTGTCATACCACAGAAACATGTGCCATTGACTACTGAGCCACATTTGAAAGATTAAAAAAATTGCCAAGTATATAAATGTAGCCAAGTGGAAATAAGAGTTCACACTAAAGCCACTAGATGGCACTGTGCCCCTGACTGTGAGATGTTCTGCAGGAGATCACGTGAGAGAGAGTGAAAATCGCGGACCAGAAACAGGAAGTGATGAACAGTGTCCGCTTAGAGAGAGACTCACCTGTTCACCAGGAGGGATATTTGCTGTTTTTCGAGTGGGTAAATATGTTTAAAATGTTACTTTCTGTATGAAACGCTGGACAGATAATCACTTTTGAGATTGTATAGAAGTGTAACATGTAATGTTTACCGCAGATAGCGACGTAGTTATTCAGATGTTTACAGATTTCGAGTACATGTGCTCGGTCGCGGAGTAAGTAATTAAGACGTCAGCAAGGTTAATACATGCTGAAAGTATTGTTAATTCAGTTTACAGAGTTACATTTTGCTATTGTTCATGCTGGAAAACTTTCAGTAGTTGTGCATTTTACTGAAAATTCTGTTTATTTTCGTGTGCAGCGCTGCTTGAGTTTGATGGCCTGTCGCCGTATGATTTCATTTCATATTAATGTACTAATGTTTCATCTTCTGTGGGAATAACTGTATGTGAATTTTGTTTATTTCTTTTATTCTGTTTAACAGAGGAGCTACCGCTACAGTTGTTCATTCATTTACTTACATGAAGTTGTTTATTCTTGTTCATGTACTTACATAAAGCTGTTCATGCAGGTTGATGCATGTTCATGCATTTTCATGCATTCTCATGTATTTTCGTGTATTGAAATAGAGATCCCGTAAATTAGTTTGTGTCCTGTGTTTATTATAAATTTGACCAGGCTACATAAAATTAGGTCTCAAAATCATGGAAAAATAAGCACGACTCTCTGCTGTGAAACGCTGGGGGTGTGTCAGAGGCACTGGAACCACGCCCACGCGCAGGAGGGGAGCTGCCTCCATGTACTGTACAAGGACAACCTACAGCAACAATGGAAGCTAGCAGCGTTATCGGATGGACCCAGCCCGACCTGCCATCAGAGCCAGAAACTGACTGAGTCAGACACTGATAGTGCTCAGCCTCGTTCCTCACAGTCCATGTTTTATATTACACACAAACGTAACACCCCAGTCTACATATAATTCCTTGTCATAGCTATATTGCTGCACATAAACTATTACCTGTAGATTATCATTGTGCTGTCAGAAAGACTCTGCTCAGGGAATGAGGCCAAATCATATCATGATTAAATGCAATAACATTTGCTAACATGACATGGGCATGACAGGATGCACAATGTAAAATCATTTTCAGGATTTGCATCCTCAGCAAAATGCATTTAATTGCCAAAATGTACAATATTTATAACATGCATAAGCACACACTTACACTAGAGCTTAGCCCAAAAAAATCAAGCCCGTGCATGTTGTGTCTGAGCCCGGCCCGGCCCGACACATTAACTATAATTATGAGCCCGAGCCCGATTTAAACCCGACATTTTTTTAATACGTGGGCTGTTCCAACGGACGTTCTGAAGCTCCATGTTGCACTTACACTACGCAATCAGTGATGCCTGTAACGCATTACTCTAATCTGACCACTTTTTTCAGTGAGGAGTGATCTTACGCGGTAATATTTCCAAACCACTAATCAGATTTATTGAAATCACTGTGCGTTACTATTATTTTAGTAATTTTCTTTAGTAAAAATATATATTTTTGCTCTCTTCTTGCATCTCGGGGAGTGACGTCACGTGCGCGAGAAGTCAAGTTTTCTGCATGAGGACACTCACTCGCATGTAAAACCACTCAGCGGTCATCCATTACGTTGTCATCCTTAGGAAACTTAAATAAGTTAATGGTGCCGTTACCCTGCACACTGTGGCATCCAGAAAAGATGCAGGAGTGATGTGGAGGAGTCATGACGGTTTAGCTGACTGGTTAGCTCGCTGCAAAATATTCTAGAGATACTATCCAAGACTCGAGGGCAAGCGGAAAAACCTCAGAAGCTAATGTGCTGAATGTATTTATACGGCTTCCGCAGCAGGGCCGGGTTTATGCAAATCATGGCCACGTTATGTAACACCGCCATGATTTCTGACACGCCCATTAAATCCTGAACAGTTTGTGAGCCTAGCTCCAAGATTAAATTCTAAATGGTTGAATGCCTTTTTACAAGTTTTAAGGAAATACATTTATGACCTTTTTAATGTGTTTAGAAGAAAATTGCTGAATTTGCTTTACACAGACTTTAATTGTTTTGCCTCAAAGCTATAACTAGTGGTTCAATGAAAAGATTGAAAGGGAGAGGGGACAGTGGACATCCC
>CAEMYA010000332.1:255897-279578 GCA_903131615.1 Diplodus sargus | reverse complement strand
TGCACTCTGGGTTGTGACGTCAAATGGTTGCACTGGCGGACTTCGGGACCCGGTTGTGACTGTTCAGCGACATTTCATGTCATCTGTTCAGCCTTTTCAATTTGAACCCGAGCGTAACATTAATGATGAGGACAGCACTGACAATGTTTCACAAAACGAGCATCAAAATGGAGAGCAAGAAAGACGGGATGAGGCAAGAGTGGGACAAAAGCTGTGGTGTATATGTGCGGCAACTGCGTCTCCATGGTAACCGAGAGGGAGAGTGTTTGTTGTCAAGAGCTCGCAGATGTTCACGGTAAGCTATTGTGTGATCAAACTTATTCCAATATCAATAATTTAGGAGATTATTAGCATCCAGAGCTGTCGTGTACTTTCTAGATCAGGGGTTCCCAAACTGCAGAGTGCCGTGGCCCACTTTAAAATCTGAAAATCTCTCGCGGCCCACCCAACAACTCTGATCAACACACAAGACTTAAGATGAATTATTTCTTCTTTTATTTCATGAAATAAGCGGAGAGTCAGCAGCTGGATTTTGCCCCCCAATTAAAATTCCCCCGTCAAGAATGAAATATAAGATAAGTTCTGGCTTACAAATAGGTCAGATAAATGAAGAATAACAGGTAATTGAAATCACATGATTTTGTTTTATTAGTTGTGATTATTTTTTTAATCAAAATATTTAACCATAAATATTTAATGGTAACTTAAAACTTAATTACAAAATAGAAAATGACCTCTCGCGGCCCACCTGCAGTACCTTCGCGGCCCACCAGGGGGCCGCTGCCCACACTTTGGGAATCACTGTTCTAGATAATGAGGATATAACGTACACTCACGGTATTCCGGACATCACGGTAATCCGGACACTTGACCTTTTGCCGCAAATTCTATGAATAAATACTTCCGGGTCATGGGCACTATATATATCCCTGTCACCCTTGACCCTTCCTCTTTGACTCCGACTACTACCTTTCTTCGAGAGCCAGTCATTTCAAAGAAATCCACGTGAGTTTCCAGCGTGCTCCTATGAACGTTCACAAAATGGCGGGGGGAGGGTTTTACGGCCGGACGCTTCGTGGTGGGGAGGAGCAGACGACAGGTTTTAAAACATGATAACCCGCCAGCAAAATGACAGAAACGTTTCTAAAGTACTTTGGAGTTACTTCTAGCAAATATTTTTACTTTGTGAAGTAATACACCCACACTTGTTCCGATGTGAATCTGAGCGCAAAAGGCGCATTAAGTTAGTGCACCAACACTGAAACAACAACTCACTCTCAAAGCTGTGTTAAAGTTAAACACGTGTTTCTGGTTAGGGACATCACACATTTGTATTAACTAACAAAGTCATAACGTTAACTTAACGTTAATATGTTAATAATACACATTTTGTCAACATTTGCCATGAAAGTCAACATTATTGTCCATGCCTCAAGCTTGTTATAAAAGCTGTTAAAATGTTAAATTCATATAAATAAGTTAAAGGGAGTCTAAAGTTAAAGGAAACAATTTATTAACAAATTAAAATGCATTAACACATTAAAATGAACATTAATAAGTTAACATTATAACTAATTATGAATATGATAACATAAAATGAACATATCAATAATAATAATATAATAAGAAGAACATAGAACATAAGTTAACATAGAACATAGAACTCTCCGGTCCAGCCCTCCCTGCTCTGGTGCGTCCTGGCCTCTCTCTCCCCTGCTGTCAAAAGACAAAATCCATAAATATCAGATTTAACAACTTAAGTTACAGAAATGCTTCAAAATTCTAAATATATATTCTTACATCAACTGTTAGGCAAGAATGTCAGGGAAAAAGCCATATTCGAGGGAGACACTTCTGGCAGCAGTGTCAGAAGTCAAGCAAGGTGCCAGTGTGAGGAAAGTGGCAGCAAAGTACAGTATTCCCCGCTCTACCCTTGCTGACCACAAACTGGGGAGGTTTCAGTGTGGTCCCCATCCAAATAGGGCTGTCAACCTAGAGGAGGAAGAAGCCCTGGTCAACTATATAATTTGGATGGCTGATCATGGGTTTCCCCTGACCAGGGCGATCATTAAAAGCCTAGCCCTACAAATCATTAGAGACAGCAGCAGGAAGACACTTACCAACATGGAGAAGGGCCTCAGCGACAACTGGTGGTCGCGCTTTAAAGCCCGCCATCCAGAGCTGACCACCCGGACGCCGGACTCCCTTGATCGGGCCAGGGTCCTTGCCGCCACACCTGAGGCGATAGACAAGTTTTTTTGCCTTTTGGGTAACATCCTGGATCAACACAGTCTCCATGACAAACCTCACCCTATCTGGAACTGTGACGAGACTGGCTTTGGTGATAAGCCAAAGTCGAGGGAGAAGGTGGTGTGCCAGAAAGGGAGAAAACACGTCTACCGCCAGCAGACCACCACCAGAGAGCACATCACGGTGCACATGGCTGCGAGTGCAGCTGGAACACACATCCCTCCCTTCATAATTTACCCCCGCTGCCTTCCGAGTGTCTCTTACGCCCTGGATGGACCGAAATTTAGTCTGTATGGTTACAGTGACAAGGGCTATATGACCACAGAGCTCTTTACTAAATGGCTTTATCATTTTATCAAACATGCCCCCCAAGAACGCCCCTTAGTTTTAATCATGGACCAGCATGAGACTCAATGTAGCCGTGATGTCATAGACATGTGCAGGCAAAATTCAATAGAAGTTGTGCCCCCCCACACCACTCATATGCTCAAGCCGCTGGACATCAGTGTCTTTAATCCCCTGAAGGCCATATTCAGCACCCTGGCAGGTCGCATGGGCCTCGTGAGGGGCAACATGGTAATAGGGAAGAAGCAGTTCTCCTCTGTCCTAAAACATGCCCACGAGAAGGCCGTCACACCAGCAACCATCATGGCTGGCTTCAGGAACCTGGTGGGGTACGGCACCGGTTGCCCCTACAGGCCAGGGTAATCACCAGCGAGGAGTATGTTGCCCAACTTGATAGGCTGGAGGCCGAGGAGAAGGAAAAGGAGGAGCAAAAGAAGAAAAGGAAGGCAGAGCTGGAAAGGAAGAGAGGAGAAAAGAAGGCCAGGGAAGAAAGTCGCAGAAGAAAGTGCAACACTTCACTGGACAGTGCTGGCCACTGTGCAGTCTGCCGCAACACTGCACCACCAGGGTTAGAGGCAGACATCGACGAGTGGGTCCAGTGTGAGCTCTGTGAACTCTGGTTTCACCTGGCGTGTGTGAATGTGGATGATGTCCCGGATGGAGAGTGGCTGTGTCACAAATGCAGTGTGAATGTTGTGTGAATGTAACCTGTTAAAGTGTCTTACAAACGCACGCACGCACGCACGCACACACGCACACACACACAGAGATTAAATAATGATTTGGTAATGTATATAGTATTCTAACACACACAGAGATTAAATAATAATTTGGTAATGTATATAGTATTCTAACACACACAGAGATTAAATAATGATTACGTAATGTATATAGTTCTCACACACAGATTAAATAATTATTAAATGTATGTAATATTGTCTCTCTCTCTCACACACACAAACACACATACACACAAGTTTAATGTATATAGTATTCAAAGAAAAGTTAATTATGGTTACCTGTTATATGATGTTTGTTCTTCTTTATTTGCTATGTGGGGAAGGGGGGGGGTTAGAGTTAAAATGTTTTCAAATAAATGTGTAATTAATCAAATTCAAAAAGAGTTGTGCTTATTAATTCTCCGTGTGGTTTTACATTAGCGGTATTTCTAGCTATATAACGTTACAATATGAATTAAAATTCTGACAAAGTCATTTATCGACGTTAATACAGTTAATTAGCAGCGTTTTTGAGTGGTGCACCGCCATTTTTAACACATGGCCATGACTACGACGCAACGCCACTTCATATAAGCATTTATCAACAAAAAAGTAATGTAGAAATGCTTATCAATAAGCAAATGCTTATAAATAAGAAATATGCAGTATCTGATTATTATTAAACTAAAATGAGTGTTTTTATGATGATAGAAATGACTACTTCTTACCTGTCCGGAATACCGTGCGTTGAAATGGCCAGCTGTCCGGATTACAGTGTGTAGTCACGGTAGTCTGGACACCGTGACTACGGAGTGTTTTTTCAAAATTTCTCCCAAACGATTGGCTCAAAATGTGTCAGTCAAACTTTGGTATGCATGTAAGACCTACCCCCAGAGACATATAAGCCAATCAGGCTTATCTTTCCGCGCAGTGATATGTTATGGGACTTTTACTGTGTGAAGTGTCCGGAACACCGTGAGTGTACGTTACAGTGAAACGCACGACTTTGATCATTTTTGCAGATATCCCGTCCATCACAGCACACGAAAACTTTAATGCAGTTTGCCTCAACCGAGACGTCTTATGGGCTGCCCTCGTCAGCCTCCACGACACTGTAACGTTACACTTACTGATTGCTTACCTGACTGAAGAGGCAAATTATCACCTTCCTCTGTGACCAGTGGCGTGTCCGATGGTTCGCCTAACGTTACAGAAGCGGCAACTGCAGGAGCGGGTTGTCAGCTCAGGAGAGCATCCAGCGTCTCTTGTCTATGGCGCTTTTAAACAAGCATTTCACTCGCTCCCCGAGGGCGTTTAGGCTCCTTATGTGGGAAAATTGTCGGAAAAGCATTTGGTTTAGGTCTTCCTTTATACCCAGCCGCTCCGGTGAGCTCTTTCAGCAGTTGCGGGTCAAATGCATCAGGAGAAAAATGTCGAAAACACAGCCGCGAATCTTTGGGAAGTTGTGTCCGTCCACAGGCATCTTCCCACTCCTTTCTCCTCTTCTTGCCAGTAGGAAAGCAGTGTAAACTCACATCACTCCCCTTGTTGCCTTTTGACTGGAAATTGTATCCACAAGCAGCGCAATGTGGCATTTTACTTAACTGTGCGCATGTAAACAAACACCAGCGTCAATAGTTATTCTATCAAGTGCAACCATTTTACGTCATCGCCCCCAGAGTGCATTGCGCGCAGAAAACATGGCGTCCTACGTAGGTCAAAATATGTACTAAATATTATAGATTTTTTAATCAATGGCAATATTTTATGTGTTTCTAACAACATATTTTAGTACAAGAGAACAATTGTGGCTTATTAGGGCCTACAAGTCATCATAGTCGGGGTTCCTTTTAAGAAGATATTGGTGAATGAGGCCCATTGTTTTTATTGCTTTTACTGTAAACTCACTTAGGTTTAAACTAACAATTATTCCCTCAATATTTGAGTAATCACTGGATATTAAAATATCAATGCCTGGGTGTCTGGGCTCCGGGGGAAGAAAATTCTGAACATGTGCAATCTAAATGAATTAATCTGGTGCATTTTGAGAGTATCATTCACGTATTACATCAAGAAGTTGGAATAACAACTTCAAAGTTTTTAATAATGAAATATGAGCATCTGAAAAACATTCTTGCATTGACATTTTGGCAAATATGCCCATTGCCATAATCCCTATAGTATAGGGATAAAGTATATATATATTAAAAATAAACAGTACAAAGGTATATTTACAACTGTTACTTAATTACTGTATGTACATCAAGCTCTCCAACAAAAGGACATTTTTTTGCTTCAAGATTTTGTTACTCCAAATTGAAGATTAGCCTGCCCTACAGTAAAAATGGCATACATAAAATAAAGAGTAAAGCAATAGGCCTATATTATGCGGCAATATATATTTAAGCATCAAAGACATTCAATTAAACCCACATTATAGTTTGAAACAACGTTCAAAACACACAGCCAGTATCACTAAGCATAAAGTCCGCTAGCTTTATGCTAATGTATAATGTAAAACCTCAGGGCTAACAGAAATTAGCATCGCTATCGCCAGTTCACGGCAATCGACAGCGATAGCAGTAAAGCTGCTAAAAGCTGTTTTAATTCTGGCTTTAGCACTGTCAATATGTCGCAGTTTCATTATTTTTTCATGCGAGAAAGTCACAGTTTAATCCAGTGTAGAGTCTGTGGGAGTCGCGACCGGGGACCAGGGCAACGGCTGTCACAGCGGCAGCAGCGCCGGTCTACTGATCTGATCGCCCGGGGCCAACCTCCGTCGTCATCCTGGGGGAGAAAATGAGCCAAGTAACTTATCCGCACGCCTTTAGAGGTTTACCGCTGGCTGGTTAAATTCTTTTTAGGAGATTAATGTTGGTCTCGTTGATGAAATGTAACAACTGTGGCAGTCGCATTAGTTTGTCTGAATTAAAAGTGTGCAGGGCTGCCTCTGGGCTAATGTTACATCAATCACTCTGGCTATGTTGTCCGAGGTGCCTGAAAACTTAAGGCCTGCCCTACTCTGCTCTGATTGGCTAGAACTCCTTGGTTAGCTTAAGTACCATTGGTAGTTGGAACTATCACTTTAAACGACTGGTGACAGTTTTTTTTTTTTTTTGTTGCCACAGGGTTAGGGTTAGCAACATGATTAAAAGATAAAAACACTTCACCAAAATATTGCTATGCCGGATTTCTGGCAACGTGCCGGAGGTCTTCAAGCCCTGGTCTATGTGTTAATCCCCACCAGGTCCGCTGCGCTGTGTATCAGCTCCGTCCCAGCTGCGGCAGTCCGGAGAAAATGGCCTTTACCCGGAAGGTTCCGGTTTCAGTCAGGGTGGACAGTGTGGAGCTGTGCCAAGGAAGAGGAGCTGAACATGAGGCAATTGCAGCCTTCTGTGCCTACTTTGTTTTCGACCTGGCTTACCCCACCCTACATGAAGAAGACGCTGACCTTTCTCCAACATGCTCTACTGAACATTACTGTGATGGGTGACACGGATCTTCCAGTCACTGTCACCCGAATGATTAGTCCACTCTTCTAAATATGCCTTGACTGTATAGATGTCCCAGGTGTAGAAGAACCATCTTCACCTTAATGAAACTGATTCAACATGTTGGTCTTATCCATGCACACATACCCAACTTCAATGTCACTTGGGGACGAAATGACTGTAAGTCATCTTTTACATTATATGAGTCCTACAGACGTCATGTGTATTGTAAGCACAGGCAAGATGTGCTACCTGGGAACAACAGCAATGACACTGATCCACCTAGTTGTGGTTATTGGGATGTGTTCCTGATCTGTTGTGACATGGTAACTGCCCCTAAAATCAAAAGGGAGAGTTTGTCTTTAAATATTGACACACAGTGGCTTCTGAGGGGATTTATAAATGTTATCTATTGTTTTGGGTTGCAAATTGTTTTTGTTTGTTTGTTTTTAAGATGCAATTATTTAATATTTTAATATATATTTTATAATTTATAATAAATGGGATGAAACATTTTTTGAGTATTTTGTGTTGTATTGAGTACAGATTTGCCAGCATAAGGTACAAATGGTTCGTCACTGGGGCAGTACCCTCGAGAGAACAAATTTGCATCATTTCAAAGGGTACATTTCAGTACCTAGAGCATTTAAGTCAATTTTTGTACCCCAGGGTGCATAAATGTCCCTATGAGGTACTAACAGGGGAACAATAGGTTAACCTTTGAGGGTACTGCTCCAGTGACGAGCTGTTGGACCCTTAAATGTACAAATTTAACACAGTATTTTTGAGAGTGAACATGGTAGTAACTATAACAACACACACGAACAACATTATTCAGACACACTAAGCATTCTGAAATGTCCTGCTGCAGCCGCAGAGTCTTTACTTCTTCAGGAGTCTCCTTCTGGGTCTGATTCTGGGTCAAACTGGTATGGTTGAACGAAAGCATCTCCGGGAGCCATAGCGATACATCCACCGTAACATTAAAGCATGCTACCGCTAGAGTAAGAGGCACCATAGACATAATATATGTAGACGCCTCATGACATGCTGGAAGACATGCCGTATTTTGTGCAGTTTACGGTTGCAATAACCGGCGTAGTATTGTTACCAGATCGCGGGGGATTACCTTTCACAAGTAAGATTTTTTTTTTGTCTGTTTTAAATAATTTTTGTGACAGCGTCCTGTATCATAACTAAATCTCTGCCGTTTGTAACCGTGTGAAAATCTGGTAAAAAATTCGAGGAGTTATGATTATTATAGTTGGGGATACACCTTACTCAGTAGAAATAAATGCGGGGGGGGCGCGAATTGGGGACCCAATGGTAGCCGCGCTGATACGTCAGCTCCAATAGGCAGCGTCAGTCTATGAGGCGTCCACGTTGTGTCTATGAGAGGCACCATCTTCTAAGAGGCACACATAGCAGGCAAGAAGGCGTTGACAGACGGAGCTCATTAGAATTTAAAGGTGCAGGCACAGAGACAGCCTGTTCTCAGTAGAGCTCACTTGAGTGACTTTTAGACAGCTGAAATTCAGGACCACGGATGGGTTTGGAGCAATGCATATTGAATATAGTGTTGTTGGACCTCTGACAGCTGTGTGAAAGTTATGAAATGACTGACTGCCCTTTACAAAACCTGTTATGTAAACCTGTTGGCACTATGGATTCTAACCTGAGGGCAAGGATTTTATAGTCAGATGAGAGTACGATGAGCGGACAATAAGATTCACATTTGGTTGGGTTCTTGTGGCTTCAGTCAGAGTAAAAATGCTTAAACTGAGCACTGATGTCTTTTGGGTCATTTTTAGAGAGTGCCATCCGTAGCTTGTATTTCTTTAATAAAGTGGGCAGCAGAATATTGTTGCTGCTGTTGAGAGAGCAGTCCATCTGCGCGTTCCCCATGCTCATAGTGACTTTGTCTTGATTTTAAGAACCTCTCCTCTTCTTGCTCTGATGTTAATAGATCAAATTTGGTCTGCAGTGCAATTTTCTTCTTACAGAGGTCCACAGATGAGGAAGCAGAGTGTTGCTGGTCTATATTGAGATTGAGCTCAGTTAGTCCAGCGAGGCGTATTGATTTGTTTCTGTTAATACGTGATGTGTATTCTATTATCCGACCCCGGAGGTATACTTTTAAAGTTTTCCCATAGTGTGAATATATTAGTGTCTGGTAACCAATTTGTTTCTAGGAAAAAATCGATCTGTATTGACAAGACGCCTACAAAATCTTTATCTGATAGAAGCTCTGGGTTAAATCTCCAGTTGCGGCGTGCGGTTGGATTATCCTGAAGCAAGAGTTTCATAACTACAGGTGAGTGGTCCGAAATGATAATACTTTCATAGTTGCCTAATCTTAAACGTGGAAGCATTTTTTTTATCCAGAAGAAAGTAATCTATTCTGGAGTATGGCTGATGACCTGCAGAGAGAAAGGAATACTCCTTTAAGGTTGGATTTTTAAATCTCCATGGATCCACCATCCCACTGAACTTGCAGAGGGCCCTTATAACTTGAACATATTTAGAAAGAGGGTCTGCTATGGTTCTGAAATGGTCCAGGGAAGGCTGCAAAACTGTATTAACACCTCCTCCTAATATCAGGTGGCGTGTGCCTGATTCTAGGATGTAGCCAAACAGCTTCTTAAATAAGTGGGGGTTATCCAGTTAGGGGATGTTAACTAAAACCACTGGCAAATTATATAGTCTGCCCTAGACATCATTAATTGTGAAGGCTTTGGAGAGGTGCTAATTCACATGTATGGTCATTTGGACATTGTACAGATCGTGTGTTGCGCATGTTGTGAAACTATCACATTTTCTTACGTGCTTCTGTTTAGTCTACCCCATTTAATTCATTAACGGGAGACTAATTCTTTAACATCTCAACAGTCAGTGTTGGGAAAGCTCACTTTCTCCATGAACTAGTTCAACGTTCAGTTCACAAATTTTAAAATGAACTAGTTAAGTTCATAGTTCATAATTCAAAATTTTGACCCAAGTTAACAGTTCCAACTAGTTCATAGTTCTTTTTTTTTTTTTCCAATATGTTACTGCAAGCTATATTTTTCTAAATTGTTGCCACAGCCACATAGAATTATTTGATCCGTTTTAACACTGAAACTGTAGCTCTCCAACAATATACTGCAAAAACCAGGTTGTTCTGCGGCTGGGAGATGAAAACAGCGGAGCCACTACTGTACACTGTAAATGCGATTTGGGTGGTAGAGGATCTGTTTTGGCTCGCTGTTGCTGTGTCTTTTGATTTTTATTCACTCGCACATACAAAGGCTAGCCAGGTGCTTTAGTTCAATGTGCTGTTTCAGGTTCGCTGTTGACGTTGATGTACAGAGTTGCTTCTTGAAACCCCGGCGGGTGAAGTTTACACAAAAAGGTCAGATTAATCCCACCTGGCTCATCACTGACCTTTTCATAAAGTTGTTTTAAGCAATCATACGAAGATGCCACATTAATGGTGGAGGCAGTGTTTGAGGTAGTGCTGCTGCTTTCATTTGTTTTTGCCTCCATGCTTCGCATTTTGATGACACATGCGGTGGTGTAACTCTGGTGGCTGGTGTTGCCAGATTGGGTGTTTTTTCCGCCACATATTGGGGCCTGTTTACTAGGAATGAGTGATTACAGCATTATCTGTATCTGTTAACCATATGAATTATCTGTATCTGTACTCGGAATGGACGGGACCTAACCCGGAAGTGGGCAGGGTTTAAAAAAATAATGCAATATTGGTCTAAGTGGGGGAAAGGGGGTGCTACCAAAGTCCTTCTAGACAAGTCATGCCACTCAGCGGCCATCTTGGCGACACCTCGAAAAGCCCAAAGAGACCAGACTCCTATCTAAATGAATGGAGGCATGGTCAAATCCACCCAGTGAAATAAGATACAAATAAAAACCAAAAAACGTCAACTTTACCGTAGAAATGCTCTTTTCCTACATGGAGAACTCCACCGCGCAGGCGCGCGGATTTACGACACCGACGTCCATCGTACGGCTGAATCTGTGCCGACTGCTGTGCTCTGGCTCTACTCTACCTGACCATTGATGTATGGACCAGATAATGTCTAATACATTATTTCTTATCATTCACTCTATAAATTAGATAAAGATTTGAACGCAGTAAATGTTTTACAATAGTAGAACTTCTCTGATGGTCTCTGTCGTAAAAACTACTTGTGCGCATGCGCTGGTGAAACAACATGATTGGGCTATAATTTTCCCAGTTTGGCTGTGACAACGCAGGTGATTGGCTGTTGGTAAAAGGGGCGGGATATACGCCATCTTTGGCGTCGCAGATTTCCCCATTCAAAATGATCAGAGTGATCTGTCTCTACAATAGTAGAACGTCTCTGGTGCTACTGCTACTGTTTTCATTGTCACTGATTTGACCCTCATTGTCCTGCAAGGTTAAGCAAACTCTGACTGGTTGTTCAGTGTCAGCTGAAGTACTCTCTGTATTACTCATTATTCTGTATCACTGATCATGAGAGGGAGAGAGGAGGGGGGAGAGAGCGTGTGTTTGTGTGTGTGTGTAGCTTAATTTGTAATATTATTTATACCACTACTACCTTTATTTTTTTATGAAATACAGCAAGAAAGTGTCAGACACACTCAAAAATACTGGTTAGAGCCTGGAAGGCTCTATGGAAATCTGGCACTCTCTTGAACAAATTTAAAATGTGAGAGAGCGCCGTTCACAAACGCCAGAATGAACACGTTCACAATAACGTTAATCAGGCAGAATACAGTACGTTCAGTTCACGTTCGCCAAAAATATGAACGACGGGACGGGAAGCTCTCAAACAGGAAAATCCACCATGTCCACTCCACCTAAGTCGCATGAGTTGCTTTTGTCACCCTGTTCATTCTTGCTTCTGAATTTAAAGAGCCCGCACGCTACTCGTGTTAAACACCACCACGCAACTACTGCTGTAGCACAGCCCATCCATTTACCGACATCGTTGATCACGGAAAGTTACTTGATGGAAAGTTACTTGATAAAGTCATTAAAAACGGAATTACTCCACAGTCATATTTACCGAATGATCATCCCAAATAAACACTAACTTTGCCTAATGTATGACGAAATGGACAGGGTATCTAAATGAAAACACAACTAGCTTTGCTAAAGGTTTTAGAACAGTGTTTTTGTTTGATGGGAAGTAGCCGTAGTCCTAGTCATTTATTCTAGCCTACTGTCAACGTTGTGTAGCCTACATTTCATTCTAGTTGCGAAGTGCAGCGCAATTGGTTAGATCGACGATAATGTGAGTGAATGAATTCCGTACCCGCTTCTAGAACAAAAACATGTTCTATAAATAGCTGCACTTAAACTCCGTTGCGTATCGTTATCGAAATGTATGACATGGAGATAGTTGTGTTTGGTGTTGCACTGTTGTACTTACGAAGACGCCGTCCTCGTCGCCAGATTTGCGTGCATGAAATCCTCCAGAGGCGTGAGCAGCACGGCGAATTTCACCGGCTGGTGTCGGAGCACTGCCGTACTAAGGCAAAAGGTCGTAACTTCGATTTTGGGCAAAAATTAGTTATTGTTATTTTTGGGACAATAAACATAAGTTTTATCATGCAGACAAACATTAAGTTTCAAATCGGTTGTTTTTGGGGTGAAATAAGATGATGTTTTTGCCGTAACTTCAAAAAGCCAAGGGGAAACTGTGGCAGAAGCCCGTCACATCAGTTACTGCTCTATGCCTTCGTTTCACGCTGCTCCTGAACACATGAATGAAGTTACGGTGCGCTGCCTTGTTCTGACCGACCATCAAAGATAAGTTACTGTTTTGCCGCGCTGGAGTTACGGTGTTATGTTATCACCTCCGACACGCACACACAAATTTCAAGTGTATGCAGTACCGGTACATGTTTTGCAGTTCTTGCTTGAAGCAAGTTTGAAGAATGGCATACTCTCGAGGGAAGATGATGGTGGAGATGGCTTTGAAACGTAAATGCCAGGATCAAGGTAAGAATGACACTACAAAAAGATAATCTTGGCAGCCTAAATTAAAATCCAGTAATAGCTAGCGGTAACCTTTAGCTAGTGATGAAAACTAGTAGGCTAACCTACTTCACAAACTAGACACAAACACTTTGCAAGCCATAATAAACAACTTTTCCAGTAACAGAAGGAAATTACATTCCACTGAGGGATGAATCATGAATGCATTCATTGTGTCTTGATATTTAAACAAAAACAAAAACGAAATAACACCAAAATGTACTTTTCAACAAGTTTAATTATAGGCTACATTTATCAATATTCATATCATCGCACATAGTAAACTTCCCTCAGCTCCTCTGCCGGCTGCTGCAGGACTTTCCTCCGGGCTCTCCTGCTGCTGGTGCTCCTTGAATAAGATGCGGGCATTGATCCCAGCCAGGTCAAGGATGTTATAGAAGACCACCACTGGACGTCTTCCGTACCGCCTTTGACGGAGTACGCCCTCGCATCTGGTCCGAGTCCTAGCCGTACTTTGTGTTGCTATAGTACATAACAGACTCTGGATTTGCCGTCGCCCCACTAAAGGTGCCCACAGCTGTGTGCACGGTGCTCAGGATGCAGACATTCTTCCTCGGCTTTCCTGGTACACAGTCAGAGTCGCATCACCTCAGCATGGTCGTCTTGAACAGCTCCGCTCGCTGTTTCACGGAGGGGGGAAACTCCCATTGTTGTTTGCTCATGGTGCCAAACAGGCTATATAATACAAGTATATCATAATTAACTCACAAGTAAATTCGCAAAGAAGCGCAGCTGGAGACCGCTAACAAAGTTAGAGACAAGAGAGACAAAGAAAGCAGCAAACCGCGCGAAAAATGTAACAATGAAACCCCGCGAAATGATGTGCGGTCAGTTTGACCGCTTATGGCTGAAATAGGTCCAGGGGCGTCGCTAGGAGTGCAAAACATCCGGGGCTTCAGCCCCACACAGTGTTGCCTCAGCTACCTTGAAAAAGTAATCTGATTACTGATTACTGATTACTCCTTCGAAGCTTGATAGTACTTCGTCGCCAGCACAGAGTGCACAAGGAACCTTAATATTCTCATCTTTAGCTGACAGGAACTCAAAATAAAGACTGTATTTCCAGCTAGAAAACGTGCATCTTTCTCCTCCCTTAATTGTTGTTGCTCGTTACTGAAAGTGATCAGATACCGGCATCACTGTGCAGATAGTCTTTTTTTAACGGGGGTCCGGGGAAATTTTGAAAATTGGGCTGTTTAAAGATGCAATTTCAACGTTGTTTGAGAGGGAAAGGAAGACCAGTCGTTGGGTCCTCATCGTCATATTTTAATCACAAATAAAGCTAATTTTCCCTCACTATAATAGGCCCACTGAGTAATGTTTACGGTAAAGATATTATAGCCTGAAATAAGACCTGTGCTGTGTGCATAGGCTTTTAGAGCAGAACATTCCCTATTATAATTTCTTGGCTTCATTGTCTATCTGCATCAGGCCTACAGGAGGCTTTGTAGGGTATTAAGAGAACATCATCTTCATTTAACATCATCAATAAACCCACAAACGTAATAAAAATCTGCAGCATTTAATGTAATAAACCCACAAATGTAATAGCTACATTTTCCACAAACGTATAAGAGCCGATGCCACCTACAAACGTAACATGCTATTTCCTACACATGTAGGCTAATAACTGTTTGCAGGGATTTGTTTGTGGGGACGTGAAAATCTTTATTGTAATAACTTCCCACAAATGTAATAATACAATGAATAACGATCGGGGTGGTTGTTGTTTGTTTGTTTGCCTATACACCTACTAATAATACTGACCGTGGGTGCAAAATCCAGCTGCTGACTCTCTGCGGTCACACAACGGATCCCCCGTGACCAAAGTGTCAGCTGGACTTCAGAAGGGCCAGAATTCAACACTACTAGAACGGCGGTAAGCGGTCATTTGGACCGCTGGATTTAAACTCTATAATCTCTCATATAAATACCCAGCTGAGTGATGAAAGCATTCATTGTGTCATGATATTTTTTTTTTAACACCAAAATGTACATTTTAACTTTAAGTTTAATTATACATTTAGCGATATTCATATCAGCGCACATAGTAAACCGTAATTACTGCATTTACACAAGATTTTAATAGAGAAAACTTAAACAAGAAGATGAACAATTAAAAGTAACTTATTTGATTATGAAACATTTATTTTAACACTTAATAATAATAATAATAATAATAATAAAACAATATTAATCGAAAAAGCTAGAAACGAGCTGATCTAAAACAAACAGAGAGCCGTTTTGATCACTGGTCACAGTCTCCGCAGATTACCTCCGCTCTCCTCGCACAGTAATTACCACACGGGCTTGTGTCCGACATTTGGTTCCGCTTGCAGCTCTTTCGGACCGGCGCTGCCTCCGTGTCTGTGTCAGCGAAGACGTCCAGTGGCGGTCTTCTATAACATCCTCGACCTGGCTGGGATCAATGCCCGCATCTTATTCAAGGAGTGCACCAGCAGCAGGGGATAAGAGTAGTAGTAGAGAAGGAAATTCCTGCAGCCGCTGTCAGAGGAGCTGAGGGAGTGCTATCGGCCATTCGATATGCAACCACATAAAAACCTTTCACCATTAGGCAATTATATGTATTTATACCATGGTCTGGGGGAATACTTGATTCTGATTGGCTGAAGGGTGTCCATTAACCCCTACGACACCTACTAAGTAGTTCCAGTCAAATTGTCTGTTTACCGTTCAATCAATGCGCTCGCTGGCATATCAAATCTGAATATGTTATTTCCATCACTGAGTGCAGTCCGTCAGTCCTTCAGTGCCTTATCCTCTGAACACCACAAGGTGGCGACTGTAACACACAAGCTGCAGATATATATTTATATATACTAGTGCAGTGCCCGTAGGAAATATGTGTTCCTATAGAAAAGTGGGAGGTTATGAAGCATTTTCACTGATGGCCAAATGAGGCTGTTTGAAGGTGGAACGTCAGGTATATTTAGGTTTGTTATGACATCCGATATTCCAGGGTATAACTGGTTGTTTTTGATTTTGCCATTATATTTCACCTTAAAAACTATTTACTTGGTGTGATTATTTTCAGCACAACCTCACATGTGTGACTGTACAGTTATTTTTTCATTTTGACATATTGTACTAACACAATAGACCTAAAATCACAAAAAACCCGTAAAATCTGAGTAGAAAAAGTTATTTTTTATTGTGAAAACCACAAATATGTTTAACAAACTTTATTACTTATAATGAAAATATAAATTGTTGTTTGCTGAATAAGTGCATACATTTTAAAAATGTACAAAGTTCTGTGTAATTATTTACATTTAAATGCAGGCAATGCTCAGGTCTGCCTGAACTCCTTCCAGCTGAATGAAGTGCTGCACTGCCTGCTGCACATTCAGCTTCTTCTGTTTTGACTCATTAAAAAACCGACTCCACTACATACTAAACACTAAACACTAAACACACGACACCAAACACTACATAACACACTTACTATACACTCCAAACGCGCTAAATGTCACAAATCTCTCAATTCTCAATATCGCTGTCAGTACACCGGCCGTCGTTGCCTGTCAATCATCCGCCGACGTCCCTCCCACAACTTCCGGTTGCTCTTCAACCAAACTTGCTGCTTGAACACTTTCGTGACAAAAGCCTGTTTTTACCGTTTCTTCTGCACCAGACACAAAGCAAATGTGACGGACATTATTTACCCTAAGTCCGGTTTTGGACAGGTCGGTGCGTCCGGTCCGTCAGCTCGGGAATTGGGCCGTGTAGGTTAGCTAGCGGCTAGCTACACACGAACATCCACAGATTCTGATTCCACTTTGTTGTCCGCGCGTCTTCGCATCTCCTCAGACCCGAACAGGCCGGTCCGGTCTTGTTTAGTCACATTAATCCACAACAGTCAGTTTAGATCATGCACAGAACAGAACGGACCGAACCGCCGGCAAACTCCCGGCCCAGCTCGCACCGCTGCAGGTATAAATCCGCTCTCCTCAGACCCGAACAGACATGGTCCGGTCTCATTTGGTCTCATTAATCCACAACAGTCAGTTTAGATGCACAGAACAGAATGGGACCGAACCGCCAGCTAACTCCCGGTCCAGCTCGCGCTGCTGCAGGTATACATCCGCTTGTTTCTTAATGTATGTCGTGGCTTGAGCTCTGCAGTGATTGGCTCTAATGCGCATGTCACTGTGGGGGCTCCGATAGACTATGCTCCAGAATGTGTAAAGCATTTATGAAATAATTTATTCACGGTATCATTGCAGTACAAACAAATGCGAAGTCGCACGCCACTGACCCAAACGGCAGCCATGTTGAAACTCTTAGGTCATTCTGATCCTGATCCGCAGAGATATTTGAGGCACAGACAGACAGACAGACAGACAGACAGAGATTCCTTGCTTTTATAGAGAGATATACATTTATATATATACACATATATTTACAAGGCAGAGAGATCCAGGGCTATTCCCAAAACATCTATGCCAAGGTCTAACGACGCACCTGGGTAAACATATCATATTTTCTTTTTCTTTTGTGTAATTTATATAAAAAACATTCTAAATTTAAATACAGACACTATATATATATATATATATATATATATATATATATATATATATATATATATAAAATTATAGGGGGGGTCCGATTCATAGAGATCCTCCTGAATGTGATATTAATTAGCTGCATGTTTCTAATTAATGCTCTTTTATTCATTTCAGTTTTGTTGTGCCTACATCTGAAGACATGCAGCAGCATTTCCCCTGCAAAACTGGAGTGGACAGATCATGCATGCCCCCTGCAAAACTAGAGCGGACCGTTTTGAACAGCTGTCTAGATGATAGTGATGATCTGTTCTATGAAGCAGATAACATTTTCAACAACGGCACACCAGATGCCACCCTAGCAGTCTTTGAAGACTCCCTCCCACTCTCCCTGATGGCACCAGGGCCTTCCATTGATGTACTGTCTGACCTCGTTTTTGTGACTGCTGAGCCTTCCAATACACCAGACCCACAACTTCCACCACCAGCACCAGCCTCAGCCCCAGAGAAGACAACCCCTCAACCCTTGTTGACCACCGAAGGAAGACATGGCAACATTTCTGGGACCTTACATACAAAGAAAAAAGATCATTTGTATTTCATAGTGTAAGCCAGGTCCCGAGGGCAAAGGTCTGTGCAAATCCAAGTAGGCGAAGCAGGTCTTTCATCTACAGGCTGAAAGATGCAGGCGCAAACCCACAGCAAGTTTGCAAGCTCTTCTTCCTTTCTACACTAGGCTATCATCCTACAAATGATAGCATAGTCCTGTCAGTGATGGGCAAAGAACTAACATCAGCCCTAGCCCCACCTGCTGACCAGAGAGGGAGACATGAGCCTGCAAACAAGTTCGACCTGGCACCCTTATATGCTCATATTGAGTCTTTTAATCCAACAATCAGCCACTACAGGAGGGAGCATGCACCTTGCCGCCGGTATCTCCCCAGTGACATCAGCATCAAGCTGATGTTAGCTGACTACTTGGAGAAAGGCCACCAGTGCGCCTATGACACCTATAGGAAAGCAGTAAGGTCGAAGAACATCAGCTTTGCCAAACTTGGAGAGGAGGAGTGTGAAAGCTGTTTGCTGCAGGACCCAGAAGGAAGCCCTGGAAAACTGTCCACAGTGTGACGAGTGGAAAAAACACAAGGCTGAATCTGTTGAAACCAGGCTACACTACCGTGCCGATGCAGATCGGGACTGGCCTGACAGTACATCAGTCAGAAGTGTAGACCTGCAAAAAGTAATAATGCTTCCTAGAATGCCTGAAGTGAAATCTGCACTCTTCATCAGGCGTATTTGTGTTTATCATGAAACATTTGCATCGGTGGGAGAAAAAAACAACAAAAAGAATAACATCTCTATTGTCTGGCATGAAGGAGTTGCAGGGCGGAGTGCAAAGGAAACAACATCTGCGTATGTGGTGGCACTAGAGAAAGAGAGGGACTGCAAACATGTCATCTACTGGGTTTGACAACTGCAGTGCCCAAAACAAGAACTGGTGCCTTCTTTCATCTCTTGTGTCTGTGGTCAACTCTGATCTAGTATCAGCTGAAGATGTCACCCTTAAATTCTTTGAGCCTGGTCACACTTTCATGAGTGCTGACAGTGTGCATCATGGCGTGGAACAAGGGATGAGACGCAGACCAGGAGGAGTGGTGTACGATTTTGAGGATTTCGTGTCAGTTGTGAAAAACTCAAATTCTAAGAAGATTGAGGTCATGGAACTCAAAAACGAAGCCATCAGGGATTGGGTGAATGGCCACTCCATGGCAAAGCTGAAGAAAATGCCCAGACTAGCGGACCTGAAAGTGATCCAACTGCGACGTGGGTCAAGGTCCCTGTGGGTCAAGACATCTCATCAGGCAGAAGAGTTCATGGAAGTGGACTTCCTGCAAAAGAAGTTCAACACCTGCATACCCTCCACCTTGAGATCTCAAGACCTGGGTGTTGAGGAGGTCAAGAAGAAGGGGATTTTGCAGAATCTTGTTCCCCTGATTCCAGCTACCAGGAGTTTTTTCTGGAGGTCAATAACTGTGCGAAATGACAATGAGGATGAAGAATAGGGAGGGGAACAATCAGGCCTCATGCCCTTCTGCAGACTCACACAGCTCTGATCTCTGAACACACACACACACACACACACACACACACACAGACAGACACACACTCCCTCTTTCTCACACACACGCACACACACTTTCTGTGTGTCACTGTTACAAGTTCATGTAATGTTCGATGACTGTTTTAAGTCTAATTGTTGACTAATGTTAAAGGGATAGTTCGGGTTTTTTGAAGTGGGGTCATATAAAGTACATATCTATAGTCGGTCTGTTTCCTACCGTAATCACCAATCGTTGCAGCCTCAGTTTGGAGGAGCAGAGAGTCGCTCCAGCCAGACGCTCAGCTTTGCACTGCAGTGAACGGGGTCCAGAGAAAAAGATAAATAAACCACCTAAAACAAGGCTTACCTTAACAAATCTATAACAGTTCAAGTGAACGTTGTACAGGGAAAATTCACACCACTACGCATTAGTGCAACTGCGTAGGGATACGGAGGTTCTATGGTTGAGAAAATGTAGTTCCAAAAGAAAGGCCAGTCTGACGGCGATGTAAAGCGGTGTGAATTTTCCCTTTACAACGTACACTTGAACTGTTATAGATTTTTCTCTACTTCTCCAAACTGAGGCTGCGCTGATCAGAGATTACGGTAGGGAACAGACTGGCTATAAATATGTACTTTATATGACCCCACTTCAAAAAACCCGAACTACAGAAAAAGGGTCAAAGGTCAAATTTAAGTTCAAATTTTTTTTGTAGATAGATTAATACAGGTATATACTACAAAATGTGAAAAATACAATAGTATACCTATAACTCAATTGTCTGGACATTAAGATAACTTTAAAGTCATTTTTCTCAGTTTCACACTCTGGAGAGTTAAGGTCTTTTGCCTTAGTAGGGCAGAGCTGCGGCTGGATGGCGAGCGATTCCAGCGCTACTTCCATCTGGACAGGGAACAATTTGACAGCTTGCTGTCAAAGATTGGGCCTGTCATTACCATGGCTACAATGAATTACCGGCGTCCGATACCTCCCGCTGAGCGCTTGGCGATTTGTCCGCGGTTCCTGGCCACGGGGGACTCGTACCACACGATAGCGTGCAACTATCATGTGGGCATGAGCACCGTGGCAAGCATCGTGACCCAGGTCACCAGGGTAATATGGGATGCCTTGGTTCTGGAGTTCATGCCAGTGCCCACCACAGAGGACTGGAGGAGCATTGCAGAGGGGTTCTGTCGCCGGTGGGCCTTCCCCAACTGCCTTGGGTCCATTAATGGGAAGCATGTAGTCACCAGAGCCCCAGATAACTCCTGGTCTCTCTTCTACAACTACAAGGGGACCTACTCCATCGTGCTCCTTGCAGTGGTGGACTCAGTACTGCTTTCGAGGGGTGGATGTGGGCAGCTATGGGAGGACCAGCGACGGCGGTGTCCTGGCAAACTCCAACTTTGGCTAGAAGCTGCTGGACGGAACTCTTGACCTGCCACCGGATGCTCTGCTGCGAGGGGCTGAGCATATGGGATGACAGCCATATGTTTTAGTGGTGAATGAGGCGTTCCCGCTGCGCCACAACCTCATGGGGCCTTTTCCACGGCACCAGTCAGGCAGTCACAGGGTGTTTAACTTCAGGTTGGGACATGCAAGGCTGATTGTTGAAAATACCTTTGGTATTTTCACATCCCAGTGGCGTATGTACAGAGGAGTCATTGGGGTCAGCCCTGCAAATGTGGATGCCTGTACCTGTGTCCTGCACAATTTCCTGAGGCGGATCACCAAAACCATCACCAGGACAACCAGGCTACCTGCAGGCCAACTAGGACCATCGCGAGCACCATCAGCAGACGACAATGCTGTGGGCCAGTCACCCAAGTAGGCAGGCACAACGCCAGTCGGGAGGCCATCCATGTGAGGGAAACATTGGTGTCCTTCTTCTCCAGTGAGGGAGCTGCTACCTGGCAGCCTGCAGTTTGATCCTCATATTAAAAGGGCTCTTTCAAGAGCCACCAAATGCAATAAAAAAGTGTGTGTGTGTGTGTGTGTGCTTGCAAGCATGGGATGCATACATGACAACTAATATACAGAAATCACTGTATACATATGTGAGAACAAGATTGCTTAATCACATTCACATGGTGTGATAAAAATTGAAGAAAATGAACACAACAATAACAAATCATATAGATTGTGAGTGTGCGCATTACCGTGTGAAGAGTGTGTCAGTGTCAGGTGTCATCACAGTGGTGTCAGGTGCACCTCGTTGCCCTGAACACATGGTCCCTCCCTCACCTTGGCCTCATACACCTGACGATAAAAATCAAAAAGTGCTCCCTTGTCTGGAATGAAAGTGTACGGAAGTCCGATAGAGCATTGTCTCTGGAGGTGGAGGAGGAGGCAGAAAGGGGACAGGGGGTGGCGGTGGCCTATTGCTTACCGCCTCTAAGGCTAAGAGCATTCGCTCCTCAAACTCCCCATTCCCGGTCGACCTCCTTCTCTTACTGCGTGACTGCCGCTGATCCTTCTTGTCACTCTCAGAATCCTCCCCCTCCATGTTGCTGGAGGTGGAGCGGTCCTCTAGAAAGGGATTTAGAAAGCTCATGACTGCGGCATAACACCATGGCTTCACCCTGCTTGCAGCTGCACCACTCTTTCTCCTCTCTTTCTCCTTCTTCCTCTTTTTTCTCAACTGCCCTCTGAGATACTTACACTTTTTCTTGCATTTGCTATCTATTGAATAGACAACACACAAAAATGGTGTAAAGCTGTAAGCTAGGCACCGTAAACCTGCCATTTGGCACAGTTCATCCAAAATAACAAAATAGTTAATTATATTTTAATCTCTTTTTGCAAAAAGTCATCCTGCATTCACATTAAGCAAGGACTGATAGCATGCTAGCATGCTTCGTTGCAACGTAGCTTGGTAGCATAGACTGTGGTACATGTTTTCAGAAACAGTGGGGAAATCACCACCATGTCCACTTATGTACTGTGGTCAAGCCAGCCATGGTTCGCATTTGCTCGTTCAACTAAGCCGCACTTTTTTTTCCAGTGCACAAATGCACTAACATTTACAGTGATCGTAATGAAGCCACTCTGAAGAGCTGCTGGTAGTGAGTGTGGGGCAGACTGCAGTCTCACAGTCAGGCTTATGAAACACAGTACTTTCACAGTCATTATTCCCGGTAATAAACTGAAGGTATCAGTGCTGGACTGTACGTCAACATCGCCTCCATATTGGATGTGGCAGCTCAGCCCCGTGAACTAGTACAAGTCAATGTAATGAACTTTATAAAGCTCCTTCTACAAAGTGCTATAAGTTAATGCCTCTCATTTACACATTCACACACGTACAGATATACCAGAAATAACGTCTGTAACGCTCTCTGATGATTATAAACGTTATCTACTCCGTATATGTTCAGTATGCAGGTTGGCACCAAACCACAGGATGGATTTTTATAATGTTTTTATGAGTGTTTACAGCTGCCGGTGTATGTAACGCTGTTACTGTGATGACACATGTTAAAGATTTAATCTGTGTCTATAATAACCGGATCTTGACATGTAAATGTGACATCTGTGGGAATGAACAGCATCTACGTCATTTTAATAAATACAGTGATTTTTGATAATCTAAGTAATAATAACAACAATCATGGAGACAAAAAAGTCTGCAATTCAAGATAAGAAACTAAAGCAGCAGTGAGCTGCTTTCTTTTCTTTTAGCAGTAAGGTGATACAGTCATGACAGAACATTATAACATATGACAATGTAAACAATACCATTTAATGGTTAAAAAAAAGAGTAAAGTTGCAGTAGGCTACTAATTAAAATTATTAATTTATTATTATTATCAATTAGGGCTGTCAGTTTAACATATTAATTAGATTAATTAATTACACTGCAAATTAACGCGTTATAAAAATTAACGCAATTAATTTTGAGATTCGGAGTGGCAATTCAATGCGCAAGCATTTTAAATTTGGCCCATTGAATGATCAGTGGGCTACTCGGCAGTGGCACATCACTGTAGCATTAGCACCGAGGAACGTCCGGACGTGTTCGTCACTTCCCACCTGCGTCGCCAGTAAGGCAGCAACACACCGGCCCAACCGTTGGACGTCTGAAGCGTTTGGAGAGACTCGGACGAGGTCGGGAACATTTCTGTTCGGTGTGTTCAGCTGCGTCTGAAGCTTTCAGAGCTGTTCGGACGTTGTCTGCTCCGACTGAGCATGCGAAGTCT
>CAEMYA010000332.1:231789-246266 GCA_903131615.1 Diplodus sargus | reverse complement strand
TTTCCAGACGGTGAGTTTAATGCCGATGGGAAAGCACAGTGGCCCACCGTAAAACATCTAATAGTGTGTATTTGTTTCATTAACTTAGTACAAAGACCGTGTAGTAAATGTACGGAAGCCCTAAATGGCCATGTATTCATATATTTTATTTCCTCCGTTTTCTCGTGATAACGAGTTAATTTCCTCCGTTTTCCCGAGATAACGGGACAATTTTCTCGAGATCTCATGATAACGAAAGTTTGTTTTCCCGAGATAACGATGTAATCAATTTGAGATCTCCAGAAAACAAAACGATAGTGTAGTGTATTAAATCAGTGCAGGAAACATCATTCAGTGTAGCAATGTCAGAGGAGCAGGAGCATATCGATCACTGTGTCACATATATTTTCAATCAATCTGACACAGGTTGACATAGCATTATGCCTTGCTATTATAGACAATATTCACATTAATGTGAATGTCTAAGAAGACGGTTAGCAAGGCTTCAGCTATATAGGTGGCACAATCTAAGTGAGCCTGATGTCGTTGTAGCATCCCCGCTGAATGATGGTCAGACTCTCTAACTGATGGTCCAAAGTGTTTATTACAGGAACCTTGTACACTCGAACACACCTTCGGACACACTGTTAGATTAGATTTCATTGTTGAGCTTATTTACAGTGGAGACTGCTGTAAGTGTTGGAATTGTTGTTATTATTCTGTCTCCTTGTCTGTGTAGATTCTGTCTACTTATTTGGAGAAAAAAAAGTTCCCCAACGAAAAAGTATTTTTGCAGGATTAACAAATGGCTCCTACTGAGCCATGATGGAGACTGCTTTAAGTGTTACTGTATTATTTAGTGTGGTTCCTAAATGCAATGCAGTGTGTTGTTTAACGTAATGCAACATATGTATGTTATGTTGGCTCTGTTCTGCATCATAATGGAACAAGATTAGAGAAAAAAAAAAAAATGAAAATGCCGACTGTGAGCTTTGACTGTGTTTACAACAAAATAAATTGAGCATTTTCTGCCAAAGAAATTGTTATGACATTTTTTGGGTCTTAAATTTTATTTGTTGAGGTCTCAAAAAGGTCTTTAAAAGCATTAAATTTGACTTTTAAAATGGTGCAAGAACCCTGCTCAATGCTTAGGCACCCGCCTTCTTCCCACCTGTTCCTTTTAGACTATTCAGAAGGCAAAGAGCAGGGGTAAGACCAACACCCACACAGGCTGTCAATAATCTTTTTTATAACTCTCTGCCAATAGGTGGCCAGGCTGGGACACTTGAGGAACATATGGACAGTGTCCCCTTGTTCAGCTTGGCATCTGCAGCAGATATCTGAATGACTCAGTCCTGCCCTATACTTCCTCACAGGTGTCCAATGTCTGTTGAGTATGTTAAATGAATAAGTTTAGACAAGGCATCTCTCATTGGGTTTAACATCTCCTTAACTAGTATATTCCATTCCTCACCTTCATACATTACCCCTAAATGCCTTTCCCATGCAGCTTTTAGTCCTATAGTAGTGCCGCTGAATCCATCAATGAAATAGTTGTAAATTCTACCTGCCAGATGTGGAAGCTCTCCGAACAACTTCAATATAGTGCATATGGAAAACTGAGTACCCAACCCAGTGCCTGCTGGGCGTGCCCTAGACAAGTATTCTCTGAGCTGAAGACATTCCCAGAAATCTTTTTTCTGTAGGTTGCAAAGTTCTCTCAATTCATCAAATGGTCTTAAAGTATTGTCGTGCTAAATACATCCAATGTGCTTAGCTCCCTTAGTGTATCAGTCTCTTCAGAAGAACACCTTCCCTCCTATTTTCAATTTTGGATTGTTCCATGTGTCAGTCATCAAAACCAAAATGTAATCTGCAAAAATCCACATTTTATGTTCCTGACCACCCATCATGATACCCATTAACATTAACATTATTCTTATAGCCTCTGCAAGGCGCTGTAACGTAATAATAAACAAAAGTGGCGAGAGTTGGTCGCCCTGCTTTGTTCTATATCCTACAGGAAAAGCAGATGATCACAGACCATTAGTTGTTACCATAGATTTAGGCTGATTGTATATACGTTTTATAATATTCTGAAATACTGGTCCAAATTTTCTTTCAGTGTGAAATAAGATCTCCAGCTGACACGATTAAATGCTTTGTCTGTGTCTAAAGACAAAGCAGCTGTTCGGGTATTCATGTCTTTTGTCTTCCAAATTAAATGCAAGAGACGTCTGAGGCTGTCAGAGAAGATCCTGCCCTTCACAAACCCAACCTGCTCTGGATGTATGATTGTCCTTACAGTGCTTCCCAGAGTATTTTCTGAGACTATGTCGCTTATAATGCTCTCACACAGCCATCATGAACCAGTGGTGTGCCTGAACGCATTCAATGAACATCGTTCATGAACTCGTTCATATTTTGCCCAATGAACATTATTGTGAACGCGTTCATTCTGATGTGTGTGAACGGCGCGCTCTCACAGTTTAACTTCGTTTAAGACAGTGCCAGATTTCCATCGAGCTTTCCAGGTGAAAACCCAGCTAAAACACACTGTAAAAAGGCCTTAATATGTAGCGGAAAAACACCCAATCTGGCTGTTGTGTATAAAAAGGACGCTGGACGAGAGGTTTGTGCATGCAACTCACTTAACTTTCAATCAAAACAAAACTTAACTATTTCAGACAGAAACAGCTGCATACCAAACATGCAGTGAGGCATTACCAAACGAACACAGATGAATTTGTACTGGTTGGACATAACACTGGCAGCACCAGCCATAGACATATGTACACAGAAGCCTCATTGGGCGCTGGACAGTACGTCGACGTTGCTGCCATATTGGAGGAGGCAGCTCAGCCCCGTAAACTAATAGACAATGGAGTGAACTTTATAAATCTCCTTATACAAAGTGCTATAAGTTAATACCTCTCATTTACACATTTCACACACGTACAGATATATTCAGGAAACAGATACGAACCAAAAACGTACGTAACGTTCTCTGATGATTATAATCATGAACTACTCCTTATATGTTCAGTATACAGGTCGGCACCAAACCACAGGATGTGTTTTATAATGTTTTTACGAGTGTTTATAGCTGCCAATGTATGTAACGCTGTTACTGTGATGACACATGACAGTTAAATAGTTAATCTGTGTCTATAATAGCCAGATACTGACATGTAAATGTGACATCTGTGGGAATAAACAGCATCATTCTAACACTACTGTCAACTTGTTTCATTAAATTTAAGTTTAAATATGGACAACTGACTTCATAATATATTAATAGTTGATGCCCGACGAGAAACTGCAGCGTTACAGATGCTCCCATTCAAAGTCTCTAGAATATGCCGAAAAATAGTACTACTGCTACTACTACAAATAATAATAATGAAAACTATATATGGTGCAAATGTATGCCTCCTCCAATATGTCTATGGCACCAGCCACCACAGAGTCGCACCGCCGCATGCATCATCAACATGCGAAGCATGGAGGCAAAAACAAATGAAGACAGCAGCACTACCTCAGACACTGCCTCCACCATTAATATGGCATCTACGATTGATGATGATACGTATGATTACTTTTAACAATTTTAGGAAAAGGTCAGTGATGATCCAAGTGGGAAAAATCTGACCTTTTTATGTGAACTTTGCCTGCTGGGTTTCAAGAAGCAACTCCGTACATCAGCAACGTCAACAGCAAACCTGAAACGGCAAGCACCCGGCTCGTCTTTCAAGGTATACATACCTTGAAAGACCGGCACATGTGAAAGTGAAAAAAAAATCAGAAGACACGGCAACAGCGAGCCAAAACAGATCCTCTACCACCCAAATCACATTAACAGTGTACAGTAGCGGCTCCGCTGTCTTCATCCCCCAGCCGCAGCTGGACAAATTGGTTTTGCAGTATATTGTCGGAGAGCTGCAGTTTCAGTGTTAAAACTGATAAAATAATTGCTGTCTGTGGTTCTATATGGTCTGTGGCAATCATTTAGAAAAATAATAGCTCGCAGTAACATATTGAAAAAAAAAGAACTATGAACTAGTTCATTTTTCGAACTGTGAACTTTTTATGTTCACAGTTTTATGAACTGAACTAGTTTATTTTAACATTTGTGAACTGAACTTTGAACTAGTTCATGTAGAAAGTGAACTTTCACAACACTGTCAATTTTAGCTTGAATTTATTTATTTAATGAAAGTATGACAGGGAACAAGTTAAAGGAGTCATCACCTGGTTTTTTACGTATCCAGTCCCCCTTGGATCGCTTTGGATCAATTCTTAAAACTTATTAGAAAAAAAAAATCAAACATAGAGCTTGTTCTGACACTTTTTCACACCGCGACTTTCTCACATGAGATTATGCGCAAGGTTTCGACTGGTCCGGATGTGCATTGAATTAATATGTAATGAGGCGCGCATTGATTGGCCGCAGGAAGGACAGAGCCGGAATGGGGGGCTGGACTGCATGCACACAGACTCCAAAACGGTTACACCCCGCTGTTCCGAGCATAGACTTCAATTCATCGTAATAGCGTGGGTTTCCCTTTTTTCAAAGACCCCGCTATTCCGAAAAGGCTATTGGGGAAACCTCTCCATTCCGAACCCCCCCACCCCACCCCACTCCAAACTAACCCTAACCTTAACCCACTTGAGAACTGTGCGAGTGCGGCTGGAAGTGGACATCAGCACCAAGGATAGCAGTGTTTAATTTCGGAACAGCAGTGTTTTGGGGGGAGCATCGGAACAGCGGTGTTTCGGAGTGGGGGTGTTTGGGAATGGAGGGGTTTCACAATGGAGGGGTGTCGGAACGGAAGGCTGTCCCCCTCCAAAAACATAAACAGCCCCTGTCATGGCACACACACTAACTGACAAAGCTTATGGAATTCAAGCATTTATGTACGAGACGAAGGCGGAACCCGAACGGGAGAGTGAAGAGGCAGAGACAGTGGAAGAGACACGTTTACAGCAGGATGTCTCTGAATGGTAAATTCTTTTTTTTCCTTCTTACTTTTTACACTCGTGTTTTACATGTAAGACCTGAGTTTTAATGCTGGTGATCACGGTGTATGGCGTGAAAATGACAGAGAAATAGGCAGATTCGGCGTGCTCACTCAGAAAGTCTGGCTGAGGACGGCTGTGAGCCGATGCTTATGCGAGCTTATGCAAGTAGCCTCTTGTGGTAACTTCACCACAGGAGCAGAGTCAAAATCTCGTGCTTTAGGAATGCTATTCCTGTTCGGAAAAAGAGCCAAAGCGAAAAAACTGAGCCACTTTCAAACTCCAGCTTTTCAGGCAAGTTTCAACTGAGGTCCAACACCAATATGCATGTTTTAACAAGAGAAATTGCGATTTCCAGGTGATGACTCCTTTAAAGATAAAACGCCAGTTGTTAAGAAGTTATAATTTGCAATATTTTGAGATAAGTTTAACTTTAAAATATAATTTCATGGGTTCTGAATGTTTTAAAAGAGGTTGAAATGTAATTCTTATTACGTGTGAGAGTTCATGAATTTAAAGAGTTTTTACACCTGCGGGTAGACCGGAGCATGAGGAAGAAGCAGCCGAGAGCTAATGGTGTTGAGCAGCTAACAGTGGACTGTGTGTGTCGTCAATTTTGGGTTTTATCACTAACGGACTGTGAACTGTTGTCGGACGACATGCCGTGAGTGTGTGAGTTGGACTCTCCATCGTAGTCGAAATGTTTGTGTTTTATTGGACATGAAGCTATTTCGGCTAAGCTAGCTAGCAGGAGCTGGGCTAGCAGCACGGCCATTGTCAAGACGAGGCCTGGGCTGACGGGAGGAGCTTTGCCGGGTCGCCACGGAGAGTGTCACCGACGGAGGGCGCTTCGCTGCCACAGAGGGACACGGAGGTGTATTGCTGCGAGCATTTTGTTTTCACAGACTAACCTCGCATCATAACAAGGCCGTGACCTCTTATTAGCTTCAAGCTATGTCTGCAAGTCCAGATTTACATGATGCTGATAATGAAGACATTGTGTGTAAGTTACATTTACTGTTTTCTCCTTCCTTGTTTAACTTTACTGTAACTTACATTTTTGTATTCATACCACTCTCATTTAATTGTTTTCCAGCTGCCTGTAAGACAGTACGCAGGAGCTTCAAGTGCAAACAACCAGATCTTCCATCGCAGGCGGAAGCTGTGAAGAGTTCAGCTCGGAGTCGATCGAAAACAAAGAGGGTAAGACCTATTGGATTAGATACGTTTTTGGTCAGTGTGACTATTTTTCAGGTGCATTCATAGATGTGCTGTGTCCATACGTAATGCATCTCACAGTACTGATTGTCCTTATTGATTGCTTCTACAGCTGCTGGAAGCGAAACAGAGTGCTAGCTCAGGATGAAGTGGACCTTTGGAAGTCTGCCACTATAGACCTGATGTCTGATGAGGAAGATGGCGGTGTGTCTGGATGGATTGTGCGACCTCCATCCTTTCACAGCCCGAGGAGAACCCTGTGCCACGCTGCAGTCAAGATTAGAGGCAATTCCAAAGCACAGGGCAACGCACCACAGACGTCACCAAGGCGGCAAACAGACACTTCACGGTGCTGTAGGATTTTGGGCTTCTCGTGAGCTTCCCGTTTGTTGTGTGGGCAGATTATGCTTTGTACAGTTGTGTGTTTGTGCTAATAAAGCTCTTTCTTTGAACAAACAGCACGTTCCTGGCAAATGTTCCTTTCCTTAATAAATTAATTCATGTCCTTGATGATATCATAAATTATAACAAATTGTATATATATATTAGGGCTGTCAAAGTTAACGCGTTAATAACTCGTTAACGCGACGTCCTCTTAACGCCGTTAATTTTTTAACACTCAGTTTCAAAATGTAAAAAACGTGCATTGTATGATTTACGGCCGTCGGTGGCACCTGTAGTCTTGATACAGAGGGTGGCAGAAGAATAAAAAAGGGAATCAGAAGAGGAAGAAGCAGGGTTGGCGGTTCGTTAAAAACACGGCAGACTGAAAAGCAGCACTCGCTGCAAACTCCTGATCTCTGCTGTCACTCACGGTGGCGGACATTTGTTTCGCCATCGCCCTGATCATTTTGCGGGACACTCTCTCGTGGCGTGCCCGTTTGCTGATAACTCATCCCCGCATGTTTATCTCAGGCTCCTTGCTAGCCTTTTTCCTCCCTCTAGCAGGCAGCCTGGCCCTGCTGCTGTCCTCCCCGGACAGACCCTGAAGCTCAGTTTCTCTCACTCTCTTCTGGTCGACAGAGAAACGTCTAGCGGCTAGAGTTTTCCTCTGCATATATCACGACAGAAGGTTTGAATTTCAAGTCGTACTTTTCATTGTTTTGCTGCACCGGAGCCATAGCGATCATCAGTGTGATACTGACTGACAGAAAGCAGCACACTGCGTGAAAAAGGCGAAGAAGAAAAAAGTGCAGTGTCAGTGGACACCACTTGCAAGCCAAACACACGGCAGATGCAGAGAGCCCGTCGCCCCCCTCGCCAAAAGCAGACAACCCTGGATTTATTTTCCTGCATGATTTGAAGTGTCGAATAAACATTTTCATAATGCAAGCATATTTACCCTTTCTTATGTTGTTAAAAGTATTAAGAACATGACAAAATACATTAAGGTACATTTAGAACAGAAAAAAATGTGCCAAAAAAAAATGCGATTAATCGCGTTTAAAAAAATTAATCATTTGACAGCCCTTATATATATATATATATATATATATATATATATATATATATATTAGTGGTGTAGTCTACGTGATACACAGGTATATGCCGTACACCCATTAAGAAAGCTCCAGGATTTCCATATACCCACTGAAAAATGTGCAAAGATCTGTAACAATCTAGTTTTGTGACAGAACTTTAACTTCAGTGATTTTGTTTCGCAAATACCGGGTAAATAACTGCAATAAAATAAATTGTGCAGGAATGCATCTCCTCTTTTCACTTCCATTCATAAAATTCAGCCTGTGCGCTCTTTTTTCCCCCCTGTGCGCTCTTTGTCTGTGGCTCGAGTTTGGCAGTGACCTATACCTGACATCACCTACCAACAGACACAGTTGCTTGACGGTCATTTCCCTGGCTAGACAGTAGCTCTCAGCGTTGCAAATTTAAAATGAGCTAACATCACTAGAATCACTTTGCTTTCGTTTCATATCTCCTTAAGTGGTATATGCTACAATACTATAGAAAACTACACTGTTTGAGCATTTTCGTAAGCCTGGTCCTGAAGCTGCCGCTTCGGATGACACTGCAGAAGCTAACATTACTGAAAAGGAGCCTGATACTAACGTTACACCTGGTACGTGAAAGTCACAAGTTAGCAGATATTTTTGTAACAGCAGGGGATTGTTGGTGTGTGTATTGAAATATATTTACTGCAGTGCCATATCTTGCGTAACTGAAGTTAGCTAGCTGCGAGCGATGTTTTCAACGTCTGTCAGTGTTTCGAAATCTAGCTAACTCACTAGCTAACCTTACTAGCTTGCTAGCGAACTAGCTAAGCTAGCAAGATGACGTTATAGCTAGATTAAACGCTCATTGTTTGTCTTTGTTCGTGGCACATTTCTCTAATGAGCGTCTCTGTTTGCAAGCTAGGTAGATAAAGTTTCTTTATTGAGCAACCAAGGCACAGCAGCAGTATACATCAGCAGAGACAGCTGTGTGTGTGTGTGTGTGTGTGTGTGTGTGTGTGTCTGTGTGTGGGTCCAGTAGTCAACAGAATACAATGCCTTTATCCCACTTTATCCTTGTTTCTTTTAGATGACCAAAGAAGTATTCCACAACATGGCTGAGAAGCCACCGCTCTGCCACGCAAGCAAGGAGGCAAGGCACACCTCAGATGCCTGAGTACAAACATATTTGGAAAGCTTTGTAGACTACTGGGCTAGTTGCCCTAATTACATAGCCTAAGTTTGCCAATGAAGATAAGCATCAGTTTATTGGCTCCACCTTGACAAACTGCTACTTACACATTAATACATCAGAATTAATAATCCAATTATATGATGCATAATGATGTAACATTCACAGTGGCAATGTTTCTGCAATATGAGTACTTACACTTTTAATACTGTGAGTACATTTAGATGATAATATTTATGTACTGTTACTTGTGTAAGTTTTTGAATGCAGGATTTTTACTTGTATTGGAGTATTTTTCCATTTAAGATAAGATAAGTGAATATAGTTGAATCCCTCTCCTGATTGTGGTCTGGATGAGAGTGATAAAAAAAATACAAAGAGGACTGTATTGTTTTCTCACTCAATCCAGACCATGATTAAAAAGCACAAAGATCTGCGATGAACCCCCATGTGAAGCGCACCATCGACTGTCAAACCAGTGACTGACTGTCTCCTACTGTCTCCTGCAGCCATGCGAAATCACCAGGGATGGTGATTAACACTAAAACCGTAGAAAATTGGTCCAAAGCATTTAAATCTCTCCAGCTGTAAATGTCTTGTGTTGCTTAAAATACATTGTTGATAATACATACCCAGTCTTTCAGAATGCTTTCATCACAAGTGATTTTTCTTGTTCAAAAGTAGTGGTTTCATCCAATACTGAGTGAGGAAATTCAAGCCAGCCCACACATTCTCTAGCCAGGTGTGGTTTCGCTGCTATTCATATGCTAATTAGAGCTGTTCGCACCTCCATGAGCTTCACATACGTCATGGTTCATTTCCGTCAATATGTGGCATAGATGAACGCGACGTTCACAGGCTTTAACTTGTCGTTAACTGCCGAAAAAGATTTCCGGGCGTTTATGGGGACGAAAAGCTGACTTTTCATGCAGTGTATTTAACGGAAAAAAATGTTTTTCAAGTAAGTTTTCTACCTCAAAATGTTTTAATTTTAGCTAAATATTATTGCAAACATGGTTTCTATGCGCTCACATGTATGCGAGACACTATATATGGATGGAAAAGTGGGGTTGGTTGGAGGAGAAAATACATTATATGTTAAAATACCACTTGAGCCAACCAACGATAATGAACAATGTTCCATGCTGGAATGGGCCCCAGTAAACACATATGTAATTCCCTCGAAGCACAGCAAAGACAAGTGGCTTTCTTCCAACGAGTTTATTTGCCTCTTTCTCTCCAAATACCCCATGAAAACTACAGACACATACACACAAAGTTAGTCCACCCAGGAATCTGAAGAGAAAAAGTTTAAATTCCGCGGAGAGCAATACTTGTGGCTTGAAAGTGAAAATTCCACAAACGTTAAAAAAATTTGCTTTTTTAATGTAAGAATGAATTCTGCGTTTGACACAGTCGACCATAATATACTACTGGACCGACTGGAAAACTGGGTTGGACTCTCTGGTACAACACTAAAGTGGTTTAAAACTTATCTAAATGAGAGAGATTACTTTGTGTCTATTGGTGATTACACATCTGAACGGATGAAAATGACAAGCGGAGTACCCCAGGGCTCCATTCTGGGGCCTCTACTATTCAACATTTACATGCTCCCTCTAGCTCAGATAATGGAAAACAATGAAATTTGCTACCATAGTGATGCAGATGACACACAAATTTATATAACCATATCACCAGGGGACTATAATCCCATACATACCCTGAGTAGATGCATTGAACAAATCAATGATCGGATGTGTTAGAGTTTTCTTCAGTTAAAAAAAGATAAGACTGAAATAATTGTTTTTGGATCCAAGGAAGAACGACTAAAAGTCTCTGCTCAGCTACAGTCTTTAATGTTGAAAACTACAGACCAAGCCAGAAACCTCGGTGTAATTATGGACTCAGACATGAACTTCATCAGCCATATTAAGACAGTTACAAAGTCAGCCTACTATCACCTTAAGAATATATCCAGGATATGTCTCAGCAGGATTTGGAGAAACGTGTTCACGCATTTATCTTCAGCAGACTCGACTACTGTAATGGTGTCCTTACAGGACTCCCTAAAAACTCCATCAGACAGTTGCAGCTGATTCAGAACGCTGCTGCTCGAGTCCTAACAAGAACCAAAAAAGTAGATCACATCACTCCAGTTCTTAGATCTTTACACTGGCTTCCTGTCTATCAAAGAATAGATTTCAAAGTCCTGTTGTTGGTTTATAAAGCATTGAATGGTTTTGGACCAAAATACATTTCTGATCTGCTGCCATGTATGGACCATCCAGACCTCTGAGATCGTCAGGCACTGGTCTACTTTCAGTCCCCAGAGTCAGAAGTAAACATGGAGAAGCAGCTTTCAGTTACTATGCGCCACACATTTGGAACAAACTCCCTGAAAATTGCAGGTCTGCTCCAACACTCACCTCTTTTAAATCAAGACTTAAAATATTTCTTTTTGCCACTGATTTTAGCTGAAGCAATTCAAGTCTTTGAACTGCATTATGACTCTGATTCTACAGTCTTGTTTCTTTTAAAGCTTTTCTATTTTAGCCTACTTTCTTTTTGATGTTTGTTTTTTCTCAATGTTTTTACTGGTCTTAAAATGTTTTTTAATGCAATTTTTAATGTCTTTTAAATAACATTTTTATGTCTTTTAATGTAATTTGTGTGTGCCTGTAAAGCACTTTGAGTTGCCTTGTGTCTGAATTGTGCTATACAAATAAACTTGCCTTGCCTTGCCTTCAATATTCTCTTATGAAATTGATTACAATACCAGAACACTGTAAAACTTCTTCTGTGATCCACAACTTTGTTGCATGGTGTGCAACATAGCTTGACCCCCTCCTTGTGTAGTTAGTGTGAATGGATTTATCAAAGTTTTTCATTTTCCCGTACGTTTTTTTTCACGCTTCTTCTCCTACAAACCTTGAGCTATAGAAACCATTCAAGTATCAAAATGTGCAGCTTTTCAAGGACATTACTGCTTGTATTTTTCTTTTTTCTACCTTTTATACTTATGGAAATATTCAGCTTTTTCGGCGAAATGTTGCCCATTCATCCTTATGGGGAATTTTTCAAATTTCATTCTGCATACGTTCAGCGATAGAAACCGTTCAACTATTAAAATGTTTAGCTTTTTATCAAAAAAAAAATAACATTGACGCAAATGGGAAAATCTTCAAATCCTCTTCAAAACTCCTTGAATTTCAACCCCTTCTTGTCCCTCATACTTTGAGCTAGAGACACCATTCAAACTTTAAAAGAGTCACAAAACTTTTAACTATTGGACTTGTATTCAGTTTTTAAAAATATTGCACGGTTTTGAAAAAAACAGTTTTAGTTTGAAGGAGTTTTAGCCCATCTTCTGAGTTTATAATGGGTGTGTATTACGTCAGCTAGAGTGGGTGACATCATCGCTAGAGTGTAGAGCAGCTGCAACAACTCAAGAAAAAAATATTTTCAGCTTGATTTAGATCCCAAATCTTTTACTCCAGATAGACATCATATGCATAGAAATGTAGGAAATCTTGTTGGCTTTCAGATGATGGTCTGATTTTAGATTTAGGACTTACAGTTTTGGATGTGGAAGCCCTGGAGCGACAACAACTGCAGAAACTGCCCCATAAGCTGCAATGTTAATTTTGAGCCTACATTTCTGGAGGAGAGCAGATGGTACCTGATATGTCTCTCGCATTTCTGCCCTCATTTCTCACTTACCAGAAATAAAAACGACATGACCGAGTTCAGCCATATCTTCTCTCATTCAACATATAAATATTTTGGCCATAACCATACAGTTTCTTCTAAAATCGCAGGAGTTTGGGAGGCGGTTTCCCATTCATTTTTATGGGGACATTTACATCTTTGTCTCTGCTACTTCTCCATTGTGAAACCCCTCCATTCCGAATCACCCGCACTCAGAAACACAGCTGTTCCGAAATTAAACACCGCTATCCGTGGTGCTGAAAGCCACACTTCCAGCCGCACTGGCACAATTCTGAAGTGGATTAAGGTTAGGGTTAGTTCCGAGTGGGGGGGTTTCGGAATGGAGGGGTTTCCCAAATAGCCTTTTCCGAATAGCGGGGTCTTTGAAAAAAATAAATTATGATGAATTGAAGTCTGTGTTCGGAACAGCGGGGTTTTGGAAAGTCGGGGTGTAACCCTGGTGGTCGACGGTTGCTAACCGCTCCGTGGTGGCATCTCCAGCGTCCACGAGATGCAGTGGGTAGTGTACTTCTACTGTGAGTCTAGAGCCCAGTCTATCTGACAGCAACATCTAGCAGCCAGGATGAAACCTACGTGCAAAATGTGATATTCCACAGAAGGTCTTTGAATCCGAGGACGGCTGAGAAATCTGCAGTAATCTCCGCGATCACGGAATCGCAGATTCCTGGGGGGGACTACAAAGTATAAAGACAAGGTTAGCAAAAATAAAAGCATTCACAGAATGTGGAAAACTCTAGTGCTAGTGCTACAGTGACGTGCCACTGCCGAGTAGCCTACAGATCATTCAATGGGCCAAATTTAAAATGCTTGCGCATTGAATTGCCACTCAGAATCTCAGAATTAATTGCGTTAATTTTTATAACGTGTTAATTTGCAGTGTAATTAATTAATCGAATTAACGCGTTAAACTGACAACCCTAATAACTAATTAACAAATCACAATCATTACAATATCATTTAAAACTATTTATAAGACGTATAACCTAACAATAACAGTAACAATAACAATAACCTAACTTTTTTATTTTTAGCAATAGTCATGTTCCTGAAGAACCGGCCGAGTGTTGTCTGGTGCAGACCTGGAGCCTCTTCCAGAGGCTCTAATATGTCCCCATCTCTGATGCACAGGTTATGCAATATGGCACAACAGGCAATCACCTTCACCGGGATTGCAGGGTGCACCTCGAGAGCCTTGAAGAAGACTTGACGCCATCTGGTCTTCCTGATGCCAAAGGCCCGTTCGATGATAGAACCGGCCTTTGCATGGTGCCGATTAAATTGTCCAGCGACCACACCCCTCACAGGCTCTCTGTAGGGACTTACAAGAGCAACTGGTCAGGACATGCAGGGGTATCCACCATCCCCTAGGATGCAGTAGCCCTCAGGTGGGTACAGGCTCTGTACATAAAGAGGGCTGTTTTTTAGGACTCAAGAGTCATGTACAGACCCTGGATAGCCGACACATATATCCAGAAATTGGCATCTGTGGTCACACACTAATTTCTTGCAGGTCATCAGGGGGTGGAAAGTGGATGACCCTGTTTTAAATTTTTATTATTTTGTCAGCAACCCTGTGGATGACATCGTGCACAGTGGACTGTGGGATAACAAATGATCTCGACACAACGCGATAGGATGTCGCATTCGCCAGCCAAAATAAGAAGAGTAGAACTTAAATGGCATGACCCCAGCCATGGTCAAAGCGAGAGCGGAGGACGTGGACAAGATGGGCCACTGTGGGTCTGGAGAGGCGGAAGTCTGGGCGGAGGTCACTTTGGCCATCGCAGTACAAGGCCAAAACAGGGAGCTGGTGGTTCAGTCTGCAGTACTGAGTTGGTTGTTCACGCTGTAAAAAAATAAAAATAAAACTGACTATATGGTTTTATAAA
>CAEMYA010000332.1:182802-220269 GCA_903131615.1 Diplodus sargus | reverse complement strand
CTATAATTCTCCTTTGTTCAGTCGGACACATCATCAAATCAGACAAAGAAAATGACATTCTTCAAATAAAGTGGAACAGATCACTGGGTGGCACTGTGGGACTACAGTCTTGTTAACATAAAAAAACAACATATAAAAATCATGGACAGCTCATCAGCTCACATGTTCATAGTTTGTCAAATCTATCTCTAATATCTCTTTTTTTTTTATTGGCCCATATGTGCATTGAAAGAGGTTTTTGGTTCACTGCAGTTGTTTCTCTTGCTCATTCAAGGCACAAATAGATCCTTACTTAAGAGTGAAGTAATGGGGGGGCAAAGTCCACAGTCCTTGTTCAATAATAAAGTATACATACATTTGAGTAAGTTCAGCTGACGCTAACATGATATTTTAGCAACAGGAGCCATCAAGTGATTGTCTTCCAAAGTTACATTTCTCACATTTCATTTTAAGAAAGGACCTGTTTGTGACCCGAAACAGCAGCCAACACAAATCTAATTCCACTCTACACACGGGCATGTATTGTTTAAAGAAAGTCATGAAAAGGATAGAGCCTATCCTTTAAACTGAGATTCAAGTAAAGCACATAAACTTTCATAGCCTTCAAAAGTCTTCTGTACACACCATACATACAGTGGATCATTCTGCCCAGTGAAGCTCGAACATCCAAGTGAAGTAACAAAAACCCAAACATATTTCTGAGTGGAGGGTGACACTAAATCTTTTTCACACAGCTAAATGAAAGCACAACCATCCAAAAGAGTTCAGAAACAAACTCTTTAATCATACATGTTTTGTCCAAATGAGAATCAGATGATGCTTTACATTCCCCAAAATACTGTCAGAAATCCCTATTAAATGTAGAGCAAAGTAAAATTATATCTGAAATATGTATTTTCTGGTTGCACCTAACTCCATCTTCAATGTTTGACATCATAATACGTTTATGTTTCTGTTATTCAACGAATCCTTGATTCTTCTTGTTGTTGTACTAACAAGATGTTCCAGTCAATGGAGGATCTCAATTTAAATCAAAGAAATAATAATGTAGGGTTAGGCTCACAGTTTTTGTTTTTGACTATTTCTTAGAATTGAATGAATTTAAATATTCATTATTTCATCAACCAACTTTCCTTCACGTTTACATTCCCAATGAAAAGACGAAAATTGAAACAGTCAGTTTTTATTGTTTAATGCTGACCCCTTCAAGTAGGAAAACAGCCCACCAGTGCCATAATAATCACCAAAAATATGACTGCAATTATCTGTGAAAGAAGAAGTGAAACAGTTATTATTGACAGGACATGTCACAACTCAATTATCACAAAACTCTGAGAGAGACCAGTTAAAACCACATGCCAACGTACAGTCAGAGAAACATCCATGTTTTTGTATAGTGAATATTTCTGTGAATAGGTCTCCAAATTCCATTAAAAATGATAAGATCTGCAAATCATAAAACATGTACTGAAAGTTAAACAACAGAGTATTGTGATCTGAGAGTTCCCTTTAGTATCACAGTGATGCTAGTGCAGTTATTGTCAGGGAATATGAGCAGAGTTCACTTCAGTTTCAGACTGCTACAAAGCTGATTAACTTTACTGGAGATGGTGATGTTGTTATTATTATTATTATTATTATTATTATTATTATCATTATTATCATTATTCATATTATTATTATACACTGTGTCCGGTTTACAGAGGATCTTCTTGGCAGAGTCCACAACATAATGATATGTTAAAAGCACAAAAGAGAGCATTCAGTAGAAAGAGACCAAATGTACAGTGTTAAAACAAGTTGACAGAAGGGAGGCACCATCAGGACAATAACCATGCCATGGAGATTTTCATCATGTCTCGACATCAAGGTAAAAGAAAAGGTCAACAACTCGCACCCATGTCCAATTCCCAAAGTGCATTTCACTACATCCCGTTATTGCAAAATAAGTCACACACGTCAGTAGCTGCTTCAATATCCAAAATAAATCATTCTTCTTGACACAGAAAAATATACTGTATTACATTACCACTGGGAATCAACTTCATCACAACATGCTCTCAAGGCAGGTCTAGTTTGGTACAGTAAAAAGGGCCCGCTGTGGTTACATGAGGCCCTTTGGCAGGGGGTGCGTACAACCAACATATCATCAGAGATATGTTCATTCACTAACAAAGATAGCTTACCTACAGTACCCATCAGCCATATAGTTAGATACATTCTCAACAAAAAAAAAAAATCTTTATATGGAAACATTCAATGTCTTCAATCCAAAATGCAAGCACTCCTGCTGCTGTGTCTCCAGCTGTAAACGAGGCTCGGCAGGTCATCACCTCTATCTGTAGGGGCTGACCTAAATCACCTCAGTCCCTCTTGGGATGTAGAAGCTGAGGCTGATATACTGAACTACTGGTCCTATGATCCATGGTGCACAGAGTTTTGGTCCTCTTCAGGGTTAAGTCAGCAGCTCTGTTTCGCCTACAGACCTTAGACAGATGGCCTTTGTTACTCTCATCTCTGCTCATTTCAACAAAGAGTGTCTGTGTTGAAGGACAGTTGCACCTGCCAAACAAACATGTATAGGTGATCTGTGTGACACTGCAGCAGTAACAATAATCAAGCAAACGTCACAAAGTCCATGACAGAGTTCATTTATCAGTAATTTTTATGACTACTCAGACTGGACAGTTGTACAATGTCTTCTTTGGCCCTGGAGAAGGTTAGTCTAGTCAAATTCAGAAGGACGCAGTGAACACACTATTCATATGTTCAGGGGATGTACCATAACGTCTCACTGATAATGCTTCATTTTTAATAATTCATGTCAAAATAATAAAAGAAACCTGACGGTCAAAATATTTTAAAAAAGGACTAATCACGGGAACGTGTTTCACCTGCAGCCTTAGACTCATGTTTGAAAGTCTGTCATCTGAGATGTGAAAGCATCACAGATTTCGACACAGTCAGTGTCACAATGAAGGAAAATAAAACCCTAGGTGTGATGCACTTACCCTTTCCTCTTCAAAGCTGATGAGGCCTTCATCATCGTCGCTCTCCAGCTCCTCGGGCGCCTCACTGATCAAAGCGTTGAGCTCCGTGTTGGCCGGACGAGACTTCAGCAGGCTGAGGATGCGCTGCAGGGGGGACTGTCCATCACCCGGGGGCGACGCCTCCTGCTGCTCCAGGTTGTCACTCTGCTTCTTGGCAAAGTTGACAAACACCTGGGCAGCAAAAAAGGTGAATGATGAAAAGATTAATTTAATGTGTTCAAGTTTTCCTGTTAAAATCAGACTTGTACTGTATTAAACATTGACTCACATTGTCCAGAGTGGTCTGACTGACAGAGTAGTCCTCGATGCCTAGCACCTCCACCACCTGCTCCATCTTACTGAAGACCTGAGCCAGAGAGATCCGCTCGGACTTCAACTGGTACTGGACCTTGGTGTGGTGGCGCTCCTGCAAATATGACAACAGATGGCTTCAGTCAGAAAGAGGGACTCTTCTTTTAGACATTTATCAAACCTCAATCTGCTCAGTTAAAGACAAACAATTTAAAGCTGTATTTAAATAAGTTTTACTAATATATATTATCTTATAAATATGTCATTTATCTATGATTAAACTTTAAAGTAGGCCTACCAGCTAACCAATGTCTACACTAGTGTCATATGGTCATGTATATCAATCCTCTGATCTGGTGCTCACTGACTTGGAGGATACTGGTATAAATGACAGAGGTAGCAACAGTGCTGTACCTTCAGAACAGCCTCAGGGAAGTTTCTGTTGAAGAATCGAACCACCTCCTTCACATTAGAGCTGCTCTTGGTTCTCACTGTGATCATATAGCCATCCCCAAACCTAGAACATGATCATATACACATGCTTCAAGCTCTTTTATGTATATTTAATTTTGACCTCCAATAAGGTTACTATATATTACCAGTGTCTGATTGGTTTGTCAGCAGGATCACACTGAAACTACTGAACTGATTTTCATAAAACTTGGATTGAGGATGGATGTCAGCCCAGAATAGACCACATTAACTTTTTGTGTAGATGCAGATAGTAAATAAATCATGAATGGAAAAAGGAAGACAAATCTTTACTCTCCCTACCTGTTCTTGAGGTGTTGGATGCTGCCCAGACATTTAAACCTGCCGTTCACCATGATGCCCAGTCTGGTGCACAAAGCCTCACACTCTTCCATGCTGCAGACAACAGCAAGAAATAATATATGAAGCACAAATAAGATAGAATAGGAAAAGGTGAATGCGAGGACTGAGGAGTGTCACCTGTGTGATGTCAGCACTACAGAGCGTCCTGTTTTGATGATGTCAAGGATTAAATTCCAGAGGAATCTGCGGGCCTTTGGGTCCATCCCAGTGGTGGGCTCATCCTGGAAAACACACAAAATACAGTTAAGGAACTTACAGGTAGCTAGACACAGTACTGTACTTACAGTTAACTCTCACTATGGTGTTTGTTAGCCTTCTACCATGTTCCCCAGAAAAAACCCAAAATAAGGATCACTCCAGTTTATTACATCGATGGTAATATTCTTTTATGTGTCCAACACAGCGACATCACTAAAAGAAGTCAAACTTGGAGGCTAATCTGGAAGTGAGCACATCTGAAATGGTGTTAACAATCCCTTTACTAGACAGGACAGCTGTTGTTCTATGCATGTTTACAATTGAAGTTTTGGGCAAACATTTTCACGTTTGCCTTAATTTTCTTTTCTAAATCAATTGGATTAACCTGGTGGTTTGTTTCCAACCTGATTGTCAGATGTAGTTTTTGTATTTGTGTCCTTGTGCAACATAAAAAAAACATCCATTAGATTCCTCACCAGGAAGATGAGTGAGGGGTATCCGATCAGAGCAATGGCCGTGGAAAGCTTGCGTTTGTTTCCTCCACTGTAAGTGCCAGCGGGCTTGTCAGCATACTTTGACAACTCAAGCTTTTCCAATGCCCACTGCACCACCTAGAGGAACAGAGGGGTAATGTCAGTCTGTTGGTGGAAATCTTATTCATGTCTTTCCCTCTGTCCCCTCCATATCATCAGAGGTGCAGCTCCATCACAAACAACTGGCATGAAATTTGAATAACAGTTAGTGGGCCTGGGAGAGATGATCCATTATTCATTCTAATAAGATATAGACAGGTTTTTATTTTGGAACTTTGTGTAGCTGAAAACCAGTGTTTTTTTTGTGTGTGTCTTTTATTGCATCTTTTTGAGGACCAGTATGAGTTTTAAACCACTGAAGGCATATAGTTGTGATTGTTGAGGTTAGGGGCTGGTCATTATGTCGAATAGGGCCCATAAAAAAATTAAAAGACAAGTGCTCGTGTGAGACCAACCCTCTCCTGGTCCTTCCAGGGAATACCACGGAGGCGAGTGTAAAGCTCCAGATGTTCCCGAGCAGTCAGGTCGTCAAACAGAGCATCAAATTGTGGACAGTAGCCAATACTCTGCTGCACACGTAACAGGTCCTTCAGGATGCTTTGCAGACAACCACATACAGACATGGAGAAGAGCAAAGAAGGGACAGGTGAAGTGAAAGTTAACGTTACATAAGTTGACATCAACTTCCCAGGAAACAAAAGCAACAAAATGCAATAAAAATATCCCAACAACAGTAATGCAATCTGTCTCAAACCAAAGACCGACAGATGTTGACTCCAAATACCTTTTGTTTTAAACACACCCAACCTGAATCTGGCAACAGATTCAGGTTGGGTTCAGCTCGTCATCAGTTTTCATTCTGCTTCCTGTCTGATGAGTCAATCTTGATGCATCTGCTTTTACTTTGCTGCTGAACAATAAAGAATTTGTGTCATCATTAAATACTTGTTTTATGTTTCTGGCACTGACCTGTTTCCATTAATGAAGGCCTCTCCTCCAGTAGTACACTCATCACCTGTCAACATCTTGAAGGTGGTGGTCTTCCCGGCTCCATTCACTCCCAGCAGTCCAAAACACTCACCAGGCCGGACACCAAGACACAGCCGGTCCACTGCCAAGATACGACCCATCTTCCTGGATTTATACACCTGTAGGAGAAATAGAGAACACATTCAGATGTACAGCACATTAGAGGAACATACCAGGTAGCTTCTAAACTACAGCACAAATCATTTATATTCCACTGACACTGTGTCTAATGACCATTTAAGCTAGTTTAGTGTATTGCCATAACTGGACAAATAATGGTGATGTTTAAGTAAAATGTGCAATTGTGAGCATTGGTTAGCATTTTTGCAAGTGTGAATGTTCTGTGAATGTTTCTTTAAATGTTGATGACTGGAGAAACCTTTGTCAGGTTCTCGATCTTCAGCATATCATTGTCAGCGTCTCCTCGCAGCACTCTTCGTCTTTCACAGGCAACATCTACATCATCATCATCTATAGGCTGGCAGCTGACTGGAACCCTCCTGGATGGACAGACGGATGGACGGACACACACACACACACACACACACAAACACACACACACACACACAAATGTCATGCATGTTTTTCGGTATTCCTTTTCAGCATCTCCACTATGTATATCTAGATTGGCAGGGGATTAAGAACAGGGCCGATTTGAATACTACTCCCTCTACCCAATGACCACAACTCCTTTTTTTCAAGATTCGAGACAGACAACACTACCCGGCTAGAAGGAAGCATCTCCTCCCTCAAGCCTGCAGCAGCTGAACTGTCCCATAACACTATAACCCTCAGGAGGACCAAGGAGAGCACAGCACCTGGCCCAGACAACGTCAGTGACTGTGTCCTGCAGTGCTGTGCAGAGCAGCTAAGGGATGTGTTTCAGCTCCTGTTTCAACAATCCATGGACAGCGGCACAGTTCCCCATCCCCAAGAAGAGCTCCGTCAGAGCACTTTCCACTGTGTGCGAGCAGCAAACACTCAGGACAGCGTGAGGGATCCTTCAGGACCCCTCCCACACTCTGTTCCCAGTGGACACCGGCTCAGCTGCCCAGGCCGCAGAACACAGAGGAGGAGAGTAACCTTTGTTCCCAAGGCTGTTCAGCTCCTAAGCTGCCCCCCGGGGACAAACATAGTTTTTGGGATTTAACTGAATTGAAATGTGTGTCTGTGTGTGTATTAATGGCATTCTCTGTGATGTGTAAGGATGTAAAAGCCACATCACACACTCAGACAGAGACAATTTGAACTCACGGGGGTTTCCTGAGGAAGTTGTACTGGCAGAGGATGGTGATAAGAAAGCCAACAAAGCCTTCAACTGTCATGGCTACAAGTCCTCGAGTCACAATGTCCCACTCAAACGGAGACTTCATCTTGTCAAACTGGCCTGAAAGCACACATTCACAACAATGTACCTCTTACTTCGCTCAAAAACATTTGCCTGTGTCGGAAGTACAACTGTTAAGTACAAAACTTGTAAAAGCCCAATTTTAAGTGTAAGGCTGTAAGGCTTCTCTCTTTGTGAAGCATTTTGAAGATGAGTGTACCTATTTTAGCATAATATTCATTGATGTACTCATTGTAAGCCATCTCCATCAGGCCATGGCCCAGGTTGTAGTTGGGGAAGATAAGAAAACAGGACTTCAGGTAGCTGTTGACTTTTTTCAGATCCTGCGGGAAAAAAAAATGGAAAAATAATTAAATACAGAAACATCCAAAAGCCACATTGTAATCTGCTGCAGTACAGAGGCAAATGCACTATATCAATTTAGTAGGATTTATTTTTTCTTATCTTGCTTTATCTTCTCCTAAATATGTAGGTGAGATGATGCATCTGACTGTAAACATCTTTACTATCGCTGTAGCCTGAGAATACATTCATTGGGTGAAGCCCACAGAGAATATTGAGTATGTTTCTGGGGTTAAAATAACAGAGTCAAACTGACCTTGTCATGCTCAAAAAGTTGGAGGAGGAAAGTAGCAACAGTTGCTGTGATGCCTATGAAGAGGTTGATGACTATTAGGAACACGTAAGCTGTGCTAGGAACCTCAAACCAGAAGGATGCTGGGTACATTATGGGAGTGATGGACCACCTGGGACAGAGGATGTCCGAAAACATTAGGACACAACAGAAGAAACTGAAAAGCATCCAAGTATTCTTCTTTCTTTCTTTCCTTCTTTCTTTCTTTCTTTCTTTCTTTCTTTCTTTCTTTCTTTCTTTCGTTTTACTCTTTCTCTTGTTCTTGTCTTAAACCAAGAATTATGGATTAGGAAAATAGTTACTCTGGAATAAAACTTTCCTCTCTTTTGGTTTTCCCCATGAGTGCAGCGTGAGACTGGGCCCAGGCTGTATGTCAAGAAAAATATGACAGCAATCACTGATGATGGCTGTTGCACTCAGTCAGAGAGTGTAATATATTCCCTATTTTTTTTAAAAATGTTGTTTTCATTAAAAAGGGACAGTTCACCTATATTATGAAAAAATCTGAAAAAAAAAAGTCAAAACAAAACATTTTCCTCTGTCAGACAGTTTAAATTTAAAGTACTTCCTGGTCACTCTTTGGTGTAAGGCTATCTGTGTAAATTGAGTATGCAAGATTTATTTTCAATTTATCCCTTAAAAAAGAGAGAATGTACTCTTCCCTACAATAAAAAACAATGCTAATCAATTTTTTGAAAAGTGTAAGCACAACCAAATTCAGCTGTGCATTCAGTGAAGTGACCTTTTAGAGGAAGTTGTGGGACCTTAACCAAAGCATGGCTATGAATCATGTTACTCTGCACATTCAAATTCAATCAGATGCTCTGCATCACAGCATCAGACATCTCACCCGTAAAGAAGAAAGAGGGAGAGGACGGCAGGGAAGTTGGTTGGGGAGGTGTAGGCCGGCAGGTCGAACACAAACAGAATAATAACACAGCAGGTGGCGGGTACCAGGTAGTTCAGCTGAGGAGATATGAGAAGGGAGAACATGTTCACACCTGCACAAACACTGTCAGTGTCAGTCACACACACACGTAGCCTCCTCACCATGTCCCATATGTAGTTAGCCAGCCAGTAGATGACAGGGTCACAGCCGCTGACAAACTGCAGGTGTTTTGCCTTTGTTGATTTCTCTGCAACCAGGAAAACCACAAAGCTGGCTGGCACAAAAGACATGGCAACAATGATGAAGATGGCAATCACCACATCTGTGCCCTGGAGTCTAGAGATACAGAGGACAGGAGAGGAAATATATAGGGAGAGATGAGATGACAATTATAATAAAAACACCAGAAACATTCACACTCAGCTATCAATCGTATTGCTTTACTAGTAATGATGATGTAATATAGTCCTGTTTCTTTTAATGCATCCTTTAAATATTAGTCCAGCTGAGCAGCTTACAAGTAGTCCAAAGAGAGGCTGGCACTGGTTCGATTCATTGGGTGGTTTGTCAGTGTGATACCTGTAGAACACACACACACACACACACACACGCACACACACACACACACACAAAACAAACTCATTTATGTAGATTATAAATCCCAACCCAGAAGATTGCCCTAAACTACACAACTTTATTTTACAACACTGACAATGACATGGCATTCAAATGGGAGCTCTGTCCATGTTGTATCACATGTAATTACCATAGGCCGCAGGGTTGCCTTTGGATGACGGCAGGTTGGCACGCAGGATGGCGTTGTTGAGGACATTCAGATATGTTGGCATGCTGTGATAACCTTTGTTGTTGTACAGAACCTGCACACAAGCAATCAATCACTGTCAGTGGTGGTCTACACTGTATCTATGAACTTCTTGTCTTGTTCAGAGAGCCCATTTTACCTGAGCTGATCTGCGAACTGCTATCTTGCGTACCATTGGAGGTATCTTTCTACCAAAGGATGCAGGGATTGATTTCTGGATGTTCCCCACTGTTAAACCACCATATCTATTGAGAACAAAGTCAGTGAACAAAAATTTGAATGTTTTGCTCAGGTGTTATATATTTGCCTTCCTATTACATCACTACGTAAGCGCAGAGCCATGACACTGAACGGAAAAATATTCCGAAATGTCGGTCAAACTCAACCACCAAAATTCGCTGTCTGTAAAAATATGGTAACATTTTTCAAAGCAAGCTAATGAAAAAAATTTGGTTTTTGGTAGAGACCAAAACTCAGAGCTTTCTTAATAAAAGGACCCCTAGCATTCCTACCTGTGCAGGCGCAGTCTGTCGGATGTGAAGAGAAGATACTCAGAGACATTACGACCTGTGATGTCCACCAGGATGTCACCTGTCACCACCTTCATGAGGGGAGGTCGCCCTCCAACCCCACTGGGGCAGGAGAAGCCTGTCCCCTGCATGGAACAGGTACAACGCACCGGCTCATGGACAGAAAGGGGGAGGGTGGTAGGAGACGTCACCGGCTCTGAGCACAGGTGGAAATAATAACATTCAAAATAGTTTTATTGCTGATACTTAATGATGAGGAAAAATACTTAGTTGATTAATTTCAAGTCTGGTTTCTCTCAGAACTATATCAAGATGTAGCTTGTGCCTTTAAGAAGAGCTGTCTCAGCTCTCCTTAAAGGCACAGGTTACATCTTGTTGTAGTTCTCAACACAATAATTCTTGATCAACTTATTAAGCAAAGTAGGGTCTACTTTGTATTTATTTCATATTGTAAAATATATTCCAGAGAACTCCAATACTGCAACACCAGTGTTTTTAACGGTGCAGCTGGTATATCAAAAGTGGTAATATTTCAATGTGAACTCAAAATGTATTAAGCAGCCGCAATAGCGACACCTTGTGAGTGAGTGTGTGTGTGTCTCGGTTGTGAAATGTGGTCCTGGAGACACCTATTGTAGCAGGAACTACCACAGAGGTGTGTCTGTTAAACAGTGACGAAATTTCACAGGTGTAGTTCAGATCAAAATGAAAGCTAAGTAAGAAGATGCGCATGATCTGATGTAATCACTATCAAGTACTCATGGGTTGGACTTTAACATGTGGCTGGGCATTACAAGATGGTCTCTAGTTTAAACAATACATATTCAAGTGGGTTGCATATATGAAAGTGGTATATCAGCTTCATTAGACAGACTCACCATGGACTGTGGTCGGAGGAGCAACAGTAAAGTTCCAGAGTCCATCCTCAAAGCGAGGGTCTGGGTCATCCGAGGGTGCTGGTGAGGGAGGCGGGGGTACAAAGTTGGAGAGGGGGACCCCCTGGGTGAAGGAGTCCAGACACATGGAGTCAAAGTAGCGAGCAGCCAGAGTCTTGGAGTTATTGGCGCTGGGGTTGAGGGTCTGGGCCAGCTGGTCCAGGGTGCTGTTGAAGGGGGTTTTGAGGACACAGGTAGCACCCACACCCGAGGGCAGACGGAGGGTGTTGATGATCTTCTGCGGGCTGGCGTCTGGTGACAGCTTACCCCTGAGAGGGAAGGACAGAGATGCTATTTTAGGATTTGCCAATGGTTAATGACCGTCACAAAGACAGTCTATTCCAAAATGGACTGTGTAACAGGGAATGGAGGGTCGTGGTTCCAAGTGTCCCTGGACATGATACTGAACCCCAAATGGCTCAAATGAAAAAACATGTGTGTAAACTATACATATATCAGTGTCCATGGGTGTAAGGTTATGTTGGAATAATTGAGCACAGAAATTCAATGAGGCATTTTGAAAAGAAATGCTCTCTCTCCTGCAGGTCAGCACCTTGTATGCCAACAGTGTATGAATGTGTGTGTGAATGTATTGTAGATTAAATGTAAATGCAGTCGATTCATCATTAGTTATACCTTGGTTATAGCTATACAGGGGATTGAGATTACAGCATTCCATAGAATATAGGTGTAATCTGTCCTGCCCTAACAGAGGAGTCAGGGAGATATCAATCACTTTGCATACCCATAAATCTGCCAAAGATAATCAAAAAGAACCTGTGCAGATTCACCATGATGTGTGAGTGTGCAAATTTCAACTGTTAAACAAAATGTAAAATGTGTTTTTTAAAATCCTGTCTGCAACAGGTTTGCAGTCAAACTATTTTTATTAGTTTATTCATTTTAATAAATTAAGGAATAGTAAAGAAGTCCTGGAGAAACCAGCCCTCCCTTTGGTGATTGGAACAGACTTTCAGAACATTCCTCTTTGTGTTACTTATGTTATTTATCAGGAAAATATATCCGACATATGTTTTTGTTGACAAACATTAAGAGAGGACTAGAAGGAATATGAAGTCCTCAGTCCTACTGTGTGTTTTATGTTTAATCATGTTTAATTCTTTTTGAATGATAAGTGATTTAGTCATGTCATATCTTTTCATGTAGACAAAATCCCACTTTTAAGCCATTGTGAAATTCTGGGAAAGGTAAAACACGATCTTGAAACATTAAAAACAATAGTTGGTTAAATTATGCGCCTTCATTTTGAAGCTGTTGAGCTTGGACATGTCAGAACCAGCTGTGTGTTATCATGTTGCTGTGGCCGACCATCGTTCTTTTTTACATCTGTCCTTTCTATAAGCCTGACCCCTCAGTTTCTGTGGCTTGTTCACTGCCAAGACATAAGATGTATATGCAAATACGTCATTGAACAAATGTCATCTTACCTGTACTGGGGTCTGTTTTCATTGGCGTAGGGGATGAAGTTGCCTCTCGGTTGGGTATAGTTATGATATTGAGATGGGGACAAGATCAGGGGTGGTAAATCTCCTGTAAAAAAAACACAAGCATAGAGGTTTAGGGTTTTAGGGTTTTCTATATTTAGTTTTTTGGGGTTTTTTTTTTCTTGGTATGTTTACTGAACTTTTTTTAAATTTATTTTTTAACACATACATAATAGAGGATACAAGGTAGGGCCATGAGGGAAATTAATTTAAATTAAGGGCTAGGGCTCTCCTTTTGGTTTTTGTAGGACATTTTTATGTAGCCAGGGTAATGTAACCCTTCTGTCCCATATAAACTCCAACACGTTTGTGTCTAATTTGTGGAAGAATGACTTTGGAATAAATGCAGGAATACACAGGAAAAGATAAAGGAATTTGGCAAGTACTGTCAACTTAACTGAATTGATTCTACCTGAAGATCATCTTTTACACGTGTGAATAAAGTTCGAAATTAGATTAAAAAAATTTGTTAAATTTATCAGTAACCTAGGTATGTAAAACCCTTTCTTTGACACTTTAAAGTGTTGAAAGCAGATTTAATTTGTGGCTGCAGCTTTGTTGACAGGAAAAACCTCACCCTGGGAGACTACGTAGAGCAAAGGCCAATGGTTCAATAGCTGCAGTGAACAGAAGAGGAGAAAGAAGACACCCCTGTCTAGTCCCTCTATGAAGATGGAAGTAGGCAGAGACGTCATTGTTAGTGCGAACTGAGGATATAGGTGATGAAAAGAGAAGCCGTGTCCAAGATAAAAAGCCCTGGTCAAATCCGAATTTAGAGAGGGTGGTGAAAAGGTATTCCCATTCGACACTATCAAAAGCCTTCTCAGCATCCAAGGGGACCACTACCTCTGGACACCGAGAAATTTGTTCACTACAAACTCTGAATACTTCTTCTGCCACTGGCAATACTATGTTTTCAGAAGACATTATATTTGATGAAGCAGAAGTGGGAATTGTTTGAAATACTGTAAGTGTAGGTTGAGGATTTTCCTTATCCTAAGAGGCAGGACTCTGGTTTTGTTTCATTACAGCCATCTAATAAGGGACTAATGTACAACTGTCCAAATGACCCAGTAGAGCAGACCGATCATTTGATTTAATACGTTTATGTTGCAATCCCTTTTCCTCGTGAGCTGTTCATAACAGTACTAAACACTCTATAGACAGCAATTCTCTTTCTCCTGAGCAGCAGGAACAAAAACCTACTGACATGTGTAAAATCTCACCAATCTCAGGCACAGATAATGCCACGGTCATGGCCACACAGACGAAGAAGGCTGGTAGGAGGATTTGAGAGAAAAGTCCTTTGGTGTTCCTTTTGGCACAGTGGAACCTCTTGACGATGAGGCCATGAAACTGACTTAGTTTTAACCACCAACCGTCCAGCTTGAAGCTGCCCTGCCCCTCCAGCACCATCGGCTCTGGGGACGAGGGGTTCTCTGCATCACCTGGAGGTGAAGGAGACATCAGATGAAAAAGAGAAAAATGATTAATAATGAAATGAATAACAGTTAAAGTGCATGTCTGCCTGTCTGGATGACTTTGCAGACTTGACGAAACACATTTTGCAGTGCAAATTTTGCTCACAGCTATAATTGTTTATTGAAGAGATCTAAGTGAAAACAAGATCTCTTCTACAACAGAGAAAAATCAACATATATACAACTGGACAGTCAGAGAAAGCAGACGCCTAACACACAATAAACCTTTAAAAACATGAATAATATCCCAAATTATCTCTAACTAAAACCATGTAGTCCCTCCAACTTATGAGTTCCTCTACGTTTACTTTGTTTTGCAGCTCATTCCAGTAGTAAGGTGCACAGTACTGAACCAAGCTTCTCTAGTTCAGGGTTTTTACGTGACATGTCGCCATGGTCCTTCATTGAATCATATTAATTATGATATATATCTCAAAAATATGAATAAAAAGTCCATTCAAACGAAAACACCTTCTAGATTTCAGTGATCACCTCTGACCATTTAATATAACTATCATAACTATCTTAAGTTATGAACAGAATGCCGCTGTGGTAACTGTCCTCACCTTTTAATTTATTTTATCCTTATTTTAGTTCTATTCAAAGTCCAAAGATAAATAATAAAATAAAATAATGAAAATAAAAGAAAATATTTGAGTGCCACAAGTTCTTCTTAATTACTTGCACATGCCACTTAGAACTGGTCTGCTCATAGGAGATGTTGCATTAGACCCAGTGTGAGCACTGAAGTTAAAAACATATATCATATACCAAAATCTTTGGCTGAAGCTGTCATTAGGCTCAGCGCCTCAGGACAACAATTAATAACTGACAGACACAGCACACCTGTCATCTTGTTATCTTACCCCTTAGGCTGGCTGAGTCAGACTCCTGTCCATGGTCAAAGAGTGGACAGTAATCTCCATAGAAGTCTGCATAGAGTCCCCCTTCATCCCCCCTCACTGAACCGATGGACGAGGTGGATTTCAAGGACGACTGGCTCTGGCTCAGCCTTGAGCACATCATCAGATTACTCAGCTCCACCTCCGGCTTCTCAATCTTTGCTGAAGTTCCAGTCTCACCCTGTGGGCCCCCCAGGCCTGCTGATTCCACTGAAGATTTCCCCACTGAGCTGCCTCCTGGCGAACCCTTCATGTCTGCCCAGGGACAGACAGGGAGAGACAGTGAGAAAATGATCTCCTCAGTGTGGAGCAAAAGTGAAAAGTTTCATCATTTTTATTCAGGCAGTGAACATTTTGCAGAAATCGATTTTTGTTGGGCTACACATTTTGTTGAGCTGATCAGCTCTTTGAGGAGACCAGGGGAAAATGATCTCACCAGTGTCGCTGTTCTCCAGAGACAGGTCCTCTTCAGACACTTTGAGGAAGACCTCTTCCAGGGTGGTGTCCATCACCCCGAAGCTGGTCAAGGCCAGGCTGTCCAAGCTCTGCTCTAAAGCCTGGAAGCACAAACAACAGAAGAGAGTGTTACTGTACAGTTGTTGGAATTATGTAAATACATGAATGTTATCAGTTTTTCACATGCTACAATTTATTACCCTGCTTTGTTTAAAGTCTGTGGAATGTTACAGAAGGTCGAGGCTAGCCACAAGACACATATATCTGCTCATCCGCACGACAACAATGTTGTTATCTGTATTCTGTGTTAACCAATCATATGACGTTCACGCCCGCTGCTTTTGAATAAAAGGATGTGCAAGGGGAAGTTATTTTTGGAAGACTGCTGGTCAGACTCACAGGGCTGACAACCGTACCTCCCCTTTGCAAAGAAAAGACAAAATACTCTGAGTCCATGTCTGATTTTATTGTGTTTATTAGTGTTAAACCTAACAACAGTGTACCGGTGAATTAGCTGATCAAACTTTAATCAAGTGTTAGTAGGTGTCAACGTGACCTCTTTCTCTCTTCTGTGTGTAGCTCTGCGGATGAGGCTGTATAGTGTGGACACTGTGCTAACTTACAAAGTTGAAAAAATATGTGCAAATGTTGATATAGCTCATACCCTTTTTGTTTTATAGTTGTGTAAAAAGCACTCGATTACAGCATTTGTGTAATCTTGAACCAGCTGTGTCTGTTTGCATATTATCATCAAAAAGGGCAGCAATTAATCAAAGGACAATTTTCTGTAGTTACAGTTTTCTTGGCCATGAATTTGTCATGTTGTATGAAATGGTTTTGTTTAAGCTTTGTTTGACTGAGGTACACCACAGAGTTTTATAGTTGCACCATTCAATACAATAAAATGATAATATTCAGATTTAATATCTTTGAAATTTTACATTTCTTCTGAGGGTTTAAATAATGTTAAGTAAAATTTAAATGGTTTTGTGTGATGTTCCATTCAAATGACAGCCTGTGTTCAGTATTAAATTATAGGACACACTGACTTGACATGTTTAGGTGAATCTTCAACACAGAATGCTGGAAAAAGGGAAACATGCCAGTCCGAAGATGCCCTTTTTAATAACTCTGTTTAAACAAGCAGAAGTCTTGTTGTTATTTGCTGTGGGACATAATCCTAATCATTCATTTGCTGAATTGGCAATCAATCATTTTACCCAAGTCACAACATTTATATACTGGGTACTTGCCCTAATCCTCATATTGATTGTATTAGAAATAAAACACATGCTAGTCTCAGAATGCTATATAGGTCAATTAATGATCAATTACTTTTACTTTACCATTACTATTTTTAAAAGTAAGAACACAAATTGTACAACAGCTTTTATTGACCATCACTGATTGTGGTGACATCATCACCAGTACACTTCTGCATCCATCCATCTTCTTCCGCTTATCCGGGGCCGGGTCACGGGGGCAGTTGTCTGAGCAGGGACACCCAGACTTCCCTCTCCCCGGACACTTCTCTAGCTCTTCCGGGAGGATTCCAAAGCGTTCCCAGGCCAGCCGAGTGACAAAGTCACTCAAGCGTGTCCTGGGTCTTCCTCAGGGTCTCCTCCTGGTGGGACATGCCAGGAACACCTCCCAAAGAAGGCGTCCAGGGGGCATCCGATACAGATGCACCAGCCACCTCAGCTGGCTCCTCTCGATGTGGAGGAGCAGCGGCTCTACTCTGAGCTCCTCCTGGGTGACAGAGCTCCTCACCCTATCTCTAAGGGAGCGCCCCGCCACCCTGCAGAGGAAACTCATTTCGGCCGCTTGTATCTGGGATCTTATTCTTTCGGTCATGACCCAAAGTTCATGACCATAGGTGGGGGTAGGAACGTAGATTGACCATTAAATCGAGAGCTTCGCCTTTCAGCTCAGCTCTTTCTTCACCCCAACAGAACGATACAACGATCCCCACTACTGCGGCCGCTGCACCGATCTGCCTGTCAATCTCATGCTCCATCCTTCCCTCACTTGTGAACAAGACCACTTGAGACAGGAGCTCTCCCGCAACCCAGAGGGAGCAAGCCCTAAGAAGTGTTCTTCTGTTTACCTTCGTTTCCAGCTCATAAGTAGGCTTTTTATTTTGGCATAATGTTATTTGGTCTTTTTTGTTTTGTTTCTCATTTATCTTTACAAATGACACTTCATGACTTGATGCTGCAGTGGGTGTGATTTGGGATGTGTGCCATAGTTGTTTGTTTAAATGTTTGTTAACGTTTATGTTTTGTGTCCCCCTCAGAAACAAGATGGTTTATCTCAAGAGGAATAAACTCCAATTACATTCTGGAATACATAAAATAAACAAGGATTCTTGAATACCTGGAACAGCCTCTCGAAACAGCCTTTCTTGACGGCATCAGATGGTAGGACATACGACAGCTCAGTGTTGGAATCGGAAACCAGCAGGCACGATGCCACAAACTGGCGAATAAACTGGGTGACCCGGGCCTCTGAGCAAGGTGACAGAGAGCAGGACGGGGACAGAGACGAAGGAGGCTGCAACTGGCTGCCCTGGCCTGAAGAATGAAAGGAAAACACAGAACATGAAGGATGAATGGAGCAGAAGAGGACAGGGTGCAATAGAGAAGAGTCAGACAGGGAAGGAAAAGAAAACAGTTCTGCCACTAAAACCACAGCCAATCATAGGGATGGATTGAAATGAGTTATTTTCTTGTACCATACATTTTCAATACATTTTAATAATTTGTTTCACGACAAACTCTGAATTCTTCCTCTACCACTGGCAATACTGTGTTATCAGAAAACATTATACTTGATAAAGAAGTAGTAGTTGGAACTGTTTGAAATACTGTAAGTGTAGGTTGAGGATTTTCTTTATCCTCAGAAGCAGGACTCTGTTTCATTACAGCCATCTAATAAGGGACTAACTGGCCAAATGACCCAGTAGATCAGACTGACGCAGTCAGCTAAATAACTAATCTGTTAGCACAAATATCTTATTAAATCATTTAATATCATAATATAATTTCTTCCCCTTCTCTTCCCTAACCACTGACACACAAGTTTAGGTCCTCAGTTCTGGCTACCAAATAACTGACACACTCACTTTTACAATGCAGTGTTGAATAAAAACATGTGCAACAGGTGCCACTCGTGACATAAACAACCATAAATACAGACATGTATGAATTATCTGGATTATTTAAATATGTTGATGATTTACAGTCCAATAGTCTCACTGGTGGGTAAACTGAGAACACAAGCCACTTAGGACTCACACATACATATGTGCATACACACACCTCTGCCTTCACTCTGCTTTTTGACCAGTGTCAGTTTGTATCCGTCTCCATAGGTGCTCTTCAAGAAGAGAGGCGAGCCACAGCACTTGAGCTTCCCATGTGAGATGATGGCAATGCGATCTCCCAGAAGGTCTGCTTCATCCATATGGTGGGTGGACAACAGAATGGTGCGGCCTGGGGCAGAGGCAGAACACACATTCAAATACTCTCTATACAAATACAGCAGGTGGTCTGCATGACAGTTAACGTCAAAACAAAAAAATACAGGAAGTGTACTTTCACTGAATAGCTTGATGTTGACTGTGCAATTACCACGATATAAAACCATGTCAAAGACATGTCCTGCAGTTTTCAACAACACAACAAGAGAAAAATGGCGCCTCGTATGCGCTCTTGCATCACGCGTTGTGTTGTTTATGTTTTTGTAGAGGTTTTAAGAAGGTGAAATATTCTCCATTTTACAGTAGCTCACCCAGTTGCACATAAAGCGGTGCCCAACAGGCGCACCATGCTGTGTGCCCAACATGCATTTCCAAACATTTTTGAAGCGGCTGCATCTGTGGTGATGAGACTTGGTGTGATCAAGGTTTAAGTGTTTCTTCGTCTTTATGCAGAGGATGACCACAGGCGGCCTCGTCCTCTGCAATTAAGACCAAGCCATGGAATTCTTTGATGTGCAAAGATGTTGGATTACTGAGGGACATGTTTTATACAGCAGATGCCTGAAGTTAAAGCAGTTTTGCTGAAGCAAGCGCAGATAGCAACAAGACAAAAATCTTAGTCTCTTAGAGGGCTACAACTTTCTTTTCTTCAAAACTAAAAAAGATTGCAATGAGAACTTTTGAAAATAGTTGCTGGAGCATGATGGAAAATTCTCCTCTAGTATTTAGCCTCCACTCACCCTGTTTATACTTGAGGATGAGGTCCCAGATGGCCCTGCGAGCATAGGGATCAACGCCCGCTGTGGGTTCGTCCAGGATGACAGCCCTGGAGCCGCCTACAAAGGCGATGGCTACAGACAGCTTTCTCTTCATCCCACCAGACAACGTCTGCACCAAGCTATGGCGCTTGTTGGATAACTCCAGGTCAACAATCATCCTGGTTACACACAACAAGAGACCTTGTTTTCTTATAAAGGCAGCTGATGTAAAGCAGAGTTATGGAAGTGCTCTTCATACAGGCCAGTGGCAACACAACAACAAATATTTTGTGTGGCCCCAAAGCATGACAATAAATGCATGAATTATATTTTAATAATTCCATTCCAATACATACATTCAATACTGTGCTCCCATAAAAAATTTTTATGTTTAATTATATCCGTCTGAATGCTACAAGCAAACGACTGAGTGAAATGCAGTGCACTTGTACTGACTTGTCCATCTCCTTGCGTATGTCTTCTTCAGCCATGCCTTTGAGTCTGGAGTAGAACCACAGATGCTCCTCCACGCTCAGCTTGTCAAACAGGACATTGTGCTGTGGACACATGCCAAGGTTCTGACGTATGCGCTCCATCTCCGTGCGGATGTCATGACCATATATGGTAGCAGAGCCCGAAGTGGGCGGGAACAAGCCTGTCAGGATGGACCTATCACAATTCAGTGTAGGCAGTCAATAGAAGTAGCATTGGTATCAGGTAATTCAAGCAAGATCTGTCTGTTGCATGCATCAATATCATGGAAGTCTCTCTGCAGAAGTACCTTCAACACCACCTCCTTGCAACAAAGCGTTGTGTACCTGAGCACTAAACAGAAACATCACTTTTTACTTTACTGTGTGTGTGTGTTTATAGAAGCAACCACTTTTAAGTTTATATTGTTTAAACATCAGTGTTGTCTGACGTGATGATGCTTTATTCAAAGGAAGCGTCAGGCTCCTCACAGCTGTTGTTTATAAGCCCTTTTTTTTTGCTATTGTTTAACTGCACAAAAGTTTTGTGCTCTTTTGCAATTAATTCTACGAAGGGATTATTGACAAAGGCCTGCTGTAGAGAGGCAGTTTGTGTGTTATGGCCTGTCAAGTTATGTGGTGGTCTTGTGTGTTTTGGGTGTCTGTTTTTGTTTGCTGTGCCCGCAGAGGTGCAGTGAGAGGCTGGGCAGAGTTTCACATCACCGGAGCTGTGGACGAACACACACACCCGTGGCAGGTTGACAATCAGTGCCTACTTAAAAGTCTTGGTCTCCATGCTACCTGCTTCCAGATGATTTGGCCACATCGACTTGGTATATAGGCTCCAGCTAGTCGCTTCACTAATCCTCTTGTCTGTTTATTATATCTTACTTGGAAACCTGATTATCTTTAGTGCTTCCTCCAGCGTTCACTAAGAACCCCAGCAACCAGTGGCTCCCTACCCAGCAACCCAGCTCTCAGCACCTCTGCAGCCAGCACCCTCGCCTCGAGCTCAACCTGAGTCTCCACACGTCACCTAGCCCACCAGCACCACAGTGAGCAACCTCTCCTGTAACATCTCTCCCCTCTCCAATGGGATCTCCAGCTGGAGTGTTGCTACATCCCGCTCTACATATTCCATTGTTGAATTATCAATAAATCTGCCTTCACTCGACCTCTGCCAGGCACCACAAAATGTAACAGAATCACCTGGACCCAAATTATCGACCCAGGGGATCCGGAGGCAATTCACCAGGCGCTAAACGCCCAAGGGATCCTTGTCAAACGACTTGAGCAGATGCTCTGGGAGAGCTCGACCACCAGTTTAATCAGCTTGCATCCCAGCCACCCCCCCACTGTGATTAATTCTACTGGTACAAACTTTGCCCGACCTCATTCCACCCAGCCAGGGAACCTTTTGTTCCAACCCTGGAACATATTTTCGGTGATTTAGGTTCTTGTGGCAGCTTTTTATTACAGTCTTCACACTTGTTTAATTTACAGCCCTTCAGTTATGCTTCTGATCCGTCCAGAACAGCCTACGCAATCAGTACGCTTACATGCACAGCTTAGTCAGATTACAGCCATAGTTCCACTATGCTACTCAATCGGACAACTGCAATTGTCTCAGTATACATGACGGTGAGAAAATCCAAGTATTGGCTGAAAGCATGTCATACCCCAATACGAAAAGTGCCACTGTACCCATTTCAACTAGTGGTAATAGAGCCACCTCTGGCTGACCTCTTTACGCCATCAGCAACAACAAACTCTGCCTCGGCATTTGAGAAAGATGGCATACGAAGAGCAAGACGAAGCTACATCTTTGTACATTCCGTGTATGGTGTACATGATAATTACACAAACTAGATACACAATGGCGCTCTTGCTTGCGGCACACTTTTTTTTTTTTTTACATTTTCAAATTCTCATAAAGCCAAAACACCAAGACATAATTCTTTCAGACATATACTGTAACTTTAAACATTTTTGAAAAACTTTTAAATTGAACTTGACTTTGTTGCTCATTTAGTTATAATTATTAAATGTAAATGAGAAACTGTTTGTAACATTTGAAGTTTAAAGCCATGTTTTCAGGGTATTTTAATAACACAACTGTTCATCTGTTTATACCAAAATCCCCTCAATCCAAGGGTTTTAATGTAAAAAAACTTAATGAATTTAAACCATCATGTGACAATAACTCTGAATTCTGAAAACATTGAACTAGTGTAATCAGTGTATATAAGGTGGGATGGCATATTTTTAACAAGAAGTTTAACAGGGTCAGCTGAAGAATAAAACTATAGGATGGTCACATCACAGTTGGAGAACATTAACAGTCTTTTTTATATAACCGTATTTCAGATCAACACTTTCTTGTATCATCACCCTCATGCACAAATAAACACACTAGTCCTACTCACATGGTTGTGGTCTTTCCAGCCCCATTGTGTCCCAGAAAGGAGACCACCTGGTTTTCATGGAGGTTGAGGCTCAGTTTGTTGAGAGCCAGTTTGCTGCCGGTCTTGTACACCTTGGTCAATTTGTCTATACACACCACCAATGGCAGGTGGCTTGGCTCCTCCTCTATGCCCCGCATCTCCTCTGGGGTAGGGGAGAAATGAGAAAGTGAGAAATAAGTGGTGTAGGAAGATATTTCTTAAATAGAAAAATGTCACCACCAATGGAATTGAATGGCACTTGTTGTGCTCATAAAACAATGTCCTTGTTGATTTTCCAGACTGTTTCACACTTCCACTGGAACGACTTTCTACTGAAGGAATAGTCTGTATAAAATCCGTTGATAAAGCATTGTGAGGATGGTCCAGAGCAACCAGGCTGTTTAATGATTGTTTAATCATTTAAATATATTTTTTTACTGCTACAAGCACAACAAAATACATTTTATTAACCTTTAATAAGTTGTTTTGCTCTGTTTCCAGTGTTTGCGCTAAGATAAGCTAACCAACTACAGCTCTCAGAAAGCAAAGCAAACAAACATATTTGGCTGGCGAATATGGGTGGGGTTAAATTTGCTTCAAATAGAAATAGTGATCTTCCATGATTAGGAATCAATTCACATAATTCACAACATCAAAAATCTATTTTCTAAAAGTTAATATGGTGATCTTGATGGAATGAAAAAGGAGGAACTCAACTGCAAGGGCAGTGCAGCACCTGCACAATCTACAGTACAAATAGGTTTTAATCAAGAATCCATTTTGAATAGAACTGGAGACCTAAGAATCAGACTGTAATTGAGTCTGCCAAAGATTCACACCCCTATTGGTTAATAATCAAAGTTGTGATACAGACAAAAATTGTTAAAGTCAGAAGTTGTAAGTAATAATCAATTAGAGTAAGAGGAGAATGTGTTTATGTAGAAAAAGAAAATCTGCATATAAGCGATACATGGTCGATGGTAGATGCTAAATGATCATTGGTCTGTACCAGTCTTCCGCTGGTCCATCGCACAAGCCTGATCTTCCTCCATCACACTGAGCCTGGCAGAACTGCCTCCACACCACGGCCAATCCCAGGTCTCAGAGCGTCCACTGCCTGACCAATATGACCTCTGCAGAGGGAAGTACCATGGGCGGGGCAGCCCATACATTCCTATAAGGGAGGGGAAACACATTTGCTCTAAGCTACAGCATGAGAGGAAGAATAGAGACCACCAGTTTATTTTATGCGCTCCCTGAGCAAGAACAGCATTGAAGTGTAACAAGCACTGGGATCTTGTATTAGCAAGCAACATATAGAAATAACACAGTATGTAAATACTATACTTTACTTGAGTAAACATACAGAAGTATTTGCATTAATTATACTTGAAGTACTACTAATGCAGAATGGCATATTTCAGAAGAATTACTATAATATACTGTAGCGGAGACAGCTCAGCAGGATTGCATTCCACAGCCCTGTCATTATAGGTACAGTGAAACAAACAGTTTTCTCCCCATTTAGCAGCCATAAAAAAATCCTTCCCTCCTGGATTGCATCATTAATAATCCAATCTAGAAGGGAGAGGCTTTCCCACTTCAAAGGAAAAACAGCTTTTAACATTTCAAACTAATTTACAATACAGGTCTGGTAGGATTACATTGGCCAGAAGGACAACTGTTTCTTGTAACTTTATATTTTTCACCATATCAATCGATTTCTTTTGAGTCCTTCAACTTTTGTTAAGTTTCTTCCAGAACGAAGTTGTGTTTTAATTTGTCTTACCAAGTTAGGTATTGTGACCTGATGGAAAAGTCTACTTCAATTTGAAATTCTCTCATGCTAAGTTAACTAATGAGAACTCGATTGGCCGACGAAGCATCCTTCAAACTAACTGAGTAACAAACTGCTCTATTCTATCTGAAAATATATATAACAACATGAGGGTGAGGACTGGGAAAGTAATGATTTCATACCTGGATGCACGGCCTCTATGTACCAGGTGAGCACACCATACACACCAGCATCGATAATAAGCATCATCATGGATAGGCCCAGGTTAAAGTCATCGCCTTCTACCGGTGACTGGCTGATGGTGCGCCACTGGATGCCAACACCTGCCACCTCATACAGCGCAAAATACTTGGAGCCAAGACCGAAAGCTGTGGTTGACATCAGAGACTGAAGGAGACACATGAAGCAGTGATTATTCACCTATTATCATCTGGTTTATTGATAATAATATAGTGGCACATTTTACAAACTGACATCAAATGTTTTCAGATTCATATGAAAAAGTTTGAAAAAAGAGAATAGGCCTTACTGCGATGCACTTCTCAAAGGCAGTGATCTTATCATGGGCCACCTCCTCCCTAATGGCTACATACATGTAGGGTACATAGCTGAGGAAATAAATGATTCCTCCACAGGCTGAAGCCAGCTTGGCCTTGGAGTAGATTACTGACACCAAAAAGCTGGAAAACAAAGGGAAGTTACGTTACATTCTTTATCATGTAGTAGTTTCATGAAATTAAATTCAAGTCAAAATTAGCAATCCCTCGACAAACCTATACTGTGTGCCTGAATGCATGCTATGAAGACACAGACTGAGGACTGAAGATGCATTCAACCTGTGGTGAGAGCATAGTGTTTCCTTATATCACATAAAGAGAGGGACTCTGTGAGATCTCACCAGAACATGATGGTGGCCACAGCATAGATGGTGAGGAAGAGCCAGATGATAAAGGGATCACTGTGGAGCAATACCCGACCATACTTCAAGATGGCCGTCAGAGCGGTGACAGAAATGGACAGCTGGACGAAGCCAGTGATGAACCAAGCAACCCAGTGAACAGCATTGTTCAGCCCCATCATCTTCATCACCTGAGGAAGTTACATGTTAGTGATGAGTCAGAATAAGTTACTACTTTGTACTACACATCCATTATTAAGTGTGGCTCTTCACATGTGATTTGTTGACAGTAAGGAAAATACAGAATATCAACAATCTTATCCTGAAAAACGATCATAATAACAATACTACACAACATAGTAGTGGTGACTCGTGACAGACAGATTATCAGACAGTCTAACCTCTTTGAGTCGGTGCTCCTTCTCAGCCACAATGTGCTGAATCATCATGGCTACTGAGTAAACCCAGGAGATCACCATGCACAGAGGCATCATATGCTCAATCACAAACAGAAAACTGAAAAACATCAACAACAATACAGGGTATCAGTTAAGTACAAAATACACACGTTTAGACCACACTACATTTCAATGGCATCAGTCTTTAGAATTTCAAATGTGTAAGACCTATCAAATATATTCATCAAACACGAATAACACAATTTTTATAAACTGTTTAAAATGCACAATGTTTCAAATTGAATATTAAATATCTGTATGATACATATTCTTTTCCATGTCTGGCTACTGTCATGCTCAACATCATGACATGAACAGAACCACAAAAAAGAAATCATGACAATGGCCATGACCATGACAATTCTTACTCGTCTCTGGTGTAACATGGGTAGGGGAACATCTGAACGTAGTTCCCAGGTTCAACCACATCGTGTCCAACAAACGTGTTGATGATGGCTCTCTCTATCATATCTAGAGGAAAGAAAGAAAGAGAAAATAAAGTCAAAACATTTAAAACTGTGACAAATGTGCACTGCATTTTGTGCATTATTTACCAAAAACCTACCTAGTATTTATTAAGTCCCAAACATGTTTTATTTGAGTTACATTTAATTTTCCTCCTCTACCTATTGGTTTCTGGTTGTTGAATTACTGTTTAAAAAGTGATGTATATCTACAACAAGGAGCTTTTTTGAAATTTTTGATGATGATGAAACAAAATTAATTGTTACAGCACCGCACCATACCACCAGACTACAGGGCAGCTTCTCTCCTCAGGTTGGTAGACTCCTCAATTCATCCTCAGCACTCTACCATAATTTCTTTTTTTAAATAATTTTATGACTTATCCAACAAATAAATGTTGAAATCCGACCACGACAGGCATTTAAAATTAGTCTAATAATTGTGTAGAAATAGACAGCTCTTGCTGATGCAAGTTTATTGCTTATGTAGGTCATATAGAGGCATCAGTATTAAACTGTGACTGTTCCATAACCTATTAAAAGTTTCTTACAGTACATTTAAAGCTGCTTTAATAAATATTTTATATTATAACAATGGACCAAATGACTATGTAATTTGTAAACTGTAGCTCGTGATGACAGATTTACAGAGATTATCACCAACTTTTCCTCTCAGCCCCCATGTTTAAACAACTATTCCTGGCAGCGACAAAGCCCAAAACAAAGACAAAGAGAAAAACTATAACCCTTAACAACACATTGGACAATCAGACCACATTTCTCTACAAAACATCAGAAAAGCGGCTACAGCAGCTCTACTGGACAATTCTGAGTTCATATACTGGCACATTTTCAGAGATACAGTCAACAACACCCAAGATAACCACACTAATCTTAAAGAATATACATCAGTAAGTGTGTTAATGATGTGGTCAATAAGATCATTCCCCAACCAGAAGGCCTGGATGTTTGTTGATGTGAGCCACAAAAAGAGCTGCCTTTCAGCCAGGTGACAAAGACGCATGCAGCCAACTATCAATAGTAGCTCATCTTTGACACCTGCAATATGCACTGTCCACCTTATTGCCCTATTTACATCTGTGGCCAGCCAGAGGACATGGTAAAGAGCTTGAAGTATCTTGCCATCATCCTAGATGGTAAACTGAGCTTTGGCGACCACACCGCAGACATCCATAAACGCTGCCAATAATGACTCTCTGGGATCCACAAACTTAGGGCTTTCTCACTTGAACCCCCCCCCCCCNNNCCCCCCCCCCCCACTTCTGCACCACCTGCAGTTTCACAGTGCACACACTCAGAATAGAATAGAAATAACCCTCCTGAAAATCATGTCCTTTATGTACACAGAATGTGAAAACAAATATCATCAACCGAGGAGAATAAAGAATAAAGCTGAATCTGGAGATTCTACTTGCTTTCATTGTCTTGAGGTGAAGGCAGAAATCTGACTACCTTGGTAAATTATATTACAATATTTGGCATTGGCATACACTTTAACAAATGTATTTGACATGTTTTTTTGTAACTTGGATCTAACCTTGTCAGCAGGGCTCAAACTCTGCACTATCCATGCTGGTAATGCTGGTAAATTATGCAAGCGGCTAGTAGATTTGCTTCACTCACAAGCAAAAAAAACAACAACCATCTTTTGAGTGATTGGTAATATTTGAACATTCACTAGCCATTTGTTGAGTGGACAAACAAGTAATTCACCCTGCCTTTAGTTAATCTGTCACAGCTAAAATCAACAGCACACTGCTTGGCTGTCTCTTGGCCAATTCAGACTGTGCCCTGGCAGTTTGGATGCTTCATCATGGATCAACTCCCTGTGTCAGATGAGCAGCTTCTCTGTTTCCTGAGTAAAACATGACTTGCAGTGAAGAAGTGCTTCTGCTGCAGCTTGCATTGGCATCTTCAAAGGTGCACACACTTCCCAGTGCACAGTGGGTAAGCACTTTACCAGAATAAATCTCTTTCTGAATAAAACAAACTAAACAATGCCGTTAACATCACAGTCTGGCTCCCTTGATTTATAGCACATACTGTTGCTATCTGCAGACTGCACTAAAACAATGAGCCTCCTCTAAGAATTTAGTTTCCAGCTGTGGTAGGAGTACAACAAATCAAATACATCCATGCACTGTAAATTATGTATGATATCCACATTCAAGCCTGTATCATAAATGCATATTCAAGGAGCACTGCATTTCAGATACTTTCCTTGGATCCAAACGAAACCATAGAGGAAGTAGAATTTTCCTCCAGTGTTGGGCCCAGGACGCCAGTAGGCCCGCCTGATTTCATTGGTCTTCTCTGTGAAGCTGGAGTTTTGTCTAATTTTGTACAGAACATGGGGTGGCAGGGTGCCATCTTTGTTTGTCTGGAAAATCACACCTGAAAAAGAAATGAGCATATACAAGTTTAGTGTTGTTCTGGTGGCTTGAGCAGCTTACCGAGATCATGCTGTAGGTTCAACAACAGTGTCTGCATGTTGGGAATTTCATAGCAACTATCTGTTTCTGTTTATGTATCAAATACTTTTTTTCTAATGAAAATGAGACTGTATATGTAATGGGACATGATAAAGATTTCAAACACTAATATTTGTTTGAAATGTCTATTCAAATAATGAGAAAACTATTGGCAAGTTCCTTTGGCCCCTAACCATGCACCTTTGAGATGGTCCCTAACTTCAGCTGCCCAGCTTCAGGATGTCCAGCTGGTATCTTTATAGATATGATGATCATGCAATCAGTCAGTCTCAGAACTAATGTTCATACTGTTAGCTCAACACCAGATCACAGCTGTTTATCAGTTTAGTGTTTATATGTTGTCTAAGTAGGGAATATTTCCCTTCAATTGCTTTTTGTCTTAAAGTCTTCATTCTTGAGTGTAACGTTTGTGCTCTACTACAGAATGAGGTATGTACTGTGTGTACAGAGTTTGACACTACAGGGCTGTTTTCACACATGCTCACCTTCAACCTCAGGATAACTGTAGGACAAGCAGGATTCTGTGATATCACAACTAGCTATGTAGTTAGTTAGTGATCTAGTATGCAACATATGGAATGTGTTGTGAAATGCCTGAAGCCTCTAGTTCACATGCTCTGAGAATGCACCTTTGATTGAAGAAGGAGATGTCGTGCCCTGTGGTTTAACTATAAAATGAGCCAACATTTGCAGATTCATTAACTCTAGATTTATCAATCGTGAAAAAAGGAGGAGATTTGTTATTAAGACTTTCTAACAAGGTGGTTATCTAACAATGGTTTATCCTCCAAAAAGACAGACAGAAACTAATGTATGATATTTCTTCTCATAATACTAATACCCACAGAATGTAGGATACTTGAGGTACATTTCAACATTAAGTATTCTGAAAAATCAACTTTGGCAAGAGTGACAGATACGCACTTCCACCGTCTACCTAGCACACACCTCAAATTGGTTTACTCCAACATTCATTTGAAATTCAGTTCACATTCCAGATACGCCATCTTTAGTTTACTTTATTTCACTGTATTTTTATTTGTTTGTTTATTTTATTGCCACAGCACAAAGAACATGAAGAACCAGCACTTTTCTACAAGCACATTTCTCTTTCTTTTTCTTTGATAAACTTAGGCACCATGATCACAGCCTGACATACAGGGATGACTCACTGGCAAACACAGACACGTTGTCTTGGTACGCCTGGTTCAGGGTGTAGTTGACGATGCTGTCCTCATCAGGAAAGCCCTTGAAGACATCCACACTGACCTGGAAACACCGGACACGACACAAATAATGTTCCACAATCATGGAAGTAACTATGACCTCATTAAGTCCTGTTTTCATTGAGACTAGGAAGTCATGCTTGTAAATAGTTCCACCATTGAATTCCAGGTAAAACCATTTCTTATATTCATATTTGTGTCCTGATTAAACAAATGGAGTATAACATGTTATTGACTATGCTTCACAGATGTTGGTTAATTTAGAATAACCAGGCCAGCTGTTTCCTTGTATTGCATTTGTATTCATTAAAAATAAGTTCATGTAGCAGTTGAACTAATTTCTTGTTGTGTTGACTTATTTCAATTTCCTAAAGTAATACATGTAATATTGCTTTATGGGCTGATTAGGTCCTGGTCATATTTTGTTGAGTTGTCTATTGTGAGTTTAATGTCATCAGTCATATTAAACTGGATATTAATACGATAATTATCTAATGATAGTGTCCAGTGTTTTAACAGGGCTCTAATATAACTAGTATCAATGAACTCAATGCAGCAGTAGGAGGTGTTACAGCTGATTCAGGCATGTGAGGCATGTTCTATGCAGTTGACCTGTGGTGGTTGGCAGTCTATTGGTCATTGTGCTGATAAGTACACACCAATTTGGAATCCCATTTCTGCTTACACTATACTGACCTTAGACATGAAGTGTGACCAGCCACATGCAGCGTTGTCTATGGTGTCCAGCTGTTCCAGCAGGGTGGAGGTGTTAGGAAGACTGTAGTTTCCCTCCATCAGACCCTGCATCAGCTCATTGTCTGTGCTATTTAATAGCTCGGGATGCTGCTGAAGCTCCGAGGACAGCTGGGGAGAGATGAGAGAGAGGAAGAATGGAGCCCAACAAGTGGACCATGACATGACGACAGCCTAACATCCTGAGTAATGTATTATCAATAATGTCCAAAGATGACTTGTTTGTGAGTCTACCTGCTGTAACCACACCAGGTGATTGTGCAGCCGGCCCTCCTCCAAAAAAGTCCTGAGCTGGGCGGAGATGTTCAGCCACACACGGGTGTAGTGTGTCACATTTCCGACGAATGCAAATGTCTCATTTGCCTAAGTGCAAAAAATAAGATCAGATTAGATTTATTAAATTTTGTATGAATTTAGCCATTTGTCAATAGTTTCCACTTCTCCCCTCCTCCACCACCTCCCTCCATCTCTCAGCCTCCCACACTGCTCTCGCCAACGACTTCAGCCCACTTGCTCACTCACATAGGAGATCTACACAGCTGCTACCCACCCACAGATACAGTTATCAGTGGTAGTTTGTGCTAATGTTGAGACATACTGAGACCAGCTGCATTACAGGCTATAATGCGGCTTCCTGGACTTTGCATAATTAATGTCATTTGCTTAGAATACAAATCATTAACCTATTCCCATCAAGAGTTAAATATATTTATCAGGGAAAAATAAACAAACCTCAGAAAACAGAAGCAGTGATAATCTATATTTTCCTCCAAATACCATAAAAAGACCACAACCAACATTGTGACATGGCTTTTTTCCATTACATCTGCTGGCCTGGCTTTACTCGGTTTGACTGGCTGCGGCAGGGGTTTGCATTTCCACTGCAACTCTACCGGCTTAAAGATGTGTCTTAAGTCAATGAGAGACAGTGTGTGTAAGGGATTTAAGTGGGAATGATATATAAAAGTGTATGGTAGCACACACACAACTGGCTACAGTAGCATCCTCAATGTCTCTATTCCTTGCATTGTCAATACGGCTTTCTATTGGTTCACAGTTAGCAGTTCCCTGAAGTTTGCTTATTTTATTTTGACTCTGTGAGTGAATTCACTGCAACTTCATGAACTTCTATATTGATTTTCTATTTTCTCACTCAAGACACGCACCCCTCAGTGAATAGTTTTATATACTCCGACAGAGTGGATGGCAGTGTGGTTTTTAGTCTGCCAGTAAAACCAACGAAGAACAGGAGGAGGACTATTTAACGCAGTTGGCGTGACCGTCACTTCCTCTGCAAAGAAGACATCTGCCTCATAGTCAAGATCAAGCCCCCACAAGTGCACCAGGCCTTGAAGCCAGTTTTTGTGGTGGCCGAGCCGTGTCATTACATCGTTTTGTGATGCACTGTGACTTTCTGACTTTTTCCCATAAGGTAACTTTGTGAAAGACGCATCTGTAAATCGCTAATAAAAGTCTCACAACCCCTGCAAAAATAATTTGTTTTGCTGTCAGAATTGGGCAATTAGAGTCTAGAGCCGCCCGATTACATTTTATCCCCATCCAAGTTAGCTGTTGCTCAAACGGAAGTTAGCCGACTCGGTCTGCGGATGTACTATGGCACCCCAGCTGGACAGCCACTGCCACAATCAAAGTCTGATTCTGTGGGAAACACAGACTTGTATTTCTAATGAATGACTATGACTATGTGGAATGTGAGTGCATAACTTTCCAAAAAGATATTTTATTTTTCAGCTCTGCTGAGCATTGGAGCATTTTTTAGCCGTTTTTAGCTCTAAGGAACTCAATGAACATGTGAACATGAGGAAATAACATGACTTCAAATGAATGATAATGTTGCTCTGGGTTCGCTGGATGTGTGAACAGGTAGCTGTTTGTTCAGCCTTTTCAACATTTCAGTGCTGTGTTTGAAACTTCCACTACTGTCAGAAAAGAAACTAGTGCAGCTTTAACCATCATTCTGGTATTTTTCAGGATGGGGCTCATTGAAAAAGCTTTGTCAGAGAGAATAACATCAAAAACTCTAATCATACTAGCACACTAAATAGAGTACTGTCTACTTGCCTTCTGAATCACTTTATCCACCTGGGATCCAATTGGGGAATAGAGGATCTTGGGATTTGTAGTCATCAAGTGAACCAGTAGGCCCAGATTCCGCTGTTCTTTGCTGGTGAATCCCAGAGAGCTCATATTACCCTGTTTCAAAGCCTCCGGCTCGATGATCCTGCAAGCAGAACCACAAGTTTAAGGCCAGTAACTTTCCTGCCAAGTCAAAGTACTTTTATGTTTTAAATATTTGAAGTTTATATGTTATCGGTCATAGAATGTTAACACGAATCAGACCACAAGCTTACTGTGCTCATATCTCACTGCTCCCAATGTATAGTTTTAACATAGCAAGCAAAGCTGTAATTATCTGACAAGAAATGTAAGTTTCGAATTAAATGTTGATTCTAATATTGTTAAATCTCATATAGTTTATTTTTTGCAGAGACTGGGTTGTGTCATCTTGTCATTTTTGGATTTCATCCACGCTGTTGTCTCACCCACCTGTTGTTTCCGCACAGAATCGGCTGCAGTCCGGCCCACAGTTGTACAAATGCTGAAAATTGAGAATGAGGGTTTTCTGCTTCTTCCTTCCCTTCCCCTCTTCCTGCTCCTATACCACCTCCTTCTTCTTCTTCCTCCCCCTCCTCTCTGGGGACGTCAGTTGTGTTGGGGCCCCAGGTGGTGGCATTTAGGGGCCAGGTCATGTTTGTGGGAGAGGCTGAAGTTCGTCCAATACAGGCTCCTTTGGGCAGCAGGCGGGCCAGGCCAGAGAGAAGGTCCACGTCTTTAAGAAGCCTCTCTATATCAGCCAGGTCCTTCAATAAGGCCCCGAGGTGAGACTGAGACAGAGGAAGTAAAGAGCTGGGCTTCTCCAGGTGGAGCTGGTGGGATGAGGTTGGATGAGACAACTTGTGAGCAAATACAAAAAAGTTAGATCCTGAATCATACATTCGATCTCATTTCTCTGAGGTTGGTTGATTCAGAGATATACAGCAGAGGTGCAGCAGAGTCCCATTTTCTTTTGTACCTAGACAGTTAATGTCCCATGAAATGGCTCAACAAAACTTAGACATATTTTGTGTTGAGCATGTACTAAACAAGAATAATACCATGATATTGGCAGACTACAGAGGTACTCAATATAGACATAATGGATTGGATGGCGCTTTTCAGGGTTCCAGGTTCCATTCATTCACACACACAAACTATGGTAGTAGTTTATCATCAGTTCCGCCCTGGGGCAGACTGACAAGCGTGGCTGCCATTCAGCGCCTATGGCCCCTCCGACAATCACCTCAAACATACAGCAGTCACACACATTAACACGAGGCAAGATGGGTGAAGTGACTTGCCCAAGGACACAACAACCATGACACAAGTGGCAAGGGCGGGGATCGAACCGCCGATCCTCCAAACATTGGCCAACCCGCTTTACCACCTGAGCCATGGTCACTCCAACAGACCCAAAATGTAGAGCTATCTTGTCACTGAAAATGCCCAGACCCTAGCAGATGTTGTGTTGTGACTCGTGATGAATATGCAAACTTTGGTGTGTGTAGGAGTTTGTCTGTACGTACAAAATGGGAAAAGTCATGAGGGGGCACTACTGAGCTGTTGTTCCACCCCTGAGGACTGTGGTATCAATTTAAAGTACTGATGAGTTTGAACCCATGTGCAAAATTTGGTGAGTCTGTGAACATGCTAAAGTCCTCTAAACAGTGTTGGCAATATGAAAATCGGCGCACACTATTCAAGATGGCCGACTTCCTGCTGGGGCAAAAAATTCCTCAAAATTAATACCTGGCTATATCAGTGAGACCTTTGAGTCCTGCAAATTTCATGAAGATCAAATATGTTTATAGTTACATGACCTGTCATTAGGGGGCGCTATGGAGTCCCCTGGCCACACCCACACCCAATCATGTTAAATCCTAACATTTTTCACCAGATGTGACGTATGTCTTTTTCATCCAAAATCACTACCGTGCACAAATGAATCCTCAACCATTTTTTTTTTGTTTGCATCACATTTGCACATTTTGCACATAGTCTTTTGCAAAGAAAACTAAAATTAGGAGAGGAGAAAAACATAAAACACAACTAATTATTTTGTAAAATTATTATTATTTTTGTTGTATCTGACGACAGCAATGGATCTAAAGCAAATCATTTTGTTGTACCTTCTTGGTGACACTCTGTGTGTTGATCTGCTCTCTCAGAGCAAGGCTCATCTGCCTGAAGCGCTCTGACCTTTGACCCTCTCCTCCGCTGCAAACTGTGCTGCGATAGGCCTGCAGCAACGGTCGTTCTTTCTCTGGCACCAACAGGATGTTACTAAGCTCACTGGCCTCACCTTCCTCACAGGTGAGGACCTCTAGCATGGCTCCAGTCAGGAGGACCCCCTGTGGGAGACAGAGTCAGTTCACTGGATGACGTCATTTTTGATTGATGATTTTTTTGCTTGAATCCCATACACAGTCTCAGTCTTAAGCCTGACTTATAGATGGACACTTTTAATGACTGTCGTTTGATAGAAATTAAAGAGATGCGCAATGCTTACAATTTACGCTTTGGTGAAAGTTTTCAGTCATCTCCATGGTACCCAGATGCCATCCTCCAGCTCCAAAAGGGACTACCCTACCTAACCACATTGCGCTCTCCATTCACAACAAAATCCTCCAGCTGCACAACATGACAGGAAGGTGTCGAACAGCACATTTTTCTGTTGAAAATACATCATTTCTGTTGAGTGACATTCATCAGTGTCGATAATTCTGCTAACTCTGCCGGCTTGTATAAGTTCTCGAATCTTGCTTCTCTGCTTCCGGGCAAAAATGACAGGAGAGTCCACTGGATTACCAACAGCAGCACACTCTATTCTGTCTAGGTGGCAAATTGTAAACAAACTTGTCATCAGCCTCATATTTATTCAAAGCAACATTAAACACTGTGGTAAATACAAATCCCAGGTGTTTAACACTTTGTCAGACGTAATGTAGGTGTTACGACAAACATAAATCAGAACAATGTTATGTGTTGAAAACTTGTATGTTGAAGTAAACATGTATGTAATGCCTACCCTCTCATTTAAGTTACACAGAGCAGAAACAAGAGACACCATCCAGTTTAACATAGTTACCGTGCAGATGTGCAATACAGAGTTCATAGCTAGTACTAATATTGAGCTCTTCAGGAAATACAATAAAGTACATGTACAACAACACACTTACCACACTACACTATGTCAATACATATATGACCTATATTAAAAGTATAATCAGCCAACAGTGGGTACAGCTCTGGTTTGCTTTTAGCCAGCACTTATAAAAAACTTTTGCCAGAAAGCAACCAAGGCTTTATTTGCGATTGAATATGAGTCAAACCTCGGTTGCACTCGGGGATCAACACTTTTTGTCTGCCATGACGGCGGCGTGCTAGAGGTGCAGCAGCAACCATGAGTCATTCAAAAACCTTCTTTTTAGTAAACTCTGTGTACACAAACAATGTTCTCGATGCTCGTGTTCATGTGTAGAGACCCTGGTGATACTACGAGCAAAGTTTCATGTTGTGTTGAGTGTTCTTAGTGTTTTAAAAATAGCGATTTTGATGCTAGCGTAAAAGTGCCCCTGCACTCCACTGAGAATTAGCTTGCTCAAAAACGAAACTACAGTAAATCTTAAAAGTGCCTCTTTCATCGTGATTATGATTTTACACGAAGGTTTGACTCATATTCAATTGCAAATAAAGCCTCGGTTGCTTTTTGGCGAGAGTTTCACTTTAACTTTGGTTGTATCCGGAACAAGAAAATGCATTCCCTGCTGAAAATGTGCTGTGAATGCTGGAATGCCCATTGCTGAAAATGCAGAAATTGCCTCACACTGCCTTACCATTCCCGTGCATAGGCATGGGTTTTATGCTGGCCGCTGCACCAGACAAATGTTACATGTGTATGTCAGTATGTACATGTATAAAAGTTAAAATTCCATGGGATGAGGAATTATGTTTTTAAAAGAGTGAAAGTAAACATGAGGAGGGAGTGATTGGGGATGACAAGCAGCAAAGTAGATTCAAAACTCTGGCCCACTGTGGCAAGGATACAATCACTGTAAACGGGGCACATGTTCTACAAGTTGAGCGTCTGAGGAACCCTTGAGATGTGGAATATTTAAACATGTCTAAGCCCGGTAGTGTCTGACAGTTTCTTGTGTTCCTGTGCATGGACATGCACTCTTTACTCTAACCTGTTGGCCACTGAGATGGACAGCATCGCACATGTGTATGTCAGTATGTATGTATGTATAACATTAGTTGAAGAAGTCATACTGTGTGAAGGGTGTAGATTTTTGGCTTAATCATGACTTTATTGTGATAGGAAAATTATTATGAGCCATGTGTTTTACCCATTCTGCCTAGGAGCAGCAGAATAAACAAGTGTAATTAATAATACAATCAACTATACATGCATCTGTGAAGTTTGAAAATATGTTGGAAATTCTTCTTTAAGTGGAGCGATGGGAGAAAAAAAAAACATGACCATGCCCTCATAAGACGTGTTCAATCCACTTTTTCACAGAGCAGTACGTGCAATCAAAGTCAGCTGAGGGTCTGAAATAGGGCCGCTCTACTACTCACAGTGTTACAGCACACCTCCACCAAATACCTTTATGTTTAGGTCTATGCATTTTGAGAGTTAAAATCA